>JACDJE010000481.1:1182695-1376326 GCA_016647715.1 Pavo muticus
GGGGGGGGCATCACATAGAGACATTTTTAACTTGTTTGTTTGGTTTGGTCTCTTATCTCAGTTGATCAAGTTAGTAGTAATTACAACATTCTGTGATTATTTGGGCTTATTTTAAGATGTCAAAATTTATCAGTAAAATGTTAAGGGAAGACCATGCTGACATTAAAATGATCTGATAAATTTTGTTCTATATAGTTTTTCACACATTGTTGTGACAAGTGAAGGATTAGGATATGATTTATTTGTTTTACACATGCCTTTAAAAGACATTTCATGTCTTTTATACCTTCCCTTGACTTTAGCTATGTACAAAATACGTTGATATGTGCGTATGTATGCACATATTCACTGCTGATAAAAATGTACTTAATATCTGTAATTTTTATTTTCAGGGCTACATGGGCTTGGGCTTTCAAGGTCCCAAAGGTGAAAAGGTATGTCTTTTTTGAAGACTTAGGGGGCAGTTGCCAGAAATATTCTGGAGACTGTATTTGTTTTAAATAAATAAGCTCTTGTAATTAACCTATGAAGAAAATCAGTGCAATGGCATTGTGGATTTGGGGCAAATTGAATAAATCAAATCCGTAACTCATAACTAAGTGAATAGAAGTCATGAGCAGTTACAGAGTTTGGATATGATGACATAAGCACTGCCAGGTTATTTATAAAAGTGGTGAATGTCCCATCACACAGCATGAAACTTCATGCTGTCCAACTCCAAGCCCTTTGCTGCAGTCATACCAAATGACCTTTCTTATTTTTGTCCTGTTGGTAGGTTTTATTCAGCGATACTGCTTTCCTTCCTCCTCCAAGACTGTTTCAGCATTGATGTGTTGCTGGGTTACCATGTATTAGCTTTGGTAACTGTTCATTCTCTTAGCCTTAGCCCATCAAGTGGGAGGTAATGCATATGAAGATTAGTGTTATCTTTCCCAATAGGCTCTAGGCTAAAGTGCTTTATGTTGCACTGTCAGAAGGCAAGAAATGCTTGGCAGTCATTGGTTTTTGGGTAAACTTATTGTGTCTGAGCCCTTCTCCACAAGCTTCTCATGAATGTCATTGGCAGAGGCCTTTTGGAGTATAAGTAAAATATATTACATAGGTGTTTTTTTTTTTTTTTAATTCACTACCTTATTTATGTATTTTGCAACACAGTTTTCCCACTGAATAGGATTTTTCGTGAGATGGTACATCACTGAAATTAACTTGTTATCATAAAATTGCTTGAAAAATTTTGACAAGAGCAGTATGTAAAGATTTCTTGGATATGTTAGCTTTATCTGTGAAAAAGAAATGGTATTGATATGTGTTATTGCTTGGCAGAAATGTATCCATCCTTTATGGAGGTGTTTTACTGTCCTTCTGCATTATATAAGCAGATGAAGTTCTTACCCTGCTGTTGATGAATAAATACTAAAACAGAGTATGACCTACTTTTGTCTTCCCGAGGTTGGCCTCAGTACTGTTTTTAATGGAATATCCCAAATTTGGTGTTGACAGGGAGAACAAGGGGTCCAGGGTCCCCCGGGGCCACCAGGACCAGCACCGCACATGAAAGAAAAAGGAAGCGAAATCATAAAGGGAGAAAAGGTGAGACCTTAAATGATTGATCTTGTTGTATTCCTTATTACAGTTTAGGCATTAGAAATAGCAAGAAAGATAAAAGAGGAGGAAGAAAATACTGAGTCACCTACATCTTACTTTTCAAAATTGTTTTACTTTATGTAATGAATTTTGATGGTCTTTTTAGAATTTTCTCAGAAAAGTATGATGATAAATGCATAAATGATTGCATAAATAAGTAATACATATAACCAAAGACTGAAGACTTTCTGAAGGAAGAAGATTGATAAGCATAGCCCTGTGAACCTCAAATTTTATAAAAAAAATTCTATTAAATAGCTCATGCTGGGCTTCTCATGTACAGAATCACGTCAATAAAATCTGATGGTAATTAATTTTTCAATTATTGAATAAGACCCTTTAAGCAATATATACTAGCATAATAAATTAGCCTAATGGATTCAATTTTTGTGTTTTGTCCAACTTCTTTTTGCACATCCTGCTATTAGGCATAGTTCTTGGAGTGGAGAACAGAATTAATCATGCTGTCTGACATGAAGAAATAAATGATTAAAACCCTAAATGAATTATGAGTAGAATTCTGCATACTAATCTGCGTTTTTATCATTTCTTTAGGGTGAGCCAGGTGAAAAGGGTGAACAGGGAGTCCCAGTAAGTACTCTGCAATTTTTTTTAATTACGATAAAAATATTGAAGAATCTAATGATGGTCCTGAATTTCTTTATGCTTATTTGATAAAAGCAAACTTACTTTCGAATTTGACAGTGTTATTAATCCGGTGTGCTTTTATTTTCCAGGGATTGCCAGGCTCAGGTTACAGAGGAGAAAAGGGTGAACCTGGGAAGCCTGGTCCACGTGTAAGTACGCTCATGTTTATCAGTAACGTAATTACAGCACTGTATTGTTTTCATAAACTGACTAAACTTAGAAACCATTAGTGAAACATCAAATTTGCTTTATATCAAACAAGCAAGGGCAGATGTACAATTCAAGATAGTGATAACACCCAGTATTGTTAAAAAATAACATGCTTTCAGATAGCTGAAGACGCCATGACAGTGGCTGCAGTGCTGAAGGCAGAAGCAAGACTCCTATTGATCCCAGCTGAAGCAAAATTAGGTCATTCCTGCACAGAAGTAAATGCAAAGTAAAGCAAAGAAGTAGGCAGTCAAAATTTTCTTGTATTATAGCCTCTACATTGTTAGCTGTATTAGGACTCTTTAACAAATGCATTACAGTAATAATTGTTTTGTATTATTATATCACTCACTGCATTTAGAAAGTGTGTATTCATGGCTATATGTTTAAGCAGAGTGGAACTTGGCTGTTTTACAGGGAAAGCCTGGAAAAGATGGTGAACCAGGACCAAAAGGAGAACCCGTATGTATTTCACCGAATTTTCAATACTATTTTGAACATTCAAAAAGAAAGACCTGTCTTTATGTCTGTGTGTTATAAGTGGCTGAAATTTTCTAGTCTTCCAAGTTGTTCACTTAAAATTGTGTTCATCTAGTTTAATTTAAAACCCTGATGCTGTCAGAACTAATATTGTATTTGTCTTTTCTGGTGTTACTATCTTTTACTTGCAGGGCTTGCCTGGAGGGTTTGGGATTCCAGGACGGCCTGGGGAACCTGGTGCTAAGGTGAGTTACTGCCTTCTCAGAATGACAAGTTATGAGCTTGGCAAGGTCACTGCATTGAAAGAACACATGCACGTAGAGCAGTATTAAATGGATGTTGCTGTGTTGTAAAGTCATTTCTCAAAGACTAGGAAAAGTAAAAATCAACATTGCTTAGGTATCTCTGGTTTAGGTTTCTTGTATGAATTGATTAATGCAGGCTTTATTTTTACAAGCTCTTTGCTTAGCCACCAAATGTACAAACGTGTATTCCTAAAAGTCCCAGTTTCTCTTTATACAGTGTAAAGCAGTGCAGGTCTTACTAGCTGATTATTGCTTATAGCATTCCAGGTGCCTAGCACCTTGAATTTGTATGACTCTGTATCAAAGTGTTCATTTGCTAAGGAAATTTGGTTTTGAGGTGAAGAACATCTGATTTGGATTTAAAACATAACTTGTATTTTGATCTAGGGTGAAAAAGGTGATCAAGGTCCTCAAGGGCCTCCAGGAAGAGTAAGTAAAATTGTTTTGTCTTAAAATTAACTGAAGATGTACACTTTAAGAAAATCAAAGCACTCAAACATTGAGGAAAAAAAAAAAAGAGACTGTGCATATTCTGATCTCATTCAAATTAGTCATGTTCTCAGTTTTTCTCAATGGAAACAAAAGTTGGAAGCCTCATTTTTAAGTAAGTTTGAAATTTGGGAAAGCTCTCAAAGCATATAAATTTTGAATGCTTTTGAGTACAAAACTGTTAATCCATACAAACTATCCTGCCATGGTTTTGTAATTTTTGCTATTGGTATTCCACATCGTAACATCATGCAAAGCCACGGGTAATTAAAGAGTTAATGCTCCACCTCATGGCCAGAGAGGAAGATACCTCACGGAAGTTACGGAGAGGGTGGGGGGTGCTTCCAGGCTGTTGCTTTCAGGTTTGCTTGGTTTCAGAAACTTCTCTCTCTCTCTCATATTTTATTTGATTTATTAGTCTCAGTTTCAATTAGATTATATTGTGTTATCTTGCATTCCGATATCATAGTTAGTAAAATAAGTTTTCCTCCTTAGATCGTTGCCGCTGTTCTGTTTTTTTCCTTGAGCCCAGCTCCCATCTCCCTACCCCTTTTCCCTTTCCCTTCCCATTTTTAGGGGCCGGGGGGCCGACGGGCCCACTGCTCCCCTGTCACGGGCATAGATTGATCTAGTTAACTCCATGACAGTTTTTGGTGGAGAATGCAGGCAGTCTGAAGCTTTTAACATTAGAAAAAAAAAAGAGTTTCTTTAACCCTGTGACTGCAAAAGCATTGCTACTTTGACCTTCATAGATTAGATTTTAGTCTGGGCAGTCTGCCAAACTCTGGACATTGTACAGAGTATTTTTTTTTTGTTTTTTTTTTCCCTCCTCTCGTCAGCCTCCATTCATTAATCCCTTTTTAGCAGCTACTAGCGATGAACCCGCTCTTCATCATAGCGGTGCTGTCTAAGGGATTAAAAGCCATTATGTTCTTTGCGACGTATTGGCCTATTATTAACATCATGATTTCTTGTGGAATTGTGTTCATATATAACCAAATAAGGGCACTGATGGAGACATCTGCCTGGTACTTATATGCAATGTGGTATGATTTGAATTTTGACACTTAGATCCCAGATAGAATAGCTAATTTTACAAACAACACGATGTTCAAACAGGTTTCCAGGCTTTCTTCTCAGTTCGTCACACGTTTTTCGAATACCGAGCTTTATTTATTTATTTATTTATTTATTTATTATTTATTTATTATTTATGCTTGTGGACATACTCATGTGCATGTTTTCAATCTCCCTGAATGTATTCCTATCCATTTGTATTATGTGGAAGGAGTCTCCTCCAAAACCGGAGAATGCTGACTGGCAGGGAATATGGAGAGGTTTAGGAAAAATCTTAGAAGCATGGGGACCTGCAGTGTCATGGGATTTCACTCTTGAACAACTGCGGGATCCCGAGAAACTAAGCCAGTATTTGAGTCAGGGACAGTGCGGCTTACATAGATCTAAGGAGGTACAACTTATTTGGGTCTTGGCTTGTGCTTATCACTCCCTATATAATACTATGCTGGAGAGAGAGAGTTTCCGAGCTGAGGTTCAAGCCAAAGGGGGAAATCTCCAAGTCAAATCTGATCAGTCACAGGAGACACCAGTAACAATGTCAGTTGCCCTTGTGGAAGGCAAGAAATGGAAACATTCGTGTCTAGAATGGAAAAAGGAAGAAGCGGAGGAGGAGGTAGAGGAAGATCCAGGCGAGGGGCCCTCCTCAGAACTACCATCATCGAGAAAGGCAAAAGAAAAAACTAAGAGACACGGAGAAGAGAGTGATGGAGAGGAACTCTCTATTATTGTTCATCGACCTCTGAAGATGACTGAAATCCAAGGCTCAAGAAAGGAGTTTACACGGCACCCAAACGAAACTCTCATTTCCTGGTTGCTTCACTGTTGGGACAAAGGGGCCAGTAGCTTGTCTCTAGATGGTAATGAAGCTCGCCAACTAGGACGCATTGCCAGAAACCCAGCTATTGACAGAGGGATTAGTAGATGTTTGGATGGGGCTGCCACTCTCTGGGAACGACTGTTAATAGCTATGAAGGAAAAGTATCCCTTCAAAGCCAGTTTGAAGCCTGTGATGAAAAAGTGGGATACAATTGAAAAAGGGATCCAGTATTTTAGGGAAATAGCCGCGGTGGAAATGTTGTATGACCCTAATTTTGTTCCTAACCATCCACGCCAAGACCATGATCCTGAGAGAGTAAGGATGATGCCTGATATATGGCGGCAACTCATAATAACAGCATCAGAAAGATACGCCGATTCACTAGCAGCAACGTTTGACAGATATGAGGACCAACAGAAAATACTCTTAGTTTTTGAATTGATTCTTATACTCCAAGACTATGAACAATAGCTACCCCCAACTCACACTTCCATTTCAGCCATCTCAGAAGTAACAGACCAACTGAAGGAAGTGCGAGAGCAAGTGTCTCCTATTGATTATTCGTGACAAACCCGTAGAAGTATCAGAAATGCTTGATGAAGATCAGAATAATCAAAGGAGTCTAATGAAGGAGCTGATGAAAATCAAACTAATTAAAGGTGATGAACCCTCCTTCTCACCTGTATCATCAAAAATCTCAGCTATTAAAGGCAAACGCTTTCCAGCTCAAGTAAGGAATACTACACCGCATATTGCCTCGTGGCATTACCTAAGTGACCATGGAGAATACATGAGGAAGTGGCATGACCAAGCTACTCCTGTACCACGAGCACGGGTGAGAGAATTACAAAACAGATCAATGACCAGTGCAGTTGCTCCAGTTACCACAGGTAATGAATAGAGGGGCCCTGCCCTCAGTCGGGGGGGAAAAGGGATAATAGAGTTTATTGACTGTGTGGATTCGATGGCCTGGCACATCAGAACCACAGAAATGAGGCACTGGTGGATACCGGTGCACAGTGCACTTTAATGCCCTCGAGTCATGAAGGGACAGAATCAATCCATTCTGCATTTCTGGAGTGACTGGGGGCTCTCAAGAATTGACTGTGTTGGAGGCTGAGATAAGCCTCACTGACAAAGACTGGCAAAAACATCCTATTGTGACTGGCCCAGGGGCTCCATGTATACTTGGTATTGATTACCTCAGAAGGGGGCATTTCAAGGATCCTAATGGGTATCAACGGGCCTTTGGAATAGCTGCTGTAGACACAGACAGCATTAAGCAGCTGTCCGTTTTGCCTGGCCTGTCTGAAGATCCGTCTGTTGTGGGGTTGCTATGAGTAAAAGAGCAGCAGGTACCAATTGCCACAAAAACGGTGCACAGATGACAGTTCTGCACTAATAGGGATTCCTTGCTCCCCATTCATAAGTTAATTCGTCAACTAGAGAGCCAGGGATTGATAAGCAAAACTCGCTCACCTTTTAACAGCCCAATATGGCCAGTGCATAAAGCCCGTGGAGAATGGAGGCTGATGGTAGACTACCGTGGCTTGAATGAATTCACACCCCCACTGAGTGCTGCTGTGCCGGTCATGTTAGAACTCCAATATGAACTGGAATCAAAAGCAGCCAAATGGTATGCCACCACTGACATTGCTAACGCCTTCTTTTCCATTCCTTTGGCCACAGAATGTAGGCCACAGTTTGCCTTCACCTGGAGGGGCGTTCAGTATATTTGGAACCATTTGCCCCAGGGCTGGAAACACAGCCCAACCATTTGCCATGGGTTGATCCAAACTGTATTGGAGCAGGGCAGTGCTCCTGAGCACCTGCAGTACATTGATGATATCGTTGTGTGGGGCGATACAGCAGAAGAAGTTTTCACGAAAGGAGAGTGAATAATCCAAATTCTTCTGCAAGCTAGTTTTGCTATTAAGCGAAGCAAAGTGAAAGGACCTGCCCAGGAAATTCAGTTCCTAGGTATAAAGTGGCAAGATGGGAGTCGTCACATTCCAGCAGAGGTGATGGACAAAATCACTGCTATGTCTCCACCCACTAGCAAGGGAGAGAGACAGTCTTTTCTGGGCGGAGTGGGCTTTTGGAGAATGCGTGTTCCAAACTATAACCTCATCGTAAGTCCCCTTTATCAGGTGACATGGAAGAAGAATGATTTTACATAGGGCCCTGAGCAGCAGCAGGCTTTTGAGCAGAATGAACAGGAGATAGCCCGTGCCGTGGCCCTAGGGCCAGTATGGACGGGACAGGATGTAAACAACATCCTCTACGCTGCTGCTGGAGAGAAAGGTCCCACTTGGAGTCTACGGCAAAGAGCCTCAGGAGAGACACGAGGCCGACCCTTGGGATTTTGGAGTCGAGCATGCAGGGGGTCTGAAGAGTGTTACACTCCAACTGAAAAGGAGATCTTAGCTGCATATGAGGGGGTTCGGGCTGCTTCCAAAGTAATCAGTGCTGAAATGCAGCTCCTTCTGGCACCTTGACTGCCAGTACTGAACTGATTTTTAAACGAAGGGTTCCCTCCACCCATCATGAAACTGATGCCACTTGGAGTAAGTGGATTGCACTGATTACAAAACGAGCTCGGATGGGGAACTTGAGTCGACCAGGAATCTTAGAGGTGATCATGGACTGGCCTGAAGGTAAAAAGTTTGGAACATCACCAGGAGAAGAGGTATCATGTGCTAAAGAGGCCTCACCATACAATGAACTACCAGAAAATGAAAAGAAATATGCCCTGTTAACAGATGGATCATGTCGTATTGTGAGGAAGCATCGCAGATGGAAAGCTGCTGTGTGGAGCCCCACATGACAAGTTGCAGAGGCCACTGAAGGGAAGGGAGAATCAAGCCAATTTGCAGAAGTAAAGGGTGTCCAACTGGCCTTAGATGTTGCTAAACGGGAGAGGTGGCCATTGCTATAAAGATAAAGGATGCTTTATCTTTATACTGACTCATGGATGGTGGCAAATGCCTTATGGGGGTGGTTACAGCAGTGGGAGCAAAATAACTGGCAGTGGAGGGGTAAACTTATTTGGGCAGCTGAACTGTGGAAAGACATTGCTGCCCGAATAAAGGATATGGTAGTAAAGGTGTGCCATGTAGATGCTCATGTGCCCAAGAGTCAGGCTACTGAAGAACAACAAAATAACCATCAGGTAGACTGAGCTACCAAAACTGTAGTGGCTCAAATAGACCTGGACTGGCAGAACAAGGGTGAATTATTTCTAGCTTGGTGGTCCCAGGAGACCTCGGCCATCAAGGAAGGGATGCAACATATAAGTGGGCTAGAGACCAAGGGGTGGACTTAACTATGGACGCTATTGCACAGGTTATTCATGACTGTGGCACATGTGCCATAATTAAACAAGCCAAGAGGATGAAACCTCTCTGGGGGGAAAGGCGATAGCAAAAGTATAAATATGGGGAAGCGTGGCAGGTTGATTATATCACCTTGCCACAATCTCTCAATGGTAAGCGCTACGTGCTCACCATGGTGGAGACAACCATTGGTGGCTTGAAACATATGCAGTACCCCATGCTACCACCCGAAACACCATATTGGGTCTCGAGAAACAAGTCCTGTGGTGACATGGCACACTCCAGAAAGAATTGAATCAGATTGGAACTTGTTTCAAAAATTCTCTTGTAAATACTTGGCCAAAGTTCATGGCATTGAGTGGATTTATCATATCCCCTATCGTGCACCAGCTTCTGGTAAAGTTGAACGATACAATGGGTTGTTAAAAACTATGTTGAAAGCAATGGGTGGCGGAATATTTAAGCACTGAGAGAAGCATGCCACCTGGTTGGTCAATGTAGAGGATCTATCAATCATGATGGTTCTACCCAGTCCAGCTCCTTATATACTGTAGAGGGAGATAAGGTCCCTGTAGTACATATAAAGAGCATGTTGGGAAAAGCGGTCTGGGTCCTTCCAGCCTCTGGAAAGGGCAGACCTCTCTGTGATACTGTTTTTGCCCAAGGACCTGGGTCCACTTGGTGGGTGATGCAGAAAGATGGGGATGTTCAATGTGTACCACAAGGGAATTTGATGTTGGGGGAGAGCAGTCAGTAATTCTATGTATATATATGTATATATATACATACATACATACATATATATATATATATATATACATGACATGTATGTAATGCATTTTAATCGTTGTTTGTTTGTATATATGTATATATATTAAGCATGACGTAGTGAGGTAGAATAAGGGGTGGAATGTCATAGTTTTGTAATTTTTGCTATTGGTATTCCACATCATAACATCATGCAAAGCACAGGTAATTAAAGAGTTAATACTCCACCTCACGGCCAGAGAGGAAGATACATCACAGAAGTTACGGGATCTGGCCCTGCCTTTTGCTGACGCACTGGCTGTTGGAGGCGGGGGGGGGTGCTTCCAGGCCATTGCTTTCAGGTTTGCTTGGTTTCAGAAACTCCTCTCTCTCTCTCTCTCCTATTTTATTTGATCTATTAGTCTCAGTTTCAATTAGAGTATAGTATATTGTGTTATCTTGCATTCCAATATCATAGTTAGTAAAATAAGTTTTCCCCCTTAGATCGTTGCTGCTGTTCTGTTTTTTTCCTTGAGCCCAGCTCCCATCTCCCTACCCCTTTTCCCTTTCCCTTCCCATTTTTAGGGGCCGGGGGGCCCACGGGTCTACTGCCTCCCTGTCACGGGCATAGATTGATCTAGTTAACTCCGTGACATATCCAAAAGAGCATTCCAAAGAATATGTGTCAGCTTTGTGGTCTCTAATTTATTTTATATGACAATTAAAAAATGGGACTAGTCAACAGCAGATATATAATTGATGTTGCTGCTTTCCCAACAAGTGAGAAAATTCTCAATATCTGATAATTTGTATTGAAAGTAGGTGCATACTTTTTTGATTGTATGGTAGATGTAAGTATGCTGTATGTATAACTCAAATTAACAGCAGAAATTGCCAGAATAGTGTATTTTAAGATGAAAAGTAATACTAACCTAATGGATCAGTGCTTAGAACATGCTGAGATTTCTTTACATCATCTTCATTCAGAAAAGTGCTATGAACCTCTCCACTTAAGCCTACTATTGATATGAAGAAATTTTGGTAGAGTAGTAAATCCTTATTTTCTCAGCAGCTACAGCACTCTCACAATGGTTGTTACCTATCACTGAGATTGTTGGTATGAGCAAAACTTCTCAAAGCTGTTATCACAAAACAAAGTGGCTTCTGTACCATCAGGTTGGAATGGATGTGATAAAAATGGAGCACAGTTGCTTATTTCTAGTGTCCTTGTCTTTGACCTGTGATTTAGATTATAGATGCTGGACCATTAGATACTTTTGGTGAAAAAGGAGACCCTGGAGCTTCAGGTTTGCCTGGACTAAAAGGTCAAAAAGGTGAAAAAGGTACGTATTTTGACTTGTCTTTTTGACTGAGTTATGCTTTTACTTTTCATGTTAAAGGAAATTAAAATCCCACTGTCTGTAAGCTCAGGGGCTCTATATAATAGCAGAATGTTCCAGTTATTTATCCAATTTTTCTCCAAGCTATTACATTTTGTCATAGTTTGTGCCATGCTTCTTCTCATCATAAATAAGACTGCATTTGATTAACAGTTTGGAAGAGGTTAAAATGGGGTATGGGTTTATGGAGGTTAAATAAACCAGTGAGGTTACTTAACAAATATAGAAATCAATGCAAGCACAAAGATTCCTGTAAAAGATTTTAATCTTAAAATTGATTTGCATAATTTGCAACATTCCTCAGTAGACAGGGAAAAATTGAGCATTCCCATTTTTTTCACACAACCTTTTCACTAAGTGTTTTGTTTGGAGACATCTGTGGGTTATTTAACCTAACCTTTGATTCAGAGAGTACATGTTACTTACGATACATACTTACATAATATGCGATAGTTCACTTGTGTTGGCATTGCTGACTTGATTGCCTAATTGAAAATGTCTCTTTTTAAAGGTTTCCCTGGTGCACAAGGGATCCCAGGAATTCCAGGTATGAATGTATGGCCACTGATTTGTTCACTTTTTTCCTTTGTCCTTCTTGGGTGGAGAGTTCTGAGAGGTGGTCTCCTCAGCTGCCTCCAGCCTGATTTACATGGTGCCCAGGTCATGGCCTCTCTAAGGGCCTAATCCCACCCTAGGCTTTTTCCATGGATTGCTTTTCTGGTATGTCTGATGCAATACAGCCTTGCTCTTTTTGTAGGGCTCTGGTAACTCTCAGTAGTGAGCTAAGTATGAAATTATTGTGAACCAGGGTTGGATCGTTGCCAGGATTCCTCACAGTTTAGGGAGGAGATGCTATATACCATAGGCTGTAGTAGTCCCTAAAGAAGAATGGTGGCTCCTCGTCTGTCATTGTCCTTTTGAAATTAAGATTTACATTAATATAGATTTATATATAGACTTATACATGTTCCTGCATTGTAGCAGAAGACTAAAAATAGTTTAGCATCAAGTCTAATGATCAGTTGTTAACAGAAATAACTCATTAAAGTAGAAGAACCTGTGTGTCTGTACAAATAGCTAGATCTTGATGAGCTTTTTTCTATCTGTTTAGCTGCTTGTCTTTATTGGCTGCTGTTTACTTACGATTCTTGCAAGTAGTTTTGGTTTTAGCATTCCTGAAAATCTGCTAGCCTCACTGAATACTTATTTACTGAAGTTCTTAGAGATGCCGTCCACTTCTAGATATATTTAAGATTTGAGTTGTTACGAGATAAGGAAGAATGTAATGGTTTCTAAATGTAATAACTAAATGAACTCCTTTATCACCACTTTTTCTCAGCCATCAAAAATTGGTTAAATTAAATCTCAGAAAGTCACTTTTTTCAGTGTTTGCTCAGGGACTTAATGGAAGGGAGTTATGCTGAGCTTTAGAGAGCATGTGCCCTGAATTTTTTATAAATCACCAAATGTAAAAGTACAGCACCACTTTATTACCAGAATTTTCCCATTTCTCTCTGAAACCGAATGTAAGCTAATGTGTTGATAATATTATTCTTTTTACTTGCAACTTTTTTCACCTGTATTTTACTCTGCTCAAAGGTCGACCAGTTCCAGACATGGTAGGATCACCTGGTGTCCCTGGCCAGAGAGGTGAAAAGGGTGAAAAGGGTTCTCCGGGATTCCCTATACCTGGACCTCCTGGAAGAGATGGTTTCCCAGGCCCACCAGGGTTGCCCGGCCCACCAGGTCCTCCTGGTGTAACAGGCAAGTAAAGTGCTCAGTTGCTTTTCACTGTGAAGTCTTAGTAATGCACACTGCCTGGTCATGATAAAGGAGACAATATTATAAACGCCATAATCAGGATGCATTTACATCTTGGAAGAAGCATATATGAGTTGTTATTGGATCAAGTAAAAAAAAAAAAATAGCAGATACTAATATTGTTCGTAGCATAAAAGATGCTGATCATGTATCACAGTTTACAAGTCTGCAGTACCAATATATGTAACACAGACTGAGCACGTATAAGAACTTCAAACTGAAGTCCACCATCTTTTTAATTTCTTCGAAGTTTTCATTGTAAAATGAAATTATCTTACAAGAGAATGAGGTTAACACTTACCTTATAGAGGTAAATGAAGTGCTAGTAATGATGGGACAAATATATACAAATAGTATTTGTAGTAACAACAACAGCATATTATACAGCTATGTGTAATTAGCTTCTGATAAAGCATTTTTAAAGGGGAAGATAAAGTATTTGACTAAACTAGACATTGCACAAGAAGTCCATTTTTGATAGTACATATCAGTCAGCATCAAACATGTAATTTAAGTAAAGAAGCATGTATGTTAGGGTTACTTGTTATGCAGAGTTATATTAGTAGTTCATTCAGTAAGTGCCAGATTTAGGTGTTTCCAGTTTCTTCCTAGTTTTGTGTTTTATGATTCTATTACTGTATTTGTCATGAATATGCTTTCTGTGAGCCCTAGGCCATCTGTGCTTTTAAAGAGTATTGCAAACAGATTGTTTCAACACAAAACTTTTATATTTAACCATTTATATGTTTTTTGGTTCCTCACAGTGTTCATCTGGACTTTTTATTGTGTAATTGTAAATTGAAGTGTTTGATGTTATTTAAGTAAAGAACAATAACATAAAAAATGACAAGAGAACTAAGAGGATAATAGAAAATACAAAATATTAAAAGTAATAATCTGCTTTTCTATACAGTTTTAGGTAAATGCTATAAATTAACTTGTCTTATCTATTTTGTTAGGCTGTAAATCTTAACATAAGAATTACCTTTTTTTACATAGACAGTGAGAGGAAAAGTAGTACAGTTCTCTAGCAGATTACAAAATGTCTACAGATGACAGGGATCAGGTGAAACTTTAAATGGCATGTGCAGATGGCATGTTTATTTTATGCAGCCTTTGATTCCTTTGTGTAACATCCTATAGATTTTATTAAAAAATTGAAAGCTACATAGTGCCTTTCCATAGTTGTGATTTTGGTAAATTTTTTAAAGGTTAAATACAAAATAGAAGATGATAATCCCATTACAGTAACTTAACCAGTCTTAAACTATTGAAAGAAACATTATTCTCCATGGAATTCCTAAACCAAAAGTGTCTGCCAATGAACCAGTACAAAATGCAACTCTTAGTGTAGGGAATTAAATAGCAAACTCTCACCTTGTCCCTTAAATTAATAAGAACAATCCCCATTTTTTTATTAAACATATTCCTTAACATATTGCTTAATTTTGCTCCTTCCCCAGACACTTCTTTAGCTTTCTTCAGATGTGTAATGGGAAAAAAATAATTTATTCTTTGCATTTAACTGTTGTTTCCCAAACTTCACTTAAACTTTTTGACTACTGACTTTGGCCAAAATGACGTTAGTTTGAATTAGGTCAGAACCTATGTCATAACATCAAACAGAATAAGCTCAATTTGTATTCCTATATCGTTTGCTAAATCTTCTCATTTGCTACCTATTTCAGTTCCTAGTATACTTAGTTTCACATTTTCAGAAAGATTTTTCAGTGTAAAGAAGTTAAACAGATGTTAACAATCTGCTCTTGACCTAGAAAGTTTACTGTATTTCTAGGTTAGGTATAAAATGATAACATAAAAAATTTCTTCAGAACACCAACATTCTCCATTTCCTTCAAGGTTAAAAGATACATTTTTTCATCCAAAGCACTTCTCATAGCCAAAGCTTACAATAAAAATACTTTTTCCGTGAAGGTTGTTTTTGGCCTTGTTCTGGCAGAGCCATCTTTTATTTCTGTAATTCTAGGGGTTTCTTAAGTGGTCTATCTGGAATCAGAAGAAAGAATTCCAGTTCGTTTTTCATATTAGAAGATAGAAATAGAAAAATGAAAGGCTATCCTGATTTATGACTACTCACAGATACATTTAACTGAGACATTCATAAATGCAGCCCTATAATAGAAACTTGCATTTGCCAAACAATAGACTCTATTGCATTTCAATTGCAGATGGAATTGATCAGTGTCAGCAGGGGCAACCTGGTGCACCAGGTATTCCTGGACCTCCAGGACAACATGGATTTCCAGGAGAGATGGGAGAGAAAGGTAATATTATTTCAAGTGAAAGTACAGTTGCTTCCTATTGCTTTGTATGTTATCGCTTGGATATGTCAAGGTGTTGATTGAGTCAACGTGATCCAGGGAAACAGTACTTAATATGTGCAAGGTGCTTGATGGGTCTCTGGTGAGTAAAAGAAAGACACTGTCTATTGAGTTGGTTGACACAAACTTCACTTATATTTCACTCAGCCTACACATTGCTAGGAAGAAAAAAGGGTTGAGTATAGACTCATTAAGTACAAATTGAGCTGTTCACAGCAATTTAAAGTATGACTTCTGAGATGAAGAATTTGAGAAGGGGAGATGAGCTGGCAAAGAAAATCGTTTATGAATCATTACCTTGGCTATAATTGAATCTAAAATTGCTACACTTGTAAGTACTACTGTCAACTATGTGTTTTAGCAGTATCAACTAAATGGACATGTACAAAAAATGAGCTACGCTCATTTACATAATGGTTCCTAATTTCATTCTACGGACTTCTTTTCTAAAACTGCGAAATTGCAGTGGCTGTAGAGTTTCTTCTTTTTCCACTTTAAGCTTTTCCCATCTTCTATACCTGGTGTATATTTCTCTTCTTTTTGATCTTCTTCAGTCTGGTTCCTTCTAACTCTCCTGTTAAATATTATCTGTAGGATAATACGCAAGCTGATTTTCATTCTATTTCTTCAAAAAAGTTTTAAAGGCCTTTGAATACCAGTTTACTGATAAATTCTCTTTGAAGAGTATAGTTAGAAATAACACATTTATTTTTATTTTTTCAACACATAGTGTATTAAATTGACATTTGCCACTGGATTCTGCGTGCTGCAGCTGCCTTAAATCTTGTCATTGTTATTCATTACTTTTTTTTCAGGTGAAAAAGGTGACACCTGTGCCTTGTGTGATAAAGTAGGACCTCCTGGACTTCCAGGACCACAAGGACTACCAGGTCCAGCAGGTAAAGAGACATTAACTACCTGAGAATTAACTGCCAAGGCTAAAATGTGAAAGTGCAGTGCGTACTATGTGATTAGTTATTTTTTCTCCCTTTCATTAAATTGCTTGTGAAACTAATGAGAAAAAAAAAAACCAACAACTACAACAAAAAAGGAATATTCTTATTTTTGGCCTGATTCTTAAGTCCCACTGAAAATGACAAGAGCTACCAAGGAAGCAGAAGCTGCCCACAGTGGAGCATCTTTTCAAACTGTGATCCAACTTGTGAAAGTGAAAAATGTGGGAAACATTTGCTCTGTGTACTCAGGCTTGGCAGTAGCTCATACATAACGTTCCCAATCCTAGTGTCAAGTAGCGTGGCCAAAAAGAAATGAATTATCTGCTACCATATCAGAGAAGTGCCACATGTAAACAGTGATAATGTACTTAGTATTTGTTCCAGCGACTGTACAGAAAAATGAATGCTTTATGTAGTCTGAAGACTGCGAAGTTTGCCTGGTAGGTCAGATGACCCATCAACTTCTGAGCTTGTGAATACAGACACACGGAACACGTTAGCACATGAGCATGGACAACTTCACTGACTTTAGCAGAGTTCCATTTGTTAATTAGACACTTTGTGAAGAGTCAGAAAGGCTTCACATTCAACGAGCCATTTGTAAAAGAATATAATAAATGGAATTCTATTTTTCTGTCTCTGATAAGGTTTTCCGGGACAGTCAGGTTTCAAGGGTGACAGAGGCTTACCTGGACTTGATGGCCTTCCAGGCGTACCCGTAAGTAACACCTTAGCAAATGCTATCTCTGTATTTTCTATTGTATGATCAAAAATATTCAGTATTTGTGTAATAGTTCTGTTTAAAAATAGACCAGCACAGTGATATAATAAAATGAAGGAACTGCATATACCTAGCAAAATAAACTGAGAAGCAGTGCTGTCTAGCTGTGAGAAGAAAAAACAGCTGTCAGAAATGAGTTACATTTCTGTGGTTACTCACCAGATAAACTCAGCAGTGGAGCTGGGTAAAAAGTAGGATTTCATATGAACTAGATGCTGGTCTGCACTGACTTTCTCTTGTAGCAGTGTATCTATCTGGTAACTCTTTGCTATTGTGTACATAACATATTGAGGGAGTGCCATCTAGTGTAGCGTAAGCAGTTAGTCAATGTTAGCATGCAGTATACTTCAACAGTTTGTCTGTTCTATGTGCCATGTACTCTATGAAACCTAGTTAATGAGATCACAATTTTATTGATGCAGTATAACAAAGCTCTCTGTGAGTAAGGCTGGATATTGGAATCAGAACAGCTCTAATCATAGCATGTGCCTAAAAAGGCAACTCAAATCACTCCTAGATGAGCAAGTACTAGCAAATAATATTTGATCTTGTCAGAGTTCACTTGAGATTCCCTGCATACAATGTGGTATGCTGTGAAGACCCACTAGTGTACATCCTCCACTAGCATAAGTCAGATTTTGGCACCATTCCTAGTGTAAGTAGACTGAGTTTTCCAGAGTCTTTGCAGATCTTTTTTCCCCCAAAGCTGTTTTCTTCTTCCATTTGAGCATTTTTGGCAACATATGAGTAGCTTCCAGTGTCTTTCACATGACCTAACTTTAACGCACACTGGAATTAACCAAGCTTCCTCTCTATCACTAGTGGTGAGAGATATGCACCTTCAGAAGAGAAGCCAAACCTCATATACAAATTCCTTACTCAAGGAATCAGTTTCTTGCTCTTAAGTATGAATAAATGCTAGATACCTGTATTTAGATAGCAACAGTTAGCTGGATGGATTCCATTTTGTTTCCATCATGATAAACAGGATGGAAATACTCAGAGACTGAATTTACTAAAATGTAAAGGGGCCCATGAAAGAAAGAGTTGAGAAAAATAAAAGAGGCAGAATATGCAAGAGGCAAACAATAAAAGACACCCTAGTATATTTAAGCCTTTTTTATGTCTTGCATTTGTTCTTAGCACACATTTATCATATCTTTACATTTTCCTTTTCTTGCCTCTGAAGTTCTGTGTATGTCTTTCATCAGATATGGACAGGGTATATTTCTGAATGTCTTTAAGCTGGTTTTGGTCTACAAAATTCAGCCAGGTAGTGATCCAGCGTACAGTTTGTCTTGGAATAACTATTACACAGAGGCCAGCTTTGCAAGCTCACATTGCTCAAATCCATGGCAGAGCATCAGTGTCTGATTCTGGAACCACCAAACCTAATGGAAAGATTATCTTTGACTTTGTTCTAGTTCAGGCCTAAGGGGAAGGTACATATAAGACTTAAAGTCTGGGCTTAACCCTAGTTCTGTTTCACTTAAAAACAGAATGTTGGAATTAAAAAAAGTGCATACAAGTCCTAGACAATATATAGTGAAAGACTGGAATTCTGGAAGCTGTATAGGTGTATTTTTATATAGATAATTTTTTTCCCTGGAGAGTTTGCAAAACTTCTTCTGAACATGTGCATAGTATTCTACACCCCAGCAAACATGGGTGTCAATTTTACAAAATAAATGAATGCTGGTAATCATGTGAAATGTGAATTTTCATCAGTTAAGTGTCATAAACAAACATAAAGAGCTTTCAGTCTCCAGTTAGTCTTTGCTCTTGTGCAAACAGCACTTGAATTTTATATAAAACAATGATCTTAACATACAATTTATGCATTTCATAAATTTAATAGTTGATTTATAGCTTTCTGAAAGGAGCAAAATCATTTGTTTGGGGTTTGTATAGACAGTTTAAATGTGCAAGTACTACTTCTGATGGTATTGTAAATTATCTCTAAGGATAAAGATACCTTTGTTTTATTTTTGTCATACAAGCAGGGTCCATGGCATTACTAACTATGAATTTGACTGTTGGGGCAGACACATTTGCTCTGACAAAACCTTTTTTAAAATCCTAGATTACCTTGATACCGATGTAACTGAAATCCAGTGGGTAGTATATTGAAAATTCATAATAGATCTTAGGTGCCAAAACCTGCGATTCTTTTGTAAACAGTGTACGTTTATATTCACCATCTAAAGTGCAATACCCGTGGTGTGGTTTAATGACAACGTGGTCAAGACAGGAAGATTTGCACGAATTCCTTATTTACACTGCTGTATCCTGGAAAATATTCTCATTTGACCTCCTTCGTTGAAAACCAAATTGTTTTTTTTTTTTTTGTATCTACTCTTTAATTTCTGAAGGTCTGTTTTCTTTTTTATCAGTCGAAGAGTTGATAGAGCAACTGATGACATCTGAATTTATGAAATTTCAGGGGCCCCCTGGTGCTCCAGGACTCATTGGCCGCCCTGGGGCAAAAGGAGAACCAGGAGATTTTACTTATGATTCCATCCTGAAAGGTGAGAAGGGAGATCCCGGTTTCCCAGGACAACCAGGTATTCCTGGAAGAGAAGGAACACCAGGAAAAGATGGATTGCCAGGTCCTCAAGGTCCAAAAGGAGCATCGGTATGTGTGTTTCTCTATGTTTACACACCATCCTGCTGCGTGATTCTTTATTTTTGCATCCTGTCCTATATATGTTTTATGTTTGTTGGCCTTATGCTTCGTTCCATGTATTGTCCTTTACTTGAGTGGCTCATTCCTCCTCAAAAGATTCTGTTTTCCCTAAAGCTGGTAAAGAATAGGGCCATTCAACAGCAGAGTATTTCAGAGTTTGATTTTGACCTCTCTCTGAACATGCATGCAAGTACGTAATCCAGCTCGGACATAGTCATTATTTGACTTCCTGTTTTCCGGACTACAGAGCAAGGTTATTTCCCTCACAAAGTTGTGGGTGTAAGCAGTATTTTTGTCCCTTTCCCCCTTTCTCATAGCTTTATAATGAGAACCAGTGGGGATGATTTAACTCGTATCTGGAGAATATTGAAGGAATGCACTTGTCCAAGTAGAGATCATTAGTACAAGATTCATCTCTGTTCCAGCATACTTACCTTTTGTAGAAAGTAATATTTTTATGTCTTTCCATGCTAGAGAGCTGGTATGGATGTGGATCTGTATCTGCAGCTCAGATTTGTTCCAAGATCTGCAATTAGGAAAGCAGCCTAAATGGTCCATTTATCTGCATTGCACACTGGGTGTGATTTCCATGTGCTGGCCGACATGGAACCCAGTTCTATTTCCGTTGTGTTCAGTGATAAAGAATTGACCTTTGGTGTTACAGATAAGGATGCTGTGCTAGAGCCAAGTTAAAAAATCTTAACACAGACAGAAGAATGTATTCTATCCTGCCAGTTAGGCAAAACCTTCATTTATACTTTCCAAAAATTAGGGTACAGCTGGCTTGAAAGGAGAGCGTGGTCCCCCTGGCCAACCTGGATTCCCTGGAGTACGTGGCGAAAGAGGTTTACCTGGCCCTCCTGGGATAGGCACTGCAGGGTTACCTGGTGACAAAGGAGACAGAGGTTTTGCTGGAACCCCAGGTTTACCAGGTCTTCCAGGTAATGCTATAGTACGTTCTTTTAAAACAATTAAAAGTGTAAAAAAAATTATCCCTTAAGTGAGCATCACCTGAAATTTAAGATGGAAAAAAAGCCTAATTTAGACCAATGGAACAGTGTTTTCTTTCAGCAACTCACTTGCACGTTTTTGAGGTCAGTTTTCTTTTTTTTCAGTTAGGCCAAACAGGATGGTTTAAGTTCATCTTAAACTTAATTCATTGTAGTTTTCTATGAACTTTCTATAATAAACTTGATAAAATGTTGGTTGTAATGGCATAGAGAGACTAACACTGCTGGCTAGATGGATTAAACTTCTCTATTTAGTTTAATCTGTTCCCATACTTAATACATCTTTACATTTACAGGAGCAAAGGGTGAAGCAGGACGAACTGTACCACTCCCTGGACCTCCTGGGGCAGATGGCCTTCCTGGACCACCTGGTTTCCCTGGACCCCAAGGTACAGCATCCTTTTAATCTTTGTCTGATTATCATAATGGTTTTGTTTCCCAGAAGCTAACATTTGTATTAACATTTTTCTTGTTTACACTTGTGAAGGTGACAAAGGGAATCCTGGGCTTCCAGGGAGACCTGGCCTGCCAGGAGAAAAAGGTGCTGTAGGGCAGCCAGGTATAGGGTTTCCTGGACCTCCAGGACCCAAAGGTAAGACTCTCTATCTGTGATCTAACAGAGCTGGTGTAACTGCAGTGTGGATGGAGGACTACAGTCATCCAGCCATGGCTGCACGGAAGGATGTGGGAGGTGTAGCAGAAGAACTTCCCTTTTGAAACTCCAGAAGAACCACAATAAGGATATTTCAAGGCACACCTGCTTTGTGCAGTGATGTAGCGCAGATACAAGCACCATCAACACTAGTGCCAGAACAAAAAGTGATACAGTGCATATTACATTGCAACACCTAAGGTTTCTGAAATATGAAATATGAAATGGTCCTTCTGAAAATGAGGCACAGCTTAGTTTGGTAAAAAAACTTGTTGACATAATAATGTCTTTTTTGGACCAGCACTAGCACCTCTGTTGCGTCCCAGGTGGATGCGAGTGACTTGGTCAAAATGCAGGCATATCTAGATAAAGTTAGGCTTCCTTGAATGGCCATTGTCAGGGTAGAATAGAAGAGAGTCTAAATGTTTGTATTCTGATTTTGGGTTTTCAGGAAATGTATTTTATAATGCTACTGCTCCTCATTCTGCTCTAGATGACTGATCTTTCAGCAGACACCTCAACTCCTTGACTCTTTTGTCTTCATTATTATTCCATTTACTGGAATAATACACACAAAAAACTGGGAGGGTCAGAAAGACTTTTAGAAAAGAAAAGGCAGATCTACCTGTGAAGACTTCTAGTTCATCCAAGACTGCCATGACACTAAACAGAAGAGTTTCATAGCATCTAGAAAAGGATTGCTGCATGCTCTTTGATACCTGTGAGAATGAAATGATACGTAAAATTCTCTTCTTTCAAATACTCTTCCTTCAATGCAGCTCTGCCCCATGACTTTCCCAGGGCTTGGCTGAAAGGTGGAATTTTGTACTCCCTCAGATCTTTACCTAGGAAAGGAGCTTCATTTCAATTTACTGAATGTGTAGTGGTATTGAGCAAGCACAGTATCTTTAAGTGATCTGCAGAATACTGTCTGTATTCTTTCTGGCATTCAGAAGGCACAGCCTATGGGCCAGCTGTGGCATAGAAACATGTGTGACCCACAGAGATACGTGTAGGACATGTTAGGCTACATATACTGATCAGAAGGTGCTGACTCCAAGATGGCTCTGTTGTGCATCCCTCTGTCTTACATCCCACATATTGAGTTACTGTTCTGCTTACAAAGCAAAATTGCTTCTGACAGGTTTTTGGTGATACCAGGCTAAGTATTTACAGGTAGGCCAATAGTTGTATAAAGAAAAAACAATGGAACTAATCCAACTGGTGAAGGGGCTCTCTGGCTGTGCAGCACTCCTTTTAGGGAAGCAGCCTAGGTCCAAGCGATGCTCTCCCTTATGTGGCTGACCCTTATACAAGTCCAGGATGGCTCCACCCTGGGTCCCCCCAGTCTGGTCATGCAGGGATCACAGGTGCAAACAATTTGCCTGTGCTCCCTGGGCCAGCCATATTCCTTCACCAAGTGCCCAATCAACAGTTCAAGCCCTGATCAAGCAGTTCCCCTACAGTTGCCCTCTCTGAAGAAGACTTTTGGAACACAGCTTTTCAGACAGGATGTTTCTCAATAATGCTAACCCAGAAGGGTTTAATTTTAGAGCACTTAGAATTTATTTCTTTGTGTCATGAAACTCAGTGTTTAAATCTTTGTTCACAGAATCACGAAGTGTCCTCTGTTGAGAACACTGACGTTTGGATACTGGCTAGAAATTTGATGTAAGAGACTACACAGACCTTTTAAGCATGGCCCTCTGAGGGTGCGAGTAGTTCAGTTAGAGGTGTGAAGAAACAATAGGGGATGCTTACAGGGACAGGTAGTAATGATATGAGCTTTATTTTGTAGGTTTCCCAGGTCAGCCTGGCTCACCTGGTCTACCAGGAACTCCTGGAACCCCTGGCCTAGATGGTTTTCCAGGCACACCAGGTTTACAAGGTCAAAAAGTAAGTGTCTGCTGCTGATGCTGTTTTCTGTGACTGTTCATGTGAACAGGACTCTGAGCAAATATCCTGCTTTCTATTTAAAAAAAAATTGTTGGCCAAACTGTCCTATATCTTGTGTTTCTTCTCACTATACAGGCAACAGAAGTAGATGAATGCTTGATGTTAACTCTGAACGGCTTGTGTTTATTCCCTGAAGTCATGTGTAGTGTTATTTTTCTGAGTAGTTTAAATACATTCAGTGAATCAGTTCTTTTGATATATTGACTCCCAATCTGTCATGTTTTTATGGCTAGGGTGAACCTGGAGTGGGTCTCCCTGGTCCTAAAGGATTACCAGGCATCCCAGGTCCAGCTGGTATCCCTGGAGAAAAAGGAAATCCAGGGCTGCCTGGTTTACGAGGTGAACAAGGATTCCCGGGTGTACCTGGACAACAAGGATTCAGAGGTAATACTGTCAGAAAAATAAAGATACAGTTCTGTATTTCTTTTTCTTTTTTATAGTTACTCCCCTGTAGAAGGAGCAAAAAACCTATTCACCACTTAAATCCTACTGGTTTCTCAAGGTGTTTTCGTTTTTTCTTTCTCTCTCCTCCGTTTCACCTACCACAACCACTAGCAAATGGCAAGCACCAAAAAACAACCCTTTCCCTGAGCCCAGGCGGGAGGTATTAGAGGCTGAAATGTTTTGTTGGCCAGGTAGTTTCTAAGCATCTGTCCAGCAGTCTCAGCAAACAAGGTCTCAAGGACTCTGGTCTCTATCTCCCAACAGGAGATCCAGGCCTCCCCGGACTACAAGGCTTGCCAGGCCCCCAGGGCTCACCAGGAGTGGGCCCACCAGGATTGCCAGGGCCCGCTGGGCAGCCAGGACCCGAGGGGCCACCAGGTGAGAGAAGGATACTCCCGTGCTGATGTTAGAAGGTTTTTTTTTTTTTTTTTTTGCATAAATCAGTGTTGATATTTACAAAAGCATTGCTCATGAACTGCTTTGCAATATAAGATCCGTGGTGGGGCCATGAGGAGCATGGCAGCAGACCTCATCCATCCGCTCTGTAAAGCAGGGAAAGGGCTGAGAAAATGTCTGTCATTTTGTTCTGAACTGAGAAAATGTCACAGTAACATCAGGTTACTGTGGCTAATACGTAGGATTGAGACTGCAGGCAGGAAATGAGGAATATTTCTGTTCTTTCGACGTAAATAGAGAAACTGACTTTGACTCCTCATTCAGTAATTTCTGAGGACATTCTTGGGTATGCTTGTTAACTATGTCCTTTGTTTTCTTCTAAAGACTAATCACATGTCATCTGTTTTTCATAGGATCTCCTGGAATAAAAGGAGAAAGGGGCTTCCCTGGTATCCCAGGTCTAGATATGCCAGGGCCAAAAGGGGATAAAGGTAGCCAGGGACAGCCTGGAGTACCAGGGTCTGTGGGGCTACCTGGCCTGCCAGGTCCACAAGGATCTGTTGGATTGAAAGGATCAGCAGGTAAACATACTTACTTCTGCGAAAGTAATCTACCTTGGAAACTGCTGTCTTTGACAACTGTTTTATTAAGTCCTGTTAGCATGCCCCTTCACTCAATTAGGAATTAATCCATCAAAGAACCTGAGCCTGAGGAAAACATATGGGCTGCTATCAACAAATCTTCTCTGTAGATGTGTAGCTTTAACCTCATACTGAAATCTTTTGGTGGATGAAGTACAGTTATCTGCAAGAACAAGGCTTTAATCTGCAGTGATGGAAGATGATTATTCAGTGATAGAATGTGGTTTTAATAAAGCCTTTGTTGATGACAACATTGTTTTACTGTCGTTGGAAGGTTTAAGAATCTGTCAAAAACCTATTACAAATTGTTTTATTCTGGTTTTTGTAACACTATTTTACTGTTGTTTTCTCTATCAGGCTATTTTAGATTAGATCATCCTCTCTGCAGCATTTTTCCTTAAGTAGAGCAATCCCTAATCTAATCAGGAGTAAATCATTCCACTTCTCATATTTCTTTACAGTGCTTGCCTTATTTCTGTTATTCACTCTTTCATTTTGATTTCAGGAGCCAAAGGAGAAATGGGAGTTATGGGAACTCCCGGGTTGCCAGGGACTCCTGGACCAGTCGGAGATCGAGGGTTGCCTGGTGAAAAAGGTAAGACAGAGATTTTCTCAAAATTTTCTAGAATATTTTAAAATCAACTTTTTTCCCAACTGAAGACAAGTCTGAAAATAATGAAATACAGGGAACATGCTTGGCCTATGTATGTAACATCCCTGTAAGTTAGAAATGGTATAATCTAGAAAGCCATATCCTAGGAGCAGTCATGTATTTGGGCACTGAGACAAGATTTTTGGTCTGTTCTTCAACAACGTAAGGGTTGGCTAGGTAAGAGCATGCTATGGGTATTGCTCCCAGAAAAATGCTGCGTTATAAATAGCCAGCAGGAGGGACTTAATTCAATCCTTCCATTGGTGCCCTTTTAAATTCTTAGCCTGGTCTAGTGGTTGGTGACTCTGCACATAGTAGGGGGATAAAAACTAGATGATCAGTATGGTCCTTTTCAACCCAGGCCATTCTATGATTCTATGATTCTTAAGCTTCTGTTCTCATTGTTTTGAGAGAGTCTAAAACTAATGGCTGTGAAGTAGGAAAAAGATACCACTTTTTTTTCAGTAGAGATATTGTGAAGTCCTCCTATAAAAAAAAAAAAAATCTGCATTTGAGCTAAAAGAAGTGTTCCAGAGCATGTTAGCTCATGTTCAAGGTTTGAATAAATAGTTGTTCTTGTCTACTAAATATCTCTGCAAAATTTTATACTCCACTATAACGTTCTGTGCTTTACAGGTAGCCAAGGTTTCAAAGGTGTGGTTGGACCACAGGGTGATCCAGGTGTCAAAGGGGATAAAGGTGAAGCTGGTCTTCCGGGAATACCTGGAAGCATGGACACCATGGACATGGTTAGTCTCAAAGGCCAAAAGGGAGATCCTGGAGAAAAAGGTAACTTCTGTCTCTAATTAGTTAAAGTTAGAACAGCAGCAGTACTTTGAGTTTAGTTGTATCTTAGCTTTAGATAACAGGTTTTAAAACAAGATTTAAGAATTTCACACAGCAAATGCAGATCTTCTTCTAGCATCCTCAACTCCATAGAAATAAAGACTGAACACAGACAGAAAGGGTTTTGGTTGGATGGAAGAAAGTAGAGCTTGCTAAAAGAGTAAAGCATGTCTTTCATGTAAATAATAGAAACAGCGTTGCTATAAAGACCACCTGATAGCAACCTGAGGACTGGAAGGGAGCTACAGAGATAATGTAATTTTCCATTTCCTTCAACGAAATTTTTAAGACTTTCATAGTTTTTTCTGAAATAATTATAATTCTTCTTACCCTTTCCAAATTCTTCCCAACTTGACTGCATCCTTGTTGCAGCGCACTGTGCTGAAACAACTGAAGTAATTCAACTCAGGCCCTGCTGGAATGAAATTTACTTTATTTGATGCCTATTTGATTTGGTTACTGACTTGGTTTGTGATTAGCTATAATCCTTAATCTTTTTCTCCTTGACTTCTGCTTACGCAATTTTGTATGCTTTTGGAATACTCCTTGCCAAAAATGTGGTGTATTGCACTTTATAAATTTCATGATGATGATTTCCTATCTCTTCTCCAACTCTTCAAAAACTTTTCACAGCTAATCCTGTCTTCTTTTCATGCCTATCCAGTGTGATGAAATCTACAGATTACCCTAATAAATTCTCTGTTGGGCCCAGGACAGAGCCCTTGAGACTCCTTTCCAGTTTGGCAGCGAATAACTATACTTTGTTATATTTAAACTGTGAATACAGGAGAGTTTCCTGGTTTCCCAGTCTAGCTATATGTTCTCTCCATGTCTGTCTACACATCAAAGTGAGACCTGGGCTCTTGTGTCCTGGCTGGGACTCAGAGAAACATAGGATGTGGACAGACAGCTTGATCAGCCTAGTGTCAGAGACTGTGAGGAAGGGCAGGGGCAAGTGTGGAGTGCATCTGCCTCTGTGCTGAGATGCAGCTTCTGACAGCACTTTTGTGTTTGATGAGAATCTTAGCCTGTAACAGTTTGACCTGGGTATCTTTCTCTCATTTGTTTCTGATCTTGGTAGATTTGGTGGGTGTGAAAAACTTTAAATAAATCTACATAGGTTATTTTTCATTACTTTCTTTTCTGCTATATGTCTACATATGCTATATGTAGGTTGATTGGTTGATAGTTTTATTTCCTTTCCAGAAATCAATATCAGACACAGTGGTTACATGTGTACAAAGAAGCTTTATAATATTAAAGATGTTTTAACATTAGACAGAACTAGGGAAACAGGACATTTCTGCCTGTGAACTGGTTGCTCACATGTACCTGCTTAGAAAGCAGAACTGCCAAATCAAATCATTTTTATTAATACCTGATATTGCCTGCCACATCAAAAATAACTCATTAATCTAACTCTCTCAACAGCTTGCAGCCTTTTCTCAACACTGGTTTGACTGGAGGGCTGGGTTTTAGTCAGGTGTGACTCTACTGTAGAATGTACATGATTCTTGAATTCAGCCATTCCCTTGATCAGAAGCAACAGTGACAAAATTAACTAGAAAGACCATTATATGGCATGACAGTAAATTTTGCTAAAAATCATCTGTTTGTCTTCTTGGTGTCTAGGGGACCTTGGTCCAACAGGAGAAAAAGGGTTACGTGGGGAGTATGGAGAACCAGGAATTCCAGGAAGGGATGGTGAACCTGGTACTCCAGGACAACCAGGTATGTCTGAAGCTAGCAACAGAGAGAATGTTAAATAAAGTACTGTAAATGACATTAAGTAATGGAACTCTTAATTTCTCTGCTCTCTTTAGGACCAAAAGGAGATCAGGGCCCCCCAGGGTACCCAGGAGATCCAGGAATTCCAGGGCAAAAAGGATCAGTTGGTGAAATGGGTTTGCCAGGTACTGATTGCTGAGAATTTTTATTATTTTTTTTTCCTTAAGTTAATCTGGAGTATTATGAGAAGCCTATATAGAGTGTTAGTTGGTGTGGATCTACTGCATGATGAAAGTATTTGCAGTGCCTGAACTGTAGGTTTTGGAGATGCTGCTTTTTCAGTCCTCTTCTTGGTATACAAGTAGTTCTCATTCAGTGGCTTCTTAAGCTTCTATGTGTAAGTCCTTTAACTGGGTATTAAATGGTACTTTGTGCACTGAAAAGAAGGGACGTGGAGTATTTATGCTTTTGTTGCAGGCGGGCAGTTTTTCAAGTCGTATCTATTTGTCTCTCTCTCTGTCTCTGCTAGCATGTGAACTGCTTTAAGCTTCTTGTGTATTTTCCCCCTTCTAAAAAGTTTGGTGAGTTCCAGTGTACTGAACATTATTTACAAACTGCAGTGCTTTGGGGTTGTTGTGGTGGAGGGGATTTGTAAAGATCAGAATGAAGAAAAAACCATATCTCAACAAGGAAACTTTATCTCATTCAGATGGCTTTCTGCTCTTCTAGGAAATCAAAGATAAAAGATGGAAATGGTGGAGGGGCACAGAAAAATATGCTACAGCAAAATCTCTTTGTCACTGTTGTCCTGTTAGATATGAATCAAATCAACACAAACTTTTATTCAAACCATATTATTATCAATATAGATTAGTTTTCTACTAATCCAAGATTATAACCTTCTCTTATCAGGAGAGTTTATCTTCCCATAAAAAGTCCCCTTAAGGCGATGGATCTCAGAATTGAACTTACTAGCTATTGTACTGAGATATATTGTTTTTCTAGCTCTAAGTAGTTTAGGCATAGCTGAAAAATCCTTGTCAACACCGCTAAGGTGCTACTAGCTCTGCTACAGACATTTTTCCTTTTTTCTTGCTAGGAACACCTGGAGAAAAGGGTCTGCCTGGCATACCAGGTTCACCAGGCACACCAGGGTTCCCTGGGCAAAAAGGTGAAAAAGGAGACAAAGGAGCAGCAGGTTTTCCTGGAATTGGCTTTCCAGGATCTCCTGGTGAGAAGGTATTTATTTACACCCCTAAGGATTTAATTATCTTAGTCTCTGCTGACTACCTCATTTAAAAAGATGCCTTTGGCTTTTAAGCTAATTTGTTGTATTTTCTATTATGTTCATTTAAATACCTGATGAAAAACTTGAATATATGTGCAGATTTAGATGCATTCTGTTTGATGGGACCACTACTTGCAGAGTTTTCATTTATTCTATCTCTCCAGAATAAGCTAAATTTACATTGCTAGAAATGTGGAGGAGAGAAAGAACTTTTAAAAACACTGAGGAAATAAATTTTAAAAAGGCTTCTTACAGACAGATCAAATAGGCATGCTGAAATATTGTTTCTGTACTTTTACAAAGAGTGTGGGAAGCTGGAAAGAACTGTAAAATGCTCAGATATTACTGAAAAGAGAACTGTATCACTATAGTCTGTAAATTTAATTTCACTTACAGTAGTATTCTAATAGGATTCTCATTTGTTTCACCTTGCTTTTTCTAGTTATACAATGACAGTAATCCTGAATTTATAAGTAAAAATTGTAAAAATAAAACTTACTAGTCTGGCAGTAAATTTACAGAAGTCTTCAAAAAGGTTTTTTTTTTTAAGATGGTTAAGTGTAATCAGCAAGTTATGAGGCTAATTTGGAAAAGCCTTTGTAAAATCCATCACAAAAATGCATAGAAGAGTGCTCATTTTCGTGTGCAGTTATTAAGCAATTGCTAAAAAGTCAATGTTTCTGACAGTGGAATTTAATGCTAAATTTAATCTTATATTACTTTGTTTCTGAATGGAAAAAGAGTGAAATTCTTTTTAAATCCAACAGCTAAGAGCGAGTGATGTCTACCATTGGAAGTAGAAAATGTTGTTTCAGAATTAATGTGTGATTTTTATAATGCTGCTACTTCTAGGGAGAACCAGGAAGAACAGGTACTCCAGGTTTATCTGGAGACAAAGGTGAAAAGGGTAATGCAGGAATTCCAGGAATGCCGGGTGCTCCAGGTCCCAAAGGATCCCCTGGCATGGCAGGATTTCCAGGCAAGTGTTGAATGCTTTAATAAAACAGAAACTGCAGTGAAAGAAATATTTTCAAACTTAGAACAAATATCCAGCGTATGAACCCATGTCTTCTTGCTTTCTTTAGGGAGCCCAGGCCCCCATGGAGCAAAGGGTGAAAAAGGACTTCCTGGCTTAAGTGGCATCCCGGGTTTAAAAGGAGAACCAGGTAGAGAAGAAATATAAAACACCAAATGCTTCCTAAAGTATTTTTCACCTCCAAGCAGTAGCTAAAAGAAATACTGTGGCCTTCTACGTTCATTCTGGCTCAGATATTTCCTGTTATATTTGTTCATTTCATGAAGGAAAATACACAGTGCCGTTTCCCAGGTAAATCTGAGTCAGTGTTGCACAGGGCTGTGTACACTGTTTGTGGAGGGGATTTTACTACCTTCTAGAAGACTGGTTATTGCTATAGTCATTAGTTATGTTGGTTTTCAGTGCATTCAAAAACAGTACAATTGATCCATGGGCCCAAACCTGAATCACCACATTGAGCATCGTTACAAAGACAAAGAGAGTAATTTCCATTGTTATCAGGGGTATAACATTTTTGAACTTGGAGCCTGCTGTTCTTAGTTTGGTGACTGTAGAATACATCACCTCATTGAACATGGGCTGTGTGATTCACAAGTCTTTGCAGGAGTTCCTACGCAAAACTCTCTGAGTTTCACTGTAATTAACTGTGTGGAACTCAGTAGTAGTTGAGCCCTGACTTGTGCTGACTTAATTCAGAAGTAACTTCAGAGAAAAGTTACACTTCAGTCATCATGTTATCTCTGATCTTTGTGGGAACAGAAGAATAAGTTAATCTTTTATTTAGAGAGAAAAGTGTGTAAAAACAAGTCTGATGATTCATGGGTGAAATGAAAATGGCAATGGTTTTTCAGGTGAACCCGGTGTTCCTGGTCCTGCTGGTTCCATTGGTCAGAAGGGTGAACCAGGCTATGATGGGATTCCAGGCACAGCTGGTGCAAAGGGTGAACAAGGTACTGTACCATCATGTTATGTTTATGTGCCACAAAATGCACAAACCAGCTAAACAAGATTAGCTGGGAAAAGAATGTGCTGGTTTTGAGATACTTTATCCTTAATCTGGAACCTAAAAAAATGAAATTAGTACTGCAAACTACTGACTATCATCCCTCTATAAAGCTGATGATACAGATGAGCGACTGTGTTTAATTGGTGTAATCATGAACAAATTTTTTTTCACAAAAGCTAGCATTACTTTAAAAAAATGTTGTTGTGGAATTAGTTTCCCTTTGCAAGTTAGCTGGGAAATAATGAATTGTCTTCCCTTAGAGTAGAATTTTCAGTCAGACAGGACCCATTGTGCTAGATGCACTCACATCACATAACAAAGATGGTCTATGCCCTGAAGAACTTTCTATAGACTATTTATTTAGATTTAATTTGAATAGAGTTTTGTTCATTACAGCTCAAGTGTAATTGCTGTCCTATCTTCTCATCTTCTGCTGCCTCTGTATTCCAGGTGTTCCAGGTAGAGGACTTCCAGGATTTCCAGGTGCAAAGGGAGATAAAGGTAAAGCACTTCTTTAAGCAAGTGGCCAACCTCCCTCCCAACTTTCTATAAACATAATTCTGTCATTCAGACACACTTGCTACTTCATTATTTTACATGCTATACCTTTTCAGAGCAGGCAGAAACCCAGAGGCTCAAATACTAATTTCTGTTACAGTGGCAGCATCTTGGACATGAGTTAGATATGCCCTAAAATAGGTAATTACTCATAGTGTGGAATTTACTGCAAGCTGTGCTGTGATGAGGTAATATAAATAACTCCTGTATTTGTGTGCTGTGTTTTTGATTCCAATTATTTCTGTTTTCCTACTAATTTTGCAAGAATTGAGGTCTGGTGAAAATCTCTGCACTAGACAGCTTAAGATAACAGTTTGTGGCCAAGATACCACAGTGATTTATTTTACTTGAGTCTGTTGTGCAGCCTTGATACAATCATACTTATTGCTAAAACAGGTATTCTCTCTAGCTCAGTAGAGCATGTCTAAACTATGCACAGGAGCATGGTGCAGAGGTGCTAAAAATCAGAGATCAAATGAGGTCTTACTGAAACTATTATTATCTGAACTCAAGACTTACTACCTTGAGTATAGGCACATAGTTACTGCAATTTGAAGGCCACTTCTGGTTTTCACAGAATGTGTCAGTACATTGTGCTGTGAGATTGGCTTGATCGGCTTGAGTCAGTACTTGTTCTAAGTGTCTGTATGCACCATGTTCCACTTATGAAATAAGTACGTCCTAGAAACTAGACTGCAATAGATACAGTACTGAAGATACAGCGAACTGTTGTTGATAAAGAAAAGAGTTGTATACAATTAAAGGATTTTCAATTTTGGAAGTGCGGAAAATAAAAAAGATTCAGCTAGTTTCCATCTATCAAATCTACATGACATTACAGATTCAGGAGAATTCACATAGCTTGAAATATCATTGTCTTATATCATTCATGCTGTAAGTACAGGATACTTGTGTAGACAATCAATAGTGATGAACCATCACTTTAGAACATTATATTTACCATCTCGGAGTAATTAACAGTCACTCTGATTGCTCCTGTATTAGAGAATTATTTTAATAAGCAAATTTTCTAGTCATAGGCATGAAAGGCATGTAAGATGCTAGATTATGAAATCACTTTTCCCATTCCACCCATTTTGTGCATTTTGCCAACACGGCTCATTTAAAAACACCTAGTCTTTGAATAAATAGAAATCTACCTGACATCATTTGTGTTCCAAAAGTATTCTAGTTCCAAAAAGCAAGTCTCTCTTCTGTTCAGGCAAGGAGCTGGGGAAGTATTCTTTATGCATTTTATTTCTCTTATTATTAAACTTTATACTAGCTATTCTATATCCTTTTCTTCAATCGATCTAAAATTCAACTAAATTGCAAATATTTAGTATTTGTACAATCTTGAAAGTAAGTACTAAGTTTTATCTGGATCATAGTAAGCATATTCCCTTTCTCTCCAATAGCAAGTTCTTTAGTGCTTATTAAACTAAAACGTCAATTATTTGCATGTGACGATAATAATTGTAATGAAACAAGGATTCAAGGGGAGTTGTTCCTTGCGGAAGGGCTGACAGATGTTAAAGGTTCGTCTGCTTTTATAGTAAATGCAAATATCCCAGTGGTCAGTTTAGCTAACAAAAGATCTTTTGGTTAACCTACTCTTTTCTCTCATTTCATATCAATGATACAGATAATGATACACTTTTCCTGAAGTTGTGCATTTTTTATGCAAATATGTAAAGGCAAGGTTAATATTTTCTTAAGAAATAAAGCTTATTATCGGAAGATAATAAGGCAGAAGATTTCATTGATGTTGATCTTTTCTCTAATCAAATTTTGGGTTTCTTTTCAACTTTTAGGTGCGAAAGGTGAAGTGGGTTTCCCAGGATCCCCAGGAATCCCAGGGATTCCAGGCTTAAAAGGAGAACAAGGGTATGCTGGCCCACCAGGCCCTAAAGGCAACCAAGGTCTTCCTGGACTACCAGGAAGTGCAATTGAGGGCCCTAAAGGAGACAGAGGACCCCAAGGGCAACCTGGCCTTCCAGGTAATTCTTCATCTTAATATTAATCTACTGCTGTTAATCAATTTCCCCACTAATTGATTAATTATATAACCAATATTGCATATGGTTTTTAATCCTCTTCTCAGAGACCAAGGAAGAGCTTATGAAGGATACTTCATAAGCAGTTTGGCGTTATGTCATAGGACAGGCAGATTTGATGTCCTCAGGCTGTTAGCTTTTTCCAGAAGTTTTTCTGACATTGAGAGGTTTGCCTCTCATTTCCACCTGTTTTCCTCTAGGCTTTATTTACTGATCTGGGGCAGCCACGGCTGTATGTTCCTCTGTCCTGGAGTGTTAATCTATTTAAAAATAGCCAGTGTGGCTTACTGTAGCAAGCACTCTGTGCTGGAGGTTAAGGAGGAGAGTAGAGCAGAGCTGTAATACATCTCTAGTGCATTCATACCTGAGAATCTACAGTATGTTTTTCTGCTCATATAGAACTCTCTACATTATTGTCTACCAGTCACAGACATAACAAATGATAGATGCCCAGTCAGATGGGTAATTGTGTGCACCTCCCTGCAACAGATTCTCCTGCATATTTTCTTGAAATATTGTAGATAATTACTTTAATTCCACCCTTCTGCATTTTGAGCCAGCTCAAACTCCAGAAGGTGCTGCTTTTGTACAGAACAAATTTTGCCTCTCAATATTTTCTTTTTCCTGCGGTCTGTAGGTTTACCAGGTCCAACTGGGCCACCAGGACCTCCAGGTCTGAAAGGGGCTAAAGGAGAGCAGGGAAGCGATGGCTGGCCTGGAACTCCTGGAGGTCCAGGAGATAAAGGCGATCCGGGTTTCCAGGGACTGCCAGTAAGTAATTTTCCACACACTATCCAGACTTGCAGAAACCTGGTTCTTATAATTAATGAGTATATTAATCAGAGACGTCTCATGTTCATAATAATGATACTTTATGCTCAAAATGACTTTGGACTTAATGCTGATGATGTAAAGTCAGTTTCAAAACGTGGAATCTTGGCAATTTGTTTTTGTCTTTGAGAGCATCGTTTTATGATATGAGCTCTAAACATAGTATATATCCAAATAGCATCCCAATATACTTTTCCTTCAGATTGTTAAATTAGGGAATTTTAAAGCTTTTTACAGATTGATATTCCACTTCAAGACTGTTTTTTAAGAATGAGAAATGGCAAAGGATTTTGATTGCATGTCTTCGATCAGAACAAAATGCTTTAATAGCCTTCAACCACAATGCTCAGCATCAGTTTGTCAACCCAATGTGAAATGCAGCAATGAGACTTATTTCAATACTAAACTTCCTCTCGTGGGGCTAAAGATGAATTTCTGATGTCTTCATCCTTTTCCATGTGACTGTCTCAGCCCTGTTTACGTATCAGATTAAACTGTTTATAGACGTCTGTTGATACTTGGAAACTTAAGTGGAAATTAAGGTAAATCACGAGTGAGTGATACAACCAATTCAAAAAGTCTATCCAAAAAAGGAAATGCAGAAGTCATACCCTGATACAAATCCCATTATAAATTAGTCTGTTTTATAAACTAAAACAGAAGTTATTAAGAAGCCCCAAATTTTACTGAGGTTGTCTGACTCTTGATTGTCTTCTGAATGAATGGCAGCCCTACTGATTTGTGCTGCAGAAGTCAGCGTTATGATACAAAGGAAGGGCCATTTCTTTAAAAAATTCTGTATGTTGTGGTTATATGACTACGGGAAACCAGGTAACTTGGCATTATGGATGCCTCCCTTACCACTCAAAGGGTAGGATTTCTTTTATTTAACTTAGGAAGTCTTACTGTTGACATTCGTTTTTGAGATAGCCATCTCTTCTTCCTTTATAGTCAGTGAAAAGAGTAGGGGTCCATTTTTCTTACCTTAACATAAACATCTAACCTGCATCAGATGAAAAATCACTTCTATGTGTATCTATTTTATTGCTGTTGTAAAATGAGATGAATCAGTGTTATTTTTCACTGAGTACTCAAGTCACATCTCCAACCTCTGATTGGTAGGTTACTTAGGAAAGAGATTTTGTTTCTTTCCTCCACATGTATTCTACATTATATTATAGAGGGGACTGTCGTTACTGTGTTGCTTCAGACTTGGGTTAGCAATTAGTTGGGGAAAAACTCTAAGCTATACTTAAAAGTGTTTTGCACGTCAGCTGCAATAGATGAAAGAAGAAAAGCATGTTGGCAGTCAGGTAAGTAGCTATTTACAGTATCGTCTGAAACACGGGCTTGGTTTTCCTTGAAGTGAAGCTACTATAAACTTGTCATTAATTTCAGTGGAGCAGTTTGTAACAGTGAAGGCCAGAGGAAGATTTCATATTGTTTAAAAAGTTCTTTAGTATTTTAACCCTATTGAAAAGTGAAAACCTTCAAAGGTTTATGAATTTTTGAGTATGTTTAATTTCATTCCATGTGTGGATGTAGAAGTTTTTAAGTCTGCTGTAATCTAGAATTACCTTATTTGATTATCTGCCTACTGTCTGATGGAGATGCACTGAAATTAGTGTGTCATTTGCTGATACTTGTGCTTGCTGATGTTTCTCATGACGGCATGGTATTTGTCTGAATACTTATTTGTTAACTACATTGTTAATGAGACACCTTATTCTGATTTTAGTATTTTGTGAGGCAAAAATAGTTTAATAAGATACCAAACTTGTTCATGCAGGAGAAGCTTCTCTAATCGCTGCAGAGAATGACTCCATAAATGTAATGACTTTTCCCTCATATTATTTTTTTCATAGGTTTCCAAAACTAAACAGGCTGTTTGAAAGTAATATCATAATAGTGTAAGATAACTATACTTCACTTTCTCTTCTGTACAGGGTAGTCCTGGTTTGCCAGGAGGTGCTGGTGAAAAGGGTGATCTGGGGCCTCCAGGTGTTCCAGGTGTTCCAGGTGAGGAGAAACTTTGTCATATTCCTAAAAAGCTGGATCAGTCCTTCAATTCCTTCCTCCCTCTCTCTCAAAACAAAACAAACAACAACAACATAAAACCTCAGAGAATGTTGACTTTGTTGCAGGATATTTGAAACAGAACATTGAAAGCTGCATCAAAAAGCAATCAAGAATATTGGGATTTTTCTTAAGGGTTTTGTTTGTTTGTTTGTTTGAATCTTTTTCCTGTTTTCTTACTTAGCCAATTTTAAGTGCAGGTTTTCTTTAGAAAATAGATGCAAATTCAATTGTTTGGACATTATCACTCAAGAATCTTCAGGATTTTCTTGAGTAAGAGAGGCAAGTGTTATGGCTGTATTGAAGGAAACATGAATACAATGTATCTTCTAAATTGTTGTTACTGTCATCATCACATACATGAAAACACTGTATGTAGAAAAAATACAGTTATTAATAGAAAAAAATCTACTAGTTTAGAAAGAATATTAATTAAATAAAGAGAGATTTGTTCTCAGTCATCAGTTCTTTAGTGACAGTGCATTTGGTACTTGCGTGAATAAAGTTGTGGGTCTTGCATAATCGTGGGATCATACCTGATTATTCTGAACCTGTGCTTTCAAATAAAGAAAGTATTGAGTATTCACATAGACATTCTCTTTGGCTTCAGGTCCAAAAGGATCTTCAGGCTTCCCAGGCCTCAAGGGTGAGCGAGGTGACCAAGGTCTTCCTGGATCTAAAGGTATAATGTGAAGACTAGCTGCTGCTTCTGTTTTTTTCTCTTTTTTTCACTGACTTTTTTTATTAAAATGGTTATTTGCGACTAACCAATGCGTATCTCTGCCATGCTTTTATTAGGGTAAAATATGAAAACAGATGTTGTGGTATCACTATCTACTTGTTCAGATTAGTTTTGAGTATTGAGTAGAGCTTTGGGTAGAGTCTTGTTTCTTTTTCTTGCTTTGGAAGATCTTTATTGAGGTTTTCATAGTATTAGATTCTTCAAATGGAAATATAAGGTAGCTAATTAATTTTCTATTAATTTTCCAGGTTTACAAGGCCCACCGGGCCCCCCAGGTGCTTTTCAGCTTATCAAAGGGGATCCTGGCTTACCTGGCCCGGTAGGACCAGTTGGTCTCAAGGGATTCCCAGGAGTTCCGGGTCCCAAAGGACAGCAAGGTGAGAGAATTTGTAAATTGCCAGTAGAGATACATTTTAAGTAATGCAAAAATAGGCCAATGATAGGCTAGACACTAGAAGATTTTTGGTGTAGCACTATCCAGCTTTTTATAAGCCACTCAAATTTTGTTGGCCAAGAAGGGAGTACTTCTCTTTGAAGCTCTTCCAAAGCAGTGCCAGAAATAAATGCCTTCCTAGTGATTTTTATAGGCTCACTCTCTGTAGTCATCACACCCATATCTGAGATCAGTGGTAAAAAGGATGACGTGCAACAATTCCCAGAAGGTATTTGGTTGAGTGTCTTCTGTCTTTAGCCTTGAATCCAAACTTAATTGTTGTATATCTCTGAGTGAGGGCAAGCCTAGGAAAAACATCTTGGATCCTGGAGTGGGAAGGGCTCCCTGGGAAAGCTTGTTTCATAGTCCTTGAATTTCACTCTTAGCCCAAACATTGCAATTCCTATAAAGAAAAGGTGAACTGCAAAAATAAAACTCAATGGGAAATAAGGGAATGGAGCAAATGGCTAGACTACACAGGAGTTTGTATCCTTCAACTCTCCATGCCCTGTCACTCTGGAGTCAGAAGCATTCTTCAGCTATTAAGATTTTAAGGGAAAGCTTTATTTCTGATTGTTTTTTAAGAAGAGGAGGAGGAATTATGGTGGAATACAGTGATATTTTTCTTTTTCTTCTGTTTAATGCAGAAGAAAATATGTAAATTCACTCTTGAAGGTAGGATCACAACTTTGTGACTATTGCCCATTAGGAAGTAGAGTATGCTATCTCAGTGACTGGGCACAGCATGTGTTTGCTTGTATGGGTTCTGTTGCTGTTCTGTAGCAGTTAGTTCAGTACAATAATAAAATGTTGCTTTTTAAAGAAGAGGACAGCTGTGACTTACTAAAGCTACTGATATGCCTCAGAAAGGCTGGTACGGTACTGATGGTGTTAACTTATTTTTCACAGACTTGGAGTTACTGAGTTTGTGTAGTACTCAAAGCATCCACTGATGCTGAAACTAATGAAAGGAAGACACAATAAATGTTTGAAAACCTGTTTTTTTGTTTTTCTAGTTTTTCTGTTGTTCGTGACCCTACTTTTTATGGTATATTATTGGATGTGTTGTATGATAAGCAGAGGGAAGAGACTGCTGTCTTTCCTTTTCATAGTCCAGGCAAATACCAGTTGTTCTAGAAGCACACTGCTTATTTTTTCTGTTCTGTTCGTCTCTACTGCAATGATTTTACCTGCACTAACCTACGTATTTGCTGTAGATACTGAAGTATGCACACTGAATCTGAATGAGCATAGTCTATGCTGAAATGTGCCAGTGCTGTCTACTACATCAAAAGCTGGAAGTCAGAACTGACATGACACAGAATTCAGTAATAACTATTGTTTGTTTTTAAACAGGAGTAACAGGACCTTCAGGTGTACCTGGACCACCTGGTAGTCCAGGGTTTGATGGCAGACCCGGGCAAAAAGGAGAAGTTGGTCCTTATGGTCCCCCAGGTAAGCAGATGACTTCTATGAAGACTTGATGCCGTCACAGAAAAATAACAGAGATCAGGTATGAAAGTACCTAATCTTAGTTCTTTAGTTATATAGGCAGGGCTAAATAGCATAGGTGGTTCACAAGATCTGAAATTGTCTGCAGGTGCTGCAGGAAAAGCAGCTAGAAGTAGATTCCATTAGATAATCCTTAAGGTCTCTTCCAACCCAAACCATCCTGTGTTTCTATTATGAGAGAGAGAGAGAGAGAGTGGGAAGATAATATGGTCACAGTATCACTACAGATATTGTTGCTTCCAAGAGTTTACTGACATTTGAATGTTTCACAAAAGGTAAATTTTAAAAATTGTGGTATGTTTTGAACAATTCAATTGTTTTCTAAAGTTTATGAATAGTTAGTTAAACCAATTCTTGAGATTCTGTTATGTATTGTAACTACAACCTGTTAAAATTCAAAGTGTTTTTTCCTTAGATGCTCTCAAATGCATTGTAGTAACTACACAAATAACAAACGATTGTTTACTGCTACCTAAGTTCAGGCAAGCTAACTCTCAGATACCAGGTGATGTCTGTAGAGATTAAAGAAGACTCTTTCTATTGTAGGGCCCAGAGGAATCCCTGGTCCACCTGGCCCTGAAGGTTTGCCTGGTGCTATGGGCCCACCAGGTGCAGCATCTGTTGCTCATGGCTTCCTTGTTACCAGACACAGTCAAACCACTGAAGAACCACAATGTCCATTTGGAACAAGGCTGATTTACCACGGCTACTCCCTGCTTTACGTACAAGGAAATGAAAGAGCACATGGCCAAGATCTGGGTAAGGAGAGACTAAATTAGTTTTCAAGTAAAATGAATACAAATTGAACAAACCAAATATTTCTTTGATTTGTAAAGCTGTATGGAGCATGATCAGTGTGATGGAACTCTGTTGGTTCAGCTGAAACAGAAATTTAAGGGAAGTCCTCTATTGGTATCTACAGCTAACTAATGGGAGGGCAGATAGAAGATGGATCCAGACTCTTCTCAGAAAGGCTCAATGATACTAGAAGAAACAACAGACATAAGGATGAGATATTTTAGTGAGATAAATTATTTTTCATTATAGCTGTGCTCAAGCACTGGAGTAAGAACCTGACGAGGTTGTTGCATCTCTCTCTTTGGAGATACTCATAACTCAGTTGAGTATGGACCTGAGTAATGTGATCCAATTGGCACAGGTTAGGATAGGTGACCCCTAGAGATCTATTCCAGTCTAAATTATTCTTTAATTGTGCAGGCAAGACTAGGCTATTTCTCTGCCCTGTTCCTTCTTTATGAAGTTGAGATATCAAGATAGAATTTGTTCTGGGCACTTCAGAGCAAGTGTTGTCTGCTTTTGAGCAACTGATAATGATTTAAGAAAAATGGGCTGACAAGTAACCTTTCACTTTTCAGGCACTGCAGGGAGCTGTCTTCGTAAATTTAGTACAATGCCTTTCTTATTTTGCAATATCAACAATGTATGTAACTTTGCATCGAGGAACGACTATTCCTACTGGCTGTCCACTCCTGAACCCATGCCAATGAGTATGGCACCTCTCACTGGTGAAAGTATCAGACCGTTCATCAGCAGGTACAGTTTAAATTCTGTTGTGTTTATAAAATGAAGAAGCTTGTGAAAGGTGTGCATGGTACTTTATTTCCTTGCAAAAGGCTCATCCTATATATGTTTCTATTTCTTGCCTTTAAATTTAAAATTTGAGTTCTTTTGATGAAGTGCTTCAAAGCGTGAATGTATTCAGTTCAGATTTTGATAAAAAATGAATTTATTTTGAAGGAAACCCAAACAAATAAGGTAGTCTGTTTTGAGTCTAATTGAAACAAAAATATTTACTTTGAAATAATGTTTTGCAAAAGCTGTGATGTGCTTTGAAGGAGAGAAAGGTTTGAATTTAGTCACAACTCCTCTCCAAAACAATTCAACTTTTCTTTGTAGCTAGAAACTTTTCAGGGCTCAGTTTTCTTCTGCCTGCAAATGGCAGTATAATTTATCTTACAGTAGACTGCCAGGCTTCTTTTGGACAGGCTGCTTGAATACAGCTATTATCATCCGACTTACAGAAAACTGTTGCAAAATCAATAATCTATATTTTAGTAAATCCAGAGTCTCAGCTAGCATAAATTGTGGCACTTACATTGGACGTAAATGTTCTGTATCAGTCCAACATGCTAAAATTTTGGTCAATTTTAAATCTTCAAAATCTTCAAAAAAATATCCTGATGTAATGTGCGTAGTGCTGAAGGCAGAGGTGTGAGCAGAAGTGTAGTAAACTCTACTGCTGTCATTAGTCAAGAATCTGACCAAGGGGAGCTCCAGCCTAAGACTCTCACGATAATCAGTAGATCTAAGCATTACTTAGATTCCCATAATTGCTTCTAACCTTTATTAGCTCTTTTTGATCACTCTTCCTGACGTATAATGTGTATAGGAATGGAGATTGTTGGCTCTGCTTTCTCAGGCTGGTATACATCATGTAAGAGAAAGGACAGCTAAAATTATCAGAAGGTTGTAGTCTTGATATATTGATCAAAAAACCTATTTGTTCCTACTGCAAAAGATCTCATATTTACTTTTGCATAATGGAATCCACTGTGTTTTGTACTTGTCCTCCATACTCGTGGTATAGTGGAAAAAAAAAAGTATATTCCTTGAAATGGAATGGTGGGCAGATTCTCAAGAGTGACTAGTTTCTGTTGGTCTTGCATCTTTGGTTGTTAACTTGATACGGGTGGAAGCGACCCGACTTGCAGAAAAATTTGAATGACCGATCTTAAAAATTCAAGTTCCTTTTATGCCATCCAGGATCAAACATGTGACGTTTTGTGCCTTTGACAGTCACTTTTGAAAATATTGTTCAGTGAAGTACCAACAAGCATTTTGCTTTCTTATGCATATGGAGTAGTATACATGCATACGTTGCATATGTAGGTTGCTCTGAGAGTAATGCCTCCTATTTTTTTCCTTGGAAACTGTAACAGGTATGAAGAACGCAATGACTATTTCGTAGAGTACATTCCCAGCTACAAGGCACTATTTTTCAACATAGTCATCGCCATTAGCTATGCATTTTATCCAGCAAAGAGCCTGCATGCTGCACTCGTAAAAAAAATTTGTATGTCCATTCGGAACATGACTTGTCTTTTTTGTCAGTGTCACTCTGCTGAAACGTACCACCCACCACCTCACTGTTTGGTCTCCATAAATGTTCTGCAAGCATCAATGAATGTCAGTGGGTGCCATTTTTTTCTGCATAGAAGAATTCGGTGACATCGCTTTGCTTCATTCACACTTCCACATCAGACACTGTTGTGTCAGAGTGTCCCTCTGCTGCCATCTGTCACACGGCAACAACATGTAATGGAATGTTGGTGGGAAGGTTCAGCCTCTACTGCCATGCCACCAACATCTGCCTCTGACATTGTGGGCCAACATAATAAAATGGGAGGCATTACTTTCAGAGCAGCGTTCATTTATTTGGATACGTGAGTTTTTCTCCTTTTAGCCATGCCAAAGAGTGAGATAATTGTAATACACCTTTTTTAAAAGCAGCAAGGGATCTAAGAAGACTATTCTTTCTATTTTATTAGCTGAAGTCTTTAAACCAACAATTTTCCCTGTTCAAATGTTGAAAATGTGTCGAAGTGTCACTTGCTGCCTTGGGTCATGGGACTTCTTTTCATGTAAGGCCTTCCACTGAAATACCAGAAACCTCTTGAATAAACGGGAGCTCCAAGAATGGAGGCAGCTTTTACATTCTTTTAACTTACTCTTTCATTGATATTTTTCTTAAAATAGCTGTTTTGCTTCTGCACTAAAGATGAAGGCAGTAGGTGTGAAAGAAGTCTTAACAAGTCAGAAATAGAAAGCTTTCATTCTGAATTCCTTTCCTTTTGTGCATTTTCTAGAATCCAACTAAAACTGTTTTGCGCTTGAGTTTTTTTTCACAGCTCTAACAATAGAATTCAGACTATTTACTTGTAGGTATCTGTTTTGAATCATTTTCATCATTGCTTACTGCAGTAGCCAACTTAGGAGTTGTACAAGAAGAAAATGGATTATATCTATCAAATTCCTTACTACTAGCTTTCATATTATAATTGCCAACTGACTTTGTATTTTCTATAATTCCCCTGTGAAAACAAAATTGGTCTTTGGAGTACTCAGTGACCTAGCAGTACTAAAGTAAAAGAACTGGTGCAACTTTTGAAGAATATCTTTCAAGTATATTGTTCAGTTACTTTGCTAGAAATCTCTTATGGGAAATATAGACCACAAATATAAATAAAAGCCACTTTCAAGGAAAATGCACAGGGAAGAGTCTGCATCACATTAGGTTGGCAGTGAGTATTTTTGCAAGATCTTTTCCAGAGAGATGACTTTTCTCTCTGGAGTTCACTCAGGGCTATGCTCAAGATGATGAATGGCTGCTATTTGTCTCTGATTACAGTAGACCACTTTATAAGTGATACCTGCTGAGTTATGATGTTAGACCACTTGCCTCTGGTGTTCATGACATTGAGTACTTTAAGGAACAGTACAAATGGGACTAGCAAAAGACAAACACGTTTAAATATTCAGATAAGAAGTTAATTGTTCTGTGCTCTTAGGCAGACTAATATGAGCAAGACTTAAGTGGTTAAGTGGTCCCTAAGTGCATGAGAAATGAAAATAGGCAGGTGTTTTTTTCTAAATGAGATGGTTTCATCTTTGACATGTTTTTGAAGGTGACAGTATTTTCTAGTTCAGACTTTCTGAAGGAAGTCCCTTCAGAAAAGAGAGGTTTAGGCCTCATGTGCACGTCTCATTCACATCTTGGTCTTTCTAGATGCTCTGTATGTGAAGCTCCTGCTATGGTAATCGCCGTTCACAGTCAAACAATCCAGATACCACCATGTCCTGAAGGCTGGAGTTCCCTTTGGATTGGTTACTCCTTTGTCATGGTAAGTGCCATGGGGTATACTCTGAGCTGAGAAAAGCATTTCTTTCAAGTGTTTGATATACACTCCCACTCTGGGAAAGCTAGGTGACTAGGAGACTTTAGGTCTCAGGAGGGCATTAGATCTCTGCCCTTTCTGATGAATTGAGAACAATTCAGACTAATTATTAAATGAGAATAACACAACAGCTGTTTGTTGTTCATTTTCTGGGGAATGTATACAGCATATTCTGTTGTTTACATCTCCAACACAGAATTCAAATGTGGAATAAACAAGGAAATAAGCATAATTTTATATGGTCCTTCCACATCTGTGTTGCAGCAGCCTCCTCAGACAGTAGCATATCAGTGCCTGTCTTCTTCCCATTTCTTTTGATAGATAAAACTTTATTTTTCAAATAGCATTTTTGATCGGTTATCCAGTTTCTTCAGCTGTATTTATGCTACGAAAATCAGTAGGCCCATGGAATAATCTGAGGAGCCAATCTGTAGTACACGATAGTTGTTAGTATGCTGTAGGTATCTACAGCCTATATCAGTGTGTGTGTATCTTCTGACCTATATCAGTAGCAACTCTCCTATGCATGGTGTGGGCATGATATGAGGAAAAGCATGGACCCAGAGATATTAGCACTCCACAGTGGGAAAGAGGCCACTGTGATGTCGGGAAGGAACTGGATTTAGCTAATCAAATATAAATCATACCAGTCTGTATGCCCTCTGGGCCAGAGAGCTGGCCCTTCCGTTCTACTAGTACAGACATAGCATGCGTTTTACTGTCAGTCCTGAGAGATTTCTGTGCATATAGCTGTCCTGAGGTTCGTGTCAGTGATGTGCTGTGCTGCCATTGAACTAGTCAGCCCAGTGCCACCTTAGAAGTTCTTCAGGTCCACCGCCTTGCTCTTCGTTGAGCAGAGGAATGAAACAACAGGCGCAACAGAGGATGAGGAGAGAATGAAGAGAGACATGTGAAGAAGTATTTTTGCAAGAGAGATAACAGAAATTGCAGCAGGGATGGTGAAAAGTTCCTTTCTCACTGATGGTTTTGCATTTTCCTAGCACACCAGTGCTGGTGCTGAGGGCTCTGGCCAGGCCCTGGCGTCTCCTGGTTCCTGCCTGGAGGAGTTCCGCAGTGCTCCTTTCATTGAATGCCATGGCCGGGGCACCTGCAATTATTATGCAAATGCTTACAGCTTCTGGCTTGCCACTATAGAGAGGAATGAGATGTTCAAGTAAGTTCATGATTTATTTATTGGTATTTGAGACTCTGTCAAGCCTTGTCACTGAATAACAGAAGTATTGTTTGAGTGTAATGACATGGTTGAAGTATTGGCTGTGCCTCAGTGTGGTTAGTATATATAGTTAGTGATTTTAATAACAAAAAGGAAAAATTATCATAGCTTTGGGGGGGGAATTAATGAGTGTATCTTCCATTAGTGTTTGTAGTTTGTCATTTGTGCTTGGTATTTTGCTCTTTGTCATAATCTAACAGTGTTTTAATTTCCGCTGTGTTTGATTGTACTTAGCTGTAGCTGGGATATGTTGACATCCTGATTGAAATTAAGTTAGAATATAACATTTCCCCCAATGGATGTTAACATGTAATAGAACCACTTGAAATTAGTGCAGGTGTTGAATACGAGGAGGGAACACGAAGCTAAGTAAGATGAACAGTTATTTACTGCTCTGCAATGGTGGAGGAAGCATGTCTGAATAAAATGCAGCTGAAGGCAGAGGTCTTAGGCACTTCTTCAGTCCTTCTAAGGTTCTAATTTCAGGAATTAAGCAGTAGTAGAATTTGTTCTGGTCTTCTGCACATAACTCCGTTTTTCAACACAATCTCATTTCTTCCTTCCAAATTTTATTAGCATGTTAGTGTATAGACCAGTTCCCAGGTCTACAAAGCTTACCTTATTAGCAGATGTTCCTCTGGAGTGCAGGCAAGCATCCTTGCCCACAGTGTTCCAGGCTGCCACTCCGAGTACCCTTCATCTGTTCACGTCTTCTGATCATAGGTGTGACCTCTCCTTAGCCTGTCTCAGTTAAATTGAAGCAGGATGTTGAGACAGTTCTGACTGTTTGTCTATGAGATAATTGCAAAATAAATAGGTGGAAGGGTTGAGCGCTGTGTCTGATAATAACTGGGGCTGTGATTATCTTATCAGTCAGAAAATCTACTAAAAGAGCCCATGTGCTAATTCTGGGGAGAGCACTGCCTCCCTCAGAAGAAGGAAAGCTGATCCAAAAAATTTATAGGAGTCAGCACCAGAATTATTTGTATTCATTGAGTCCTACACAGATCCAAGGTTTTCAGTTTCCTTGCTTAATTTTTTTTTTTTTTACTGCCTAAATTTCAGCACGTTTTCAAACTTGTGATTAAGTAGGTAGTGTTTTCTGCATAAGAAAGCCTTCAGCCTACAGACAGAACTGAATTCTGAGGTAACTGGATGTGACCTATGTTTATAAGTCATCTTCTGACAGTTTGTGGCCTACATTTGAAAGTGAATATACGTGGAGGAAATCAGGGATAACTTCTTGATTCAGCACAGCTTAAAGAGGCATTTGGCTGCGTGCAGAGCTTACCTTGTCAATTGAAACCTGACCATTTGTGGTAACAGTTGTTAATGGGTCTTTTCATTTCTTTATTTTTAATAGGAAACCGACTCCGTCAACTTTGAAAGCAGGGGATCTGCGCTCAAACGTTAGCCGTTGTCAAGTCTGTATGAGAAATACATAATGACTTTTGAATTTCAACTTATTTCACACAATATGGTGCTATTTGTTTAACAGCAATGAAGCCTAGACATATATCATATGTACCTCATTGTTGTCCAATATGAAAACAGTAAAGTGCCTTTTAGGAACTTGCATAACTAACACACACTGCTTTACTGGCCCTGTCCTTGCTGAAGAAGAAAAGAGACAACAAAGATAAGCTTCAAGTGTTGACATGCCAAATGGCACTTTTGATCAAAAAATATATATTTTTTATATAAATGCAATGCACTGATAGAATAAAAAGTCAGCATTCGTCCAGAAAAATGCAAAGGTGCTAGGAGGTATGCAGTTCTGCCTTATACTGTTGGACTCCCCTTTCTCATTCTTGTATTATATATTTAGATTCATTTTTCTTCCCCAGATGAGTTTGTTGTTATCATTATTTAGGTGTCTCAAAATCCCAGACTCTTGTGTATGTACTTATTGTTCCTTATTGTACAAAGCAATACTAATGTAAAAAAAAAAAAAAAAAAAAAAAAAGGAGTTTTGGGATTAAAGACTGTGGTTAAGCAATAAGTAACCATCTTTCCAAAGCATAGATTGCCATCCTGCAAACCTTTGCTTCTGTTGTAGTCCTTAGCGCTATTGGTTTTAATGGGACTACACCTGGAAGAGACTTCCGAATCGGTCTCCCAGTAGGCAAGTAAGTGTTTCTGCTATGTTGGTACTATGCAGCTTCTTCATGCAGTAGAACAAACTTTCCTGTGGAATAAAGAATGATCCAGCAATGGTCAAGAAAAAAAGAAATATAAATGTGTTAGTAATTTATATAGAGATCAACCATCAGGCTTCGAGTTTATCATTTCAGAAAGAAGCTTACAGAAGTTTTCTTCTTTGCAGTGTCATAAATTCGGTGTTAAATACCAAAATATGATGTGAAGTGTTCATTTTATATAGATCATTTCAATTCCAAATTTGCAGAGACTGAACCCAGGTTTATAGTTATTTGTGTTTATTATAGTAAATCCTGCTTTGAGCTTATAGTCTTTATTCTGTATTTAATATTTTTCAGGGTTTTAAACACTACTCACACACTGAATGACTTGATTTTGAGAAGTATAAGGCCTTCATTTTGTTAATACTGTGCCAAACAATTCTTTACAGTGGCCTCATTGATATTTCTAAAGAATTTCTATGCAACGATACCAGTGTTTGAGCACATCTGCATCCAGAAGTGTTTTACAGACTATAATCATGCAAATACCAAAAGTTTTTTACAAACGCCAAGGCCTTTGTGTAATTTCTTAAATGTGTATTATTTCTTAAAAATTCAAGTTTGTAATAAAACTATTTGTGTAAAAAAAAAAAAAAAAGAAGGAAAGAAAAAGTTTTTACTAATTTGTTATTAGCATTCATTACAGCAGTGAATTAATTTTCAATAAGCCACCAATAAATGCACAAGCTTGATGCAATCACAGGTTATTTTTGTTTTGCACATCTTGCAGATGTACAAAGCAGCTTCAGAATGGGAAAGTAGGATACTGTACTGACACCTCAATTGTTACTTGTGAGAACTGGTACTGACAGACAAAGCACGGGTCCTCCGTCTGTTAATGAATGTGTTTGGTGTTAACGTGTTACAGGAATGTTCAACCTTCATTTTAAGCTCATGGGAAGCGATCAAGTTATACAATTTTTTTTCTTTTAACTCTTCCCTTGAATTTTCCAAGAACAAACCAGAAGTAAATTATACAGGGTCAAAACCGAAGTGCATGGTATAATTTTGCTTGTAGCGAAGGTGGATCTTTTCTGTGGCTGTCTGAAGAGGAAATGGGCTGTGCTATCTTTTTTTTCCCTGGCAAAAGCATATGATTTATTAATGCTGTGTATTGTTCTCCCAGATTCGTGAGCAGGCTGCTGCTGTTGTTCTGAACTCACTTTCCTTGGGAATATCGGCTGGCCAAATGACTGAGTGCCCCAGAATAGAAATTGGCCATTCCCTTTAGTGCTGGTTCTTACTCTTATGAAGGTTCTGACAGATGATCATTCCATTTATAAATGAGCAGTCCTCACAAGAGCCCTTTACTAGCCTGTAAAGTACAGGCTGTTTCTGTCTAATCAGCTTGGAGCGGAGTTTTCCAAAGGCTGCATGTTTCTCAGAGGAAGAGGGGAACACAGGGTGATTCCTCTTGTCTAGGAAGAATCAAGTGGACATACAGACCTTCTCTAAGGTCAGAGGATCTCAGAGGATCCAAGCTGCCTCTCAGACTTTTTAATTGCACTCTACAGCTTATCTCCATGTCAACTAGGGATTTGATTTGTGTGGTTCAAATCATATCATTGGGTTTTATGAAGTTCTGCATGTAAATTTAAATCAAGAAAACAATGCCTTTTGCTCATAGAGGGACTGCTCACTGCAGGTGGCATTGTCTTAACCTCTGTTTTCTTGAGGAGGACTGTTTTGAAAACAAGGTCCTTTGGGGAAAAAAAAAATAAAAAACCAACCTATTTGAACTGTAGTTTTATGTCTTACTTCTCCAGTAATAAGAACTTATTCCAAAATCTACTGCTCATAAAATAATCTAACCCTTTAGCATGCTAGAAATATTGTTTCTAAAGTCAGTCGTTTCACTTGTCAGTGTTAGTGAATGCAAGTCAGACCTCCTGAAGATGTCATGCAAGCTGAGTTTGGTGCCCTGAGTATGGAGAGTACATGTACTAAAGCAGCACAGGTGTGAAACCCTTTCTTACTTTCGGAAGTCTGTAAGCATCCCACAGTCGGCCATTTGGGGCCAGCGTTGTCACTTCAGTACAGTTGTGTACATTGTGTGAACAGGCAACTGCAAGCACATCCTTTCTAAAACTGTCTTGCATAAGCTTCATTTGAAGGAAAAAGCTTTCCTAAAGCAGCACGGCTTGTTTAGTAGGCCTGACTGTTTTTGAATGCAGTACTTGAAGAGTAACTTTCATGACCCAAATAAATACATTTCTAAAACAGCAGGTGGTGCCCTTGCTCTTTTTATGGTAGGATTGATACTAACCACTTCAAACTAACAAATGCTGTGTTCTCTAACCCACTAACAGGTGCAGCGGGGTGGCAGGGCTCTGTGTTCCTGAGTCTCCATCTCTATGCAGATATGTTCAAGTCAGCAGCAGTTTTCTTTTTCAAATAGGAACAGAGCAGTGTTCAGTAAAAACCAGCCAACTACCACACCCCAAACAGATTATGTACATAGACAAAATAATCATGCAACATAATGAAGTAATCCAATGTATGATCTCTTAGCCTGTGTGTTTTTTCTGGCAGATGGACATTCAATTTAAATATATATTTTTTCATTTTCTTAGTGGTAATGTCCTTGACAAAATACATTGTGTTGTGTTTTGTTGCTTTTTTTTCCCCCTTGTGAAACGGGTCTTCTGAAAACAGTATCCTTTTGTTAGGCTCCCCAAAATTGTATTGAAGCTATATCTTTTTATGCCTGAAATCATAAATCCCTGACTTTCTGAGGGTTTCTTTTCCACCTTTCATGTTTTGGCAGTAATCTACACTAAATACAGAGGACAAAATACAAACATCTGTAATGCACAAGGCACTTGGGTCCCAGAAAATCCAGTAAGCAGAAAATATGGCACGTGGCACAAAGAAGCACTCCTGATAATTTGAAATCACAGGTGTCTTGGTATCTCCCTATAGAGAAGCTGTGGTGCCCCATCCCTGGAGGCGCTCAAGGCTAGGTTGGATGGGGCCCTGGGCAGCCTGAGCTGGTGGTGGGCAGCCCTGCCCATGGTAGGGGTTGGGGCTGGGTGGGCTGTGAGGTCCCTTCCAACCCATGCTGTTCTGTGTTTCAATGAACCTATGATTATATGCTCTCTGTTGTTTGGTCTGCTAATGGGGATTGTCAGATCATGTCTGCACTGTTGCATTCAGGTGGAATTTAGCAGCATTTTTGTTGATGCTGCAGTGGAGTTACCCCTGTCTTTGCTGTTCACATAGCAGCTATGGCTTGCTGCCAGTGCACTTCTACTTATTCATACAGAAATAATCTTTCCTATGAAGTTCACATTCTGAATAAGATAACACAGTGAGAAAATGAGACTAGTGCAGATGCTTAAATGCATACATCATCCTCAGGCTAATGCTGAGACCAGTGGGGGACTAGAATATAGTTGATCATTATTAAGAAAAGAAGTATCCAGTGGCCACATGGATGCATTCAGCCTCTCTGTTTTCAGATTGAGGTAAGAGTGTGGAGAAGAAGAAATTATTCCGTCCGTTTGATATAGTATAGTTTATTTAATATGAATTCAATATTACTTGTAAATTTGTAATATTGGGAGGATCAGTACAGTCTGATTATAAATCGAAATAATATTCAGAGGTTATTACAGAATCATAGAATTGTAGAGTTTGGAAGGGACCTCTTGGAATCGTAAAGTCCAACACCGTATTGATAACAGCTGAGCAAGAAGCACATGTTCCTTGTGAAAGATGTGCTAGCAATCAGAAGAACATAAAAAAAAAAAGTGTACGTTTTAAAATAATTCAGGGTAACAGAAGAAAATGCCTGCAAAAAATGCAAGGAAAGAGTTTGTGGTCTGGTTATTTATTTTGAGCCAACAATGTGTTTGCTGTGTTGCTTAAAGTGTTAGTACCTATGGGGTAATGAATCAGTAATAGTGCTCATGAGCCTGGTAATACTTCCTATGGTAAAGATACTTCACCCAGCTGGGATTTCCAACGCCACCTCTTGTCCTCACCTCCCACCATAAAAGGATATTACTTTGTGCTGAATATTCTTTCTTACATGCAGTGCTGATTTCTGAATATATATTCCTTCTCATTGTCTTCAGCCCAAAGAGAACAGAGCATAGCATTTTTGTAAACAAACGAAAGATTTAAAATGCCTCAATGTTTTAGTTTCACGTATGCTAGAAAGCTGCCTTTATTTTCTCCTGGCTCTATGCAGTCAGCTGTATTTATTATAATTGGTGCACAGAGGACAGAAGATTTGACAGAGTGAAAGTTATGGATGGAACACGATCATCTGATGCTCTGTCAACTTCTGTCTCGTCTAAGAAAACATGTTGCGTTTCATGCAGAATTGTGGCAGGCTTCATTTGTCATCTCAGCTGCATGAAGTATGATTTACACCGTAGTAAATAAGCATGTACAATGGCCCGGGCAGGGGAGAAAGCCCTTGCAGAGCAGTTTAAAGATCTCTGATCAAACCTTTTTATTATTCTTAGTGCACTGCTTTTATACTGGTATAATGCACTATATTCTTTCTCTAGAATATCCCTCCCAGGCTTTCGCCATGGTGGTTATTTCTCACTTCCAAATCTTGGAGGGAATTCAAAGTGGAGAGTGCTGGCACATGCCCAGCGCCAAAGCTTTTCTGATCTTCATGAGCATCATGGTGGGCAGTGGAAGATGCTGCCCTCTTCTTATTTCCTCTAAATAATTATAGAAGCATGTTTTCCAGACTAATTTTGGAAATGAACCTATTTGCAAGACATGATCAAAGTGGCAGTCAGATCACAGGGACTTGAAACGCAACCACATGAATCACATGTCAAGAATTGTTTTTGTGTACTCCCTTTAAAAACGTTTCTGGGAATTCCCACACTATCTATGATGCCCGGGCACTGGCTCTCAGGCAAGTCACAATGAGTAATGCTTTATATTTGCATAGAGATCTACTGCCTATTACCATAGCATGAAGAATGTTCTGCAGCGTCTGCATGACTTTGGCACTGAGGACACAGACAAGTAAGAAGGTGTGTACCTGGTGGAAGTGAATGACAGTTCTTGGTAGCACAACAGGCACACCTGGGAATGAAAGGTTGTCTTCCTCTCATTTCCAAACAGATGAGCTTCTTCTCCATCCCTGGATGTGCTCAAGGCCAGGTTGGATGGGGACCTGGGCAGCCTGAGCTGGTGGGGGGCAACCCTGCCTACGCGTGGGCTTTGGTGTCCCTTCCAACCTGAACGGTCCTGTGATTCTGTGATTTTTCACACGTTTTCTAGCCACTCTTGATCAGCACTCGGGGACTGTCAGCTGTCACTGATCACAAGTGCTTGTAACACTGTCCCGGCCTTTCAGCATTGTCCCTGCACTAAGAAAAGCAGTTAGCCCAAGGCAATGAGTGATGCACCCTGTCTTATTCTCAGCCTCCCTCTGCCAATAATAAACACATAAAAAGGAAGAGGAGTGCTGGCATTCCAATAAAAAGAAGCTGCAGCTCTCCTCCTCTGCTCTGAGATAAACATTTATTCAGGGAAGAATGGTGAACTCTCTCATTTGGGAGGGAAGAAACCTGCAATGGCAATGTGAGAAAGTGCTCTTTCAGTGTCTGGATGATGTATTCGCATTATAACTACAGTTGCTTGGCGTAAGAAAGGCAGTATCTGAAACGCTATAATCACTTATCGCTGTAGGGTAAAGATGGGGATTTCTTAACAGGATCATATAGGCTGAGTAGACTCTCTGTAAACACAACCACATGCATGTGAAATAAAAGTCACGTGCTGATGCCTGTGATGACCATGATGGCTAGTGGTGCAAACCGGATGTACAGCATTTCCTACAGGATGACACCGTGATCTGAGGACCAGAGATACAAAGAGAATCATTGAAATTCTGCCCAGATGAGGCGCCCTGCAGCACCTGTGAGCTTTCAGCAACAGCCACTCACCTTTTCAGAAAACTGAAAAATGGTCAAAACCTGGGGTTCTGGAATGGCATTTGTGTTAGCATCTGGGAGCTGTGGCCAAGTGCTTGATTTGCTGATAGGAAAAATCAGAGCTCTTCTAAGTAACTTTAGTACCAACACTGTTTTTTCCTGGTCTATTGTGGCCAGGGAAATCTAGCCAACACAAGTAAATTAATAACTGCTAATAAGTAGATTTCTTTTCAGGAACACACAGTACAGTGGAAATTTTTAACTTCTTTTCTTCCAAGCATATTGCAGAGGATCACAGAGAGAGGGGGAGAGGTTTTGTAGTTGTTTGTTTGCTTTTGTGAGGCACAGAACATGACCCCTCAGGAATGTGTAGGAGAGGAAATGAAAAGCAGACGTGGGAAGCTGAAAAAGCAGCACTTCTCCTCTATCATTAAGTGTATAATAAGGTAGATTACATCAGTTGTTGGCCTAGTCTCCCTGGTGAACAGGTGTCATAGCTACAGTACTGTCTAATCAAATATTAACTCCTCATGTGGCAGCAAGTGCTAAGCGAAGGCACGTGTAAGATCATCTGCCTCCGTTTCCACGCAGCCCACTCTTCCGTGGGATACTGGGCTTCCATAAAGGACATTCTTGTCGTGTTTATGGAGTGAACCGAATTTAGTATGGTTGTATAGACTCGTGACAACCAATTTTTTCCATTTCCTGTAGGAAAGTGCATTGAATACGAACATATGAACAGCCACAAATGCAGACAGATTGTTCTAAAGGAAACCCATAGGACTTCAGAAGCAAATATCTTCAGCCATTATTTAGGATAGACTGATATAGAAGCTTTTTGATGCATTGTTTACAACAGCAAGTAAATACCATTGCTCTTATTTTACAAGCAGGAAAAAAAAGATGGAGTGACTTGTAGCAGGGAAGGAAAAAAGTCAGTTTTGTAACTCCTGGGCCAGGTCTGCCCCTGCTGGATCATGCCCTGCCCCAAACTGTCTGGCACTGCTGAGTAGTGGAGGAAAAAAAAAGAGTTTTTGCACGTTCCATTGCACATGTTAGTCTTCTATATACAACTTACATAGAATACAAGTAGCTGCAGCAGTTGCACCTGGATCAGATGTACAGGTATTGTATGTAGGATGTCAAATAACTCAAGTCCTTTTGTGTCTCTGTCACTTTCCTAGAGGAGAAGAAAATCGCTGAAGTATGTATTCAAAGTAAAGCCTCCAAAGAAAACCAATGATAGGTGAAATGAAACAAGAAATATATATATATATATAAAACAAAGAAAGACAGCATATCACTTATTCTCTTTTTCTTTGGGCTCCAAGAAGAGTCAGTATTGAAGAAGAAGCAATAGATGGAAGAGGATGCTCTTGGTGAACATCCTGAGGTAAGGACTGCTACCAGTGCCCTTCTTGATCCACACTAGCACTTATTGTTCAGCGATAAGAAGTGTGAAACTTCTACACACAGTTTGAAGGAAGGGACTACGAAATATTCCTGTTTAATAGAGAAGGGACTTCACACATTGGGTATACACTGACCAAAAAAAAAGATTCTGGAGGCTCCATTATAACTACCAATGGAGGGAGATTTGGAATTGTTTGTTTCATTTTGTTTTGTTTGTTTGCTTATTTCACTAAAAATGTAGGTGCAGAAGTATGTTAAGATTTGGTAAAGTTACCCAGTCATTTGATGGGAGTGCCTGGGCTGGCAAGACTGAAGAACTGAGGCATGTTCCAAGCTGTGTTATCACTTACTGAAATAAAAGCACATCTGTTGTCCATATCTGTAGTTTCCTACAATCAGATATTTTCTTTTTATGTTCTAGTGGGGTTCTTATTATGGATAACATATACCTGTGCTATCAACAATTATTTTACATCTAAGAACTATTATCCCCTCCTCTGTACTACTCATCCAAAACATTATTAAAATTCAGCTGACAGAAGTAAAAACCTGATGTGTAAGAGTTCAGAAGTCCTGTTCTATAGATTTTAATTCCCCAAAGGAAGGTGGGAGCTGTGCCAAGAGCTGGAGAGATATAGGTGTGAATTTTAGCCGTGACTCAGCTTCACCTTGAATGGAAACCCAGGTGCAGGCTGTTCCCTCTCCCTCTCGCTTTTTTGTGGAAAGATGCCCAGAGGCACAGGAAGGGGCTCTGGCAGGTCTGTGAGCAGGGTGCTCAGTCAGGTGGTTGCATTGCAGGGTGAATTTGCTCTGGGTGCGGGGCCTGGCCAAGGTGTGTGGCCTACAGATGCAACAGCAGCCCGCCCTGCAGTGCATGTAACAGCCAGCCTCATCCCACCGTTCTTCAGGTTGATGGGAGCACAGCTGGCGAGGCATGAGTGACCTGAAAATCCTAGCTGAGCTTTTTAAAGGGTATGTCCATAGGAAGCTCTGCCAGGTCACCTGTTGGTGGTAAAGCCATGAGAACAGCTGAGTCTGTTTCCTTCATCCTCTACTGCATCAGCTGCAGCATCCTGTGGGTGCTGTACGGGGACAGAGCCAGGAAAGGAGGCAAGGCTCCTTGAACTCAACCTTCTGGAAACGAGACCAGTAAGTACTTGTCATTGGCTTTTATTAATGCAAAATATTGTTGCAAGCTCTTGCCATTCTAAGTATTGTGGGGAAAACAAAGCATTCATCTGCCTCCTCTGGCAATTTTCATAGCTCCTGAGACTAATCTTTCCTGTCAGGTAGTTGGATAGCTTGTTCCTCCTTGCAGCTGACAGCCTTCTTACGTTTGGTATTGGAGGCGCAGGCTTCAGCCTCACACTGCAAAGAGCATCCTACGTATTTTAACCACTTCCTAGAATCACTCACCCTCCAAAAGCTGCACAGTGCTGCACTGAAAAGCACAGAGAGGACAGCACCGTGTCTCCAGGATTAGCATTCTCCAGTGGATGTGCTGACAGAAATGTGCCCTTAGCAAAAGGTACCAAGAGCAGGCTGTGCTGCGATCCCTGTGAACCAGTGGTCCTTCCTTGCATTTCATACTCAGCATCTGCTGTGAGTTGATCTAGATTTTAATGTTCTAAACCAGCAATATTGTTGGTGGGTCCTGGGGGGCTGCTTACAAAGAAAGAAACACAGAATAGGGCCGTTCTCTTGTTTTTGCAGGGAGAACTGAGGACTCATTACTAGCAGAGATTCTGCAGCAGTGAACTTGCCCTGGTGGGACAGATTTAAGCACTTAATCCTTTTGCTGCTCCTGTTATGACAATTCCTAGAATATGGCAGCACTAACAGGATGTTTTTTTTGTAGAGATTAAGAAGGATTATTCATTTTAGTGACTCATCTCCAGCCAGTCCATTGTTGAAACTGTGGCTGGTTGTACAAACAGCGTGTTGTCCTGATGAAGGGAAAGCAAGCAGGAGAGACCTGCTGCTTTCCTGCTACCATCTAGTTTGAGCTTTGCTCTCCGTTATCTACGTAGCAGTTAAAAATCTCAGAAAACTCTCTTTGGTGTGTCCCATGTGTTGTCCCAAGCATCTGTCTCTTGCTGCCCTTCATGGGTTGCTCAGAGACAAACCCACAATGCTAGGTGATGTCTGCTCCTCAGTTTTGTTTCAGTGCTGTAGAGTCAGCGTGCCAACACTACGGGCATACCTCTGCAAGTACTGCTGGGAAGTTCATGCTGTCAGCAGGAGGGCCCGAGAATATTTTCTGCAACAGAAGAAATTCTCTCTTGACAAAGTGACAGGAGCAGTGGAGTATGAAGATACCTTGATTTCCTATGGGACTTATAGGTGGGAATTATAGTTCTGAGTGAGGCTTTCTGCTCCGATGTTCCTCTGCTACATACACAGAAAGTTTGCCCCCTTCCTAAGGACAAAGTATAAGCTTCTGATTGAATTCATTTTCTGTTCTCTGAGTCTGCTTGGGTTAGGATTAAATAGGGCAAACAACAAAAGCCTTTGATTTAAAAGCAAACAGCCCAGCTTGGAGTGCCTCTGTTAATACTTCCTGGCACAAGTGAATAGCTTCCTACTTTTTCCATATCTCCAAGGGTTTCTCTGTGAAAAGGTTGCCACTTAAAGGTTTCCTAGTTGGCAAAGTCACTGCCTTTCTAAGAAATGCTTCAAGACTTACAGTTATGCAAGTCTTCTTCTGCTTGTCACATAATGCTTCATGGCCATGAACTGCAAGAAGGATTTTAATTTTTTTTTGAACTACAATAAATGCATCTATTTGAGATAACATTTTAGGAGATATTCTCTAAGTAGTTGATTGCACCCAGTAACCAAAGTAATTTTCTCACATTATTCATTTCACCATCATGAAAAAAAAAACACCTCCTGGATGAATAATTTTTCTGTTAAGCACAAAGTATGAGTTCTCTTGACATCATTGACATGGTACAAACTGCCATCTGCGTGTCCTGAAAAAGCACCTGGCTTGCTTCCTTACCTGCTGCTCTGTCCTTTCTTGATGACCACATCGAGGCATATTGTACACACAAAAACATCACCAAATGCCAAATTTTTGACCTTACATAATGACATTTTGCAATACAATTGATCAGCCTTGTTACACAGGTGGAGGAGAGAAGGCAAAGATTTTGATATTTAAAGGGAGCTTAGAAAGAAGATGGAGGCTGACTTTTTACACAATGAGCTGATAGTGTTAGGACAAGGGGGAATGGCTTCAAACTATAAAAGAGGGGAAATTTAGGTCAGATATTAGATGGAAATTCTTTACTCAGAGGGCGGTGAGGCGCTGGCACACTGCCCAGAGAAGCTGTGATGCCCCATCCCTGGAGGCGCTCAAGGCCAGGCTGGATGGGGCCCTGGGCAGCCTGAGCTGGTGGGGGGCTGCCCTGCTCACAGTACGGGGTGGGGCTGGGTAGGCTTTAAAGTCCCTTCTAGCCCAAATCATTCTGTGATTCTATGAAGATGCCACAGGCTAGGAGAAGAGTTGGAGCCCAGCTCCCTCACACATGCAGTCCAACAGTCTGAGGCCATGTCCACAACTGTTGTCTTTGTGCCCACAATTACTGCCAGAGTTTTACAGTTGTGTAAAAATATTCCTTCCAAAACACTGAGGCATGTTAAGAGATCATAGGATAATTCTACATTTATATCATGATTCAGCGCTGGTAAAGTGCTTGATCTTGCATGTGTTATTGGATACATTTCTATGCATAGGTCACTAAGATTACATTAGGAATGCAGTGAAATTTGTCATTCAAATTAACTGCTAATTCACAATGGACAGCATGCAGTTATGTGTCTCGCATTGGTGTACGGTCATAAGAAGGCTGATTTTTATAACGAGTCAAACACCGGAACCTTCTTAGATGGGATTGTGATCCTCAGTTACTTTCAGAAGAACATGAGGAGGCCTTGGGTACTGCAGTGAATTTGCCAAGTCATGGCCTGAGCCAATGATTGAGCACCAGGTGAGAAGTCATGGCTAACCCAGGGGGCTCAGGTGCAAGCAGTGCACCTGAGTGAGTGGAAGGGGTGGAGCCAGGGTCCTCCTCTCCTCACTCTCATTTAAGGGTTAGCAGCTAAGGGAGTAGTATTTCTCTGAATAGAGGTTGTATTTCTCTTGAGCTGTTGGTGGCTGTTGGAAGGGGTGAGCTAGTTTTTCTTCTTTGTTGTTTTCTACTGTTCTATGATGCTTGTATCCCAGTGGAAAACACTATTACTGACTTCTTTTGCTTAGTGGATACCAAAGAAAAAAGTGGGTGACATTGCTAGCTATCAGCTGTCCTCTTTTCTTTCTTTGTGGCAGTTTCCTGAGGTTCCTGCTGCACTGTTTGCTCTTTTAGGATCAGAAAGGCCACAAGCTGTTTCAGCACTCGCTGGAACTCCAAGCAGTGTGCATTACAATCAAGTGGCAAGAAGGCATTTCAATTGGTACAGTTGCCAGGAAACTCACAGGTCAGCTAAAGTCTTTATCATAAACTTGTGAGTTTCTTCCTAACATAAATTGAAGCAAGGTTCACAAACTGTAATGAAAAAAAACAAAACAGTATTATTTAGCAATGTTAGAACAAGCAGACTTCTTCTAGAAAGGGATGCATTTTGCAGCAAATTGTTCACAGACTATGGCTGATGGCTTAATTTCCATTTCTTTCAGTGAACAATAGGATACATGGCCAGCTGGGATTTACTAGACACTTCCAAAACATCGTTATTTCCAGTTTGAAATGCTATCCACTGTGAAGTCAAATCCCTGCAGTGAGACTGCTGAGACTTTACTCTCTGCCAGAGTAAAGGCGCTGCCCTGATCGCATGTAGTCCAACTGGAGCCATGTCTGGGAGAGGAAACCGAGCAGAGACAGGGCGGGCTGGAAACTCTGTCCCTGGTCATTGTGTTCACAGCTGCTATAAAAAGACTTAAGTCAATCATGAATTTTGTCAGAACATTCTAATACAGATAGAAGGAGAAGGTCACTTTGAAAATAGCTCCTATTTATTTGTCTGTCGTTGCTCATAAGAAATTATGTGCATGCACCAGATGCTAGATTGGCTGTGCCCTTTGTTCGTAAGACAGGCAATTAAAACAAAAAGAATGCCCAAGTGGTATAGTTTTAATAATCTTGAAGATTAGCTACTAATCCCAAACCAGAATGAATTTTCCATCAGAGTGACTTGTAAAACACAGTCACTATAAATCTTGCCTAGTGAAGTCCATTACCACAAAGAATGTTTGTGGACTGCAGAAAAAAGCCAGGATCAGTGATGAAAAAAATAAAGACAAAACATTGTCTGGAAGGGTTCATGTTGGTGACTTGTAGGTGTCAGCATGCTAAACTCAGCTCTACTTCTTTTCTAGAAGGTGAATAGCTTCAAGAAGGTAAACATCCATCCACCATCATTTCTATTTACTTTACTTTCTGTTAGAATCATAGAACCCTTAGAGTTGGAAGAGACCTTTAAAGGCCATCTAGTCCAACTCTCCTGCAATGAACAGGGACACCTACAGCCAGACCAGGGTGTTTAGAGCCATGTTCAGTCTGATCTGGAGTGTCTCCAAATGTACATGTTTTGTGATTCCACAATTCTGATGAACAATGCTAGGCAGTGGAGCATGAAGAATATTCCTCCTGTTGAGATACTATTCCAATCCAGTTTTGTGCTTGTAATAAATCCTGGCTGGGCACAGTAAGCCAGACATGCGCATCTTAACCACTGGCATAAATTAGTGTACAATTTGTTGACTCAAAATTGCTTAGATATAGCAGAGACCATTGCTCTTTTTTGTTGATTTTAACTATGAATGGCAACTTTATCAACACAGCGTGGGTGACTGTATTTCAATGCTCCCTCTCAAAAGAGCTAAGAGTTGTGTTTTTTTTCTCAGTCACCACAGTTAGCCATCAGTATTTCTTGTGGACTTGAGTGTGACTTAAAGAGTACATTTTGTTTCTAATGTGATGTTCTTTCTTTAAAACTCTGTTATCGTTGTAAACTTCATTGGTAGTTCCCTATGACTGGTGACATTTCTGTGATTCCTGCAGTTTCCTCTATCTCCTTCCTTTTCCATGTTATCACCAATCATCACTGACATACTTTGTTCCTGCCAAGATTTTAAACAATTATTCTGAGACTTTCTTTATTACTCTGAACCTTTTTAAAAATCCATTGCACTGATCGCTGCTATTAAACCAGTTTCTCATTCAGCATCTAAGAAGTAGTTCTTGAATTTTTCCTGGTGTGCTTTTTAAAAATATCTTCTCACTTTAAAAGTACTTACCAGTCTACTGTGTTGCCAATTAGTCTAAGCATTAAAAAATGGCTCTTCAAAGCTTGATAAAATGTAGTATTTGTCAGTACTGGTACTTAAGTCAACTAAATTTGACCAGAGCATGATTACTAATGTACAGGAAAGCCTAAAACAGCAGGTTTTTTTTGTTGTTGTTGTTCATCAAGATGAGCTCTAACATGGCAACTCTCTTGTTATCGCTGTCTATAACTGTTTTAAGGACTCTGTAGTTACCATACCCAGCTCTTCACACAGATGTTGCCAATACCATTTCTCAAAGGTTTACAGTCTCCCATGAAAAATGTCTGATGCTGCCACCTAAAATGTGAAACCCTTCTGAGCACTCCTAAATTAGGTCCTACAGCACAGGTAACGCATGGATACTGCCTTCAGAGATCGCTTCCAACCCCAACATGCTAACTGTACCTACGATTTCCTCAGATGTGCTGTCAACATTTATTTTAGTATTGTCTGTGCTTACTGCTTCTAATTTTTCCCAACGCTTGTCTTATTATCTTTTGACTGCTTCTCACTGAGCACATTGTAAACAGAATATGGAAGGCTGCATGTTTCCAAGGCCCCTGAACTTTGACAGCATTGCTGTTTTTTTGTAGGACTGGGTTTCAGGTTCTGAAGCAGTATCTGACACTTTTGTAGTCAGTGAGTGGGATCCTGTAGATGTGGCTTTAGACCACAGCTCTGGTGCCACAGCCTTTCTGAGCCCCTAATTCCCAAGGTACTTTTCCTTGTTAGCTGGGGGAGCTCTGGTTTCTGGACGCATGTATAGCTGAAACTGTGAAAGAGGGTAATTGAAGAGACAGGGATGGAAAGTATAGCACTCTGAAAAATAAAAGATTCTGTGAAGCCCCTCCAAGTTTGATCTCACTCTCCTGGTTTATCCTTGGTTTGATCAGCGCTCTTGCACTATGTTGTCATTCCTTCCCCAGCACGATTTTCTGGCCAGTCTTTATCTTTTCCTTACAGGACTGGTGTCCAGGTTGCAAAACCCATGGCACCTTTCCTCATCAGCTTTGTAGGAAAAAAAAACACATTGCAAGATAGCGAACCATCATTCCTGTGTGGGGGCAGCATGCTTTGATGGCCCTTGATATCTCTGCACCCATCCCAGCTGCAACCTTCCCACCAGGGTGTGCAATACTGCTGTTTCTGCTCCACTTCCCACTAGCTGCTTCAAGCCACAGATGGAGAAACTGCCTTCTCAGCACTCCTAAATACTCTAATAAGAAAAACCCAGCGTGTGTAGTTAATCATTGATCTTTATTTTTATTAACCTGCTCTAGAGGTTCAGAATAGGAGACTCCTGAGTCTTCTGAGGAATATGGAAGCAGGGGAAAGGTGTGCTCTCTCCATTACTGACTGCGTTCCAGCCACTGACACATCACTGGGCGTCAACCACAGCAACTATAGGAACTGCTGTAATTTGAGGCCATTTTTAAGGATTTTCCACTGGCTCCAGATCCTCCAGACTTATGAGCTCTACAGTTGTTCCCCATTCCACCTTGGAAACTTCTGTACTGGCTTGTGAAAACAGCCACCTATTTTGGCCCTGACCTATCCTTCCTGGGTAGAATCAGCCCTCTGAGGCTCATGCAAGTTCCCTAAATGCTGCTTGATTACAGGGGAATATGCAAGAGGGATGCCAACTGGACTCCTTCCAGTTTCTTGTACGTATATAGAATCATAGAATCGTTAAGGATGGAAAAGACCACTAAGGTCATTTAGTCCAACTGCCATGGTATGCATGGTACGCTGTATGTAGTATACATGGATGCCTATGGATATGTGTATGTATCTTTAGCTGATCTCAATTGCAGGCTGCATCTGTGCTTCAGGGAGATAAGGCAGCTCCCATTTAGGAAGCTGAGCTCTGCCCTGCTGAGGGAAAACATCGTGGAGTGGGGTTAACAGAAAAGGAGCTCTCACACAGGCACCATCCAGCTGTGTGCAGCCAGAGACTCCAAGTTTTCTGAGCTTTTAGTCAAGATTGCACAGATGCCTGTGATTACTGAGCAAGGATATGGTAGGTGAGAAAAGCATGAGGAGGTAGCAGTACCTCTACACTTACTTAGAAGGTTTCCCAAAGATTTCAAGCTATTGATGTGATTTGAAGGGAAGCTCCTACCACCCCTTTGGGCCTATTTTCTTACATATCCTAAATGTGCGGGTTCATTAGGAAAAGGAATATTGACAAAGTTATAAATAACTTAGAGCAGCTGATTAACCAAGAGACAGAGAATAAATGAACTCAAAGACCATTAAGCTTTGCTAGCGTTCATCTTCACACTGATAAAGAGATAACCTGCACAGCTGAGCTGTCTGCCTGGGATTAGAAATGCACTAAGGAAGGATGTGTCTCTAACAGACACATCTACACCAAAACGTGAAATTTGAAGTTATCCCTACATATTTCTTGGAATAGCATACTAACTCAAAAACAACTATATAAAGTTACTCTTTCAGCCCCGGTGAAAATCTAATGGCTGTTAAATGCAGTAACATGGTATCTTTACTCCTAAAATCCCACGATCCATTTTGTTTGGGCCATTCCTATTTAATCAGAGTTTTTATCAAGTGAATTAGGCTATACCTTTAAGAATCACTGAAACTCTTTGTCCTGCACCCTGCAGAAGCTCACGTTACACAATGCTGATCGTTACCTAGATGCTAGACAAAGCAGGCCTCTGTCCTGGCCCTTGGCTCACAGTGCCTTCTGAAAAAACACATACTGTCTGGGAACAAAATACTACCTGCGTGAAATATCCGGAGCGGCAGAATGAGTAGCTAGAAAAAAAATAAAAATAAGCACCAATAGAGTTGAAATTTCCTGGAAATTTGGAAAGCAAATGTCTCAAACAGTGCTTTGTTTTGTATTTTTATTTTGCACTGACGAATCTGCTAAATTTTGTCACATATGCCAAATATAAAAGCCAACTGAAATGAAGGAGCCTATGCTGATGTCACAGAAAGAAATCAGCATGCTGAGGCAATGGAGACAGATTTGCTTGTTAAAGAACATAAGACTGGAAAAAGTCTCAGGATCTTTATTACGCTGGATGGAAAAAAAAGTTCTGTGTTCATGTACTTGTTGTAAAATCCTGTTGTTGCTGCTAAGGTATCACCTTAATAAAAAACACTACTAAAAGAGGTGGCGTTTCTGGGCACCTTGCTCCTAGAGCAGGGGCTAGGCCAGGTGGACCCAGAGGGCTCTGTCCACCTCAAGCCAGTCTGTGAGTCTGTGACTCTGTGAATCACGTCTGCTTTTGCTTGACAAGTTATTTTACTAAGTTCTAGGTGCAGCTTGGTCCTGGTACTTTTTCTAGTATGAGTTCCATGGGTCTGTGCAGCTGTCCAATGGGGCACAGTCTAATGGGCATGAAGGAGAAAATCATGGGTTTACACAAACAAATTTAACTTGGTAGAAGGTGGATCTTGGTAATAAAATGCTGATTAGAAAAGACAGGATGGCCAGGTTCCATACAAAATCACCCAAAATGATACCAATGAAGATGGACTGTTCCTTCCTACTACTTTAACAGAAATGGGAATGGTCACAGCACAAAAAACAGATGTCTCATTCACAGTGAACCTGGAGACATATGATGAAAGAGTAGGTTTAAGACAAAAATTCAGTAGATATCCCTATTCTGCTGTTTGAACATAGGTTTGATCATGCAGTGAGCCCAAACTTGGTTCATTTCCACTCTGTGCGCTGAAGACAAACTGCAGGATGAGGTGCTTGGGCCTGACTTAACTCTGAGTTTAGGTTTGAATTTGTTCTTTTCACCAGACCCATTCTTACTCTTTAGCACCAGTCTAGGAAACACACTGGAGGGGGCGAAGGAGACAAGAGGAAATGACCTATGATGCAAGGAAATGTCCTCAAGTATACCGGGGAAGATTAGACTGGATATTGGGAAAACTTCATTCACAGAGGGAGTGGTTAGGAATTGGAGTGGGCTGCCCAGGGAAGTGGTGGAATTGCTATCCCTGGAGGTGTTTAAGAGACGTGTGGAAGCGGTGCTTAGAATCATAGAGTCATCAAATCATGAAATCACAGAATGGCTTAGGTTGGAATGGAACTTAAAGACCATATAGTTCCAAACTCCTGCCATGGGCAAGGCTGCCCCCCATCAGCCCAGGGGCCCATCCAGCCTGGCCTTGAGCGCCTCCAGGGATGGGGCACCACAGCTTCTCTGGGCAGCTGTGCCAGTGCCTCACCGCCCTCTGAGTAAAAAGCTTCCTTTGAATACCTAATCTAAATCACCCCTCTTTTTGTTTAAAATCATCCCCCCTTGTTTTATCACTATCAGACTGTGTAAAAAATTGGTCTCCTTCCTGTTTATAAGGTCCTTTTACTGGAAGGATGCAATGAGGTTTTCCTGGAGCCTTCTCTTCTCCAGACTGAACAAGAGCAGCTTGCTCAGCCTGTCTTGGCAGAAGAGGTGATCCTGCCCTCTGATCGTCTTCACGGTCCTCCTCTGGACTTGCTCCAACAGCTCCACATCCCTCCTGTACTGGAGGCTCCAGACCTGGATGCAATACTTCAGATGGGGCCTCCCACAGGCAGAGTAGAGGGGCACAATACCTCCCTCTCCCTGCTGGCCACCCCTCTTTTGTTTCAGCACAGGATACAGTTGGCCTTCCAGGTTGTAATTGCACATTGTTGGCTTGTGTCAGACTTTTTGCCCACCAGAACCTCCAGGTTCTGGTGGGTCTCAGCAGTCTGCTCTCTCAATGAGTTCTTCTCCCATTCTGTACTCGTATCGGTGATGGCCTTGACCCATGTGACACACTCTGCACTTGGCCTTGTCGATTCTCATTAAATTCCCATGGGCCCACTTTTCAAGACTGTCCAGGTCCAAAGGGGTGGCATCCCTTACTTCTGTTGTGTCAATTGTGCCATTTAGCTTAGTGTCATCACAAAACTGGCTGAAGGTGTGCTCAATCCCACCATCTATGTTTGGGGATGTGATAGTGTTAGGTGATGGTGGGAGCTGATGATCTTAAAGGTCTTTTACAATCTAAATGATTCTATGATTCCTTGAGTCTATGATTCTAAGAACCAAGTGCACACGGCTGCTATTTAGACTAGTTAATGGGCAGATTAAAGATACAACATTAACATCATATAATCATTGTCCCTTCTGTTGTCCTGAGCTGGGAAAGGAAAGCTCTGGGAGCAAGGTTTCTTTCTGCCAGCCAGCAGAAAGCAGTCAGCAGACACACAGGCCCATGCAAAGCGGCCCTGCTGACTGCAGCCCAGAAGCACAGTCAAAAAGACTTTGTGAAGTCCCTGGCTCTGGTTAGCGAGGAGCATGCAGGTTATTTCTAAACTTCAGCAGGCACAGTTAGCTCACTTCTACGTGCAGTCTGGACACTCCTGAAATGTCTGTCACAGGACATAAACATTTATGGTTTCTTTAACGCCAAACGCTTGGGCTCAGAACCAGCGAAGGTTAAATGAATACCTGCTATTATTCTTAGCTATTGCAGCTTAAAGTAAACTCAGCATGCTTCGTTATTTAAAAATCAGTTACTTCATGCTTTCAGTGAGTGTGAGGACAGTCCCACCAGTCTGGCCAACCCTCAGCAGTCTGCCGATAGTCTTGGGTTCTCCATGGGGCCACCCATACTGGCACATGGGCCGCTGCTGTGTGCTGCGTGACTTCTGCTGAAGGAGGACTGAAAAAACTCTTCACAAAGCAAAAAACATACCCTGAAACCATTGCAATAGAAGAGGGCCAGAGGAACCTCTCATCCAGTTTAATCTCTGGCATTTGGACCTGGTTCCTATGGGTGTAGTAGCTGCCTGCTGCAGCGCACAAGTGTTCATGCACAAGTGTTTCGCTCCCTCCCTCATTTGTTCTGGCTTCATGCCTACGTTTCAGTTCCTGCTTCTATAGCATGCAGCCACACAGCATGCAGATGTGGAGCTGTGTAGCTCAGCTTTTCGTAGTTATACAAGGCACGAAATCACTGAGCCATGATCTCTTTCTCAAATAAAGATTGCACATTTTATTCTAATGGGACATGACATTTTATAGGAAATAGCTTTTCTTATCAGGAGAGTTTTTGCAGTATATCTCAAATCACGGGAAACCTTTCAAGATATTTGTAACATTTTCACAAGCCTTTTTTCTTTCTGCTTGCATTGGTGTGTTCACACACAAAGAATTACCTGCAAAAGGGTTTTGGCTTTATTTTATTTTCATTTTCCTTTCACACCAGAAATCTTTCTTCAGTGACAGTTTGATAGTGAGACAAATTTCAGCAATAAAATATCAGTGGTTTTACCTGGTGTAAATACCATCTATTGTTATGTTCTGAGAGACTTCAGGCTATAACTCCATCCTGTGGAGCTGAGTTGTGATTACTTTGTTCTCTCAAGGAGGACAAGTCCCATCACAGTACTCACTAGATTAGATTAGATTAACAGACATAGAATGTGAATGCAACGGTTCACAGTCACAATGAGCAAATGCCCTTGAAAAAAAAAAGAGTTCCACTTTAGAAGAAGAGTTCCATCCATCCTTGGATGTGTTTAAAAACTGTTTGGATGTGGTGCTCAGGACATGATTTAGCAGAGGGTTGTTAGGGTAGTTTGGTTAGGTCGTGGTTAGACTTGATGATCTTTAAGGTCTTTTCCAACCTGAGCAATTCTATGATTCTATGATTAGCAGAACATCAACAAATGAACTTGTTATGAATAGCATTTACAATAATAAGTAGCACTGACATTCTGTTCTGCTAACTATATAAGACATAAAGTCACGAAGTGAAACCTCCGACCAATACAAGAGAGAATGAAGTTCACTCTTTCACACCAAAGCTGACTAGAAATTACAACAATTGAATATTATTCTTTTTTTTTTTTTAAACCTGTTGTTGCTAGCTATAGGTCCTTTCCAACAATGACAGTTTTGTAAGATAAATCTTGCAGGTGCTGATTTGCAGTCAAAATGTGCATAGAATTCTGCAGACAAATAAGGCGGACCCATTCAAGAAGTCAAAGATATAATCTTACAAGCACATGTGAATGATCTCTTCGATTTCAAGTGATAGTTGTGATGTGATTCAGTTATCTCAATGTGTGTATGCATTTGCGAGATTAAGCCTAAAGCATAAACCAATGCTTGATTTTAAAAAGAAATATATATGTGTATATATATATATTCTGGAAGAACATAGGAAATAATGACTTTTCAGACTTTACTTACCTAACGTGTCTTTCTACTTAAACTGTATGTATGGATTAGGGGTTTTTAATTTATGTGTGTTGTGGAATGGGGCTCAGAGTTGCAAAAACAGGTAACAAAATAAGAGATAATGGTTTTTATCATGTGAAAGAGGACAGTGATAGAGGTAAAGAGTCTGGTGCTGACAAGCAGCCAGAAAGCAAAGCAACATCAAGTTAAAACTTAGTATTTGCTGATTTTAGAATTGGGAGGTGAAGGGAAAGATTTTGAAGGTGAGAGAATGAATGTGGAACAAGTTTTTCATTGAAAAATCCTAAACAAAGGCACATGCAAGGCAGTAGTCAGCATCATATTTATCCCTCTTCCCCACACTGCAATTTACTTCTGCTAGCTTAGCTCAGAAAAATGCAGTGTTTCTCTTTATCATGGTTTTGAATGGGAAGATTTCATAATGAAAGCCACACATTTATATCAATAACAAAATGTCTGTCTAGAGGCCAGAATTCACAACATTTCCTGCATCTGTGGGCACTGACCCAAGCCTAGCTAGAAAGACTACAATCGTGCCCTGATGCCACTTCACACCTATGCAGATACTATTTTGTTCTTAAGGTATATAGCTGGAACTAAAATTTGAACAAGACACAGAACAAGAGCAACATCGTAAATGAGGGAAGACAAATATTTTCTGAGGTACAATTACAGAGAAGGATAAAGCAAACTCATTTTGGCAGCAACATGTGATCAAGGTAGGAAAGTGATTATATGTAGATGAGGGCAGTCAGTGTGAGCTTAGCATTCAAGATCAAATTGAAGGACTAATTGAGTCTCACCCAAAACTGTGTTTAGAAAGTGATAGCTGAGATTTGGTTAGAGACTAAAATTGTGGTGACAGCACTTATCTGTCACTTACGGCCCACTCACCTAGGCTCACATAAATGTCTAAGGCCATTTGAGATGCTCTAGGCTGTGCCATCTGGCTTACAGCTGACCCTCCTGAAACAAGTAGGACAGACAGGTCTATGCTGTGTCTGCCAGCCAGCACAGATGTCTCAGATACCTGCATCTGACATTGACACCTATGTCTATGGGTACATCTGAACCACCTGAAATGACTCCTAATGCCTGTTTGAGAAGAATCTTTTCGGATGCTTTCCAAGCTCTCCTGAATTGAGATACTTTAAACCAGATACGATTTCCATGTTGTCTTAGTTTCAGCTGGGATGGAATTGTTTTCTTCAGAGTGTCTGGTATGATGCTATTTTTTGGTTCTAGGAGAAAAACAATGTTGATAACACACTGAGGTTTACAGTTTTTTTCTGAGCAGGGGGGTAATGAGCAGGCAGGGAACAGAATCAGGACAGCTGACTTAAACTGGCCAAAGGGATATTCCATACCATATGACATCATGTAAACTTCAGGTTAGTGCATGGTGTGTGCGGTTATTAGGTTTCCTATACAGAAAGCCAGATAAACAGATCTCAGCAAAAGCCTATAGAGACTGTCCTGAACAGCCTTTTAATCTGGCATCCTATTAAAAAGTCCATCAAATTCTGTAGGCAGCTATTGCTCACAGTGACGGAACCCTTCTTCTGAAGATTGTATGGACTGTGGTCACAAGAGAACTAATTTCATTCTGGGATTACAAATATACTTCAAGACACGTATCTGTAATGAAGCTCAAAACAAACAAAAAATCTTTTGTTTTATCAAGGACCTACAACACAGTTTTATAAATAGCTCTCTTAAAAGGTATTGCTGTGCCTTTTTTCACCACCAATTTTAATTTTTTCATTTTCTCCATGCAAAGCCAATGCAATTACTCTCTTCTCAGAAATGTTTGAATTATTGTCTTCAATATGCAAATACAGAAGTCAATGTCATCTTTACTAAGGGATCTCCACTACGTAAGGTTCGGGAGCTCTACAGTGTTATTTGTTATACTGGCAGAGGTATTTTTGTTCCATTAAAAGCATATGCTATTCCTTAGTATTAAGACAGATTAAGTTCACAGATTCAGTGGGATCCTATTATAGCAATCTGATTCTGTTTTTAAACAGGGCAATTTCATTATATGCGTGATGCTTGGCTATAATATAACTGTTTTGATGTGCAATGGAAATCTGGGAATCTGACTTATAGAATATGTAAAAGGTGGCTGTATTTATAGTTTCGAAAAGTAGATACAGTTGTTTAAGTGCTTGAATACATACGATCTGTGTTAAAGATGCTCTTTTTGGGCCTGAATTTGCCACTGCTTTTTTTTTTTTTTTTTTTTTTTTGAGTGACTGTAATGCACTTCAAACTGACCAGACATCTAGAAATCAAGTTTAATTGAAAGCCATCTTGCAAAGAAACTTAATACTTGTTATCAGTAACTTGCACTGTAAATAACAAAAACAGCAACAAATAATTGAAGTGTTTATAGAATGAGGCATATCCCAATGCTGCAGGGGAGAACATAGTGTGTTCCAGGGTACAATCAAGCCATGCACAGATTTAAGCTTCGGAAGTCACAAGAGAGAACCTTGAGAATGCAACCTGAAAATACTATGAAGAAGAGCAACCTACTTGTAGTGTTTTTATCACATCTGGTCCCAGAGCTCAGATATGACTGAAGGCCTGCTCATAAGCAGCTGAGATGTGCCACAGTTTTCCTTTAGCCTTTTCCAAAGAGGCATCTTTCCAATGAGCAAAAGCTTAGTTAAGGAATTAGATCTCCTTCAAGACCATCTGTAGCTTGTTTTTCTAATTAGAAGGGCAGTCCACAAACAACTTGTTAAGTTGGGAGGAAAAAAAAACCTATCAATCAGAAAGAAGCTTAGGGTTTTAGAAAGATGTGAAAACTCACAAGGGAGGAAAATAAAAAGCCATGCTTTTCAGAACACTCAACATCACTTTTTGATCGTCTCATGTCACTGAGTACCAGCAATTATATGTATGGTCTTCCATTTATTGTTCTCCATCATAACTGATAGAATCTTTCCAGCACTGGTTTTGATCTTCCTATTAGATTTATGTGAGCTGACTATAGTGCCTTGGATAACCTCAGTTTAAATTAGTGTGGCTGTGGAAGGATTGTTGCTCTGCAGCTCAGGCTGCAGGATAGGAAAATAATTTCGTAAGATTAGAAATTGCTTTTTAGACTTTTCTATGAAATGCCAGATGAAAGTACGCAAAATTTTCATTTTCACAAATGTGCCTGTTGATACACAGCTGGAGAATATGAGTTTCTGGCATGCTGGGCCGGATCACTGAGTGCTTCCCAGGCAGAATGCCCCTGACCAACAGGGCACTGAGACTACTGAGTGGATAGAGATCTGAACCTAGCACAGTGAAAACAAATGAAGGAAAGCAAAGCTGATTCCAACAACAGCAAATATTTTCTTTCCCCTATTAAATGGTTGAAAAAAAAGAGAAAAATATCCCACTATTTTCCTAGTGAAGCATCACTCATGTCTTACTCCTCACAGCCTACCCATCTCTCCATTCCTTGACTCCTCCTTAAAGTTTGTGGCAAGCCAGCTCTTGGTCACTCCCTGCTCATGACATCACAAAATAACAAATTACCAATTTAGAGACATGGAAACTGCTTGCAGGCCAGAGGGAAGGGATGGGCACTTCATTTAGGCACTCCGAATAACTTATGAGGGCCAAGCATAGCATTGCCTAAATTAGCTAATGTGGATAATTTGAATAAAATTTATACACCTATGTAGCGTTGAGAATCTAACCAGTGTTTATTATTGTTATATATCTATTTGTTTCTCTATATAGAATAATGAATAATATTAGAATATCCTATGCCCCAGAGACTGGACTCTGGAACAAGGAAGACCAACCCTTGGTGAATTAGACCCATATTAGGGAAGCACTTAAACTGGGCATTTTAAGTCTTTGGCTCCTGATAGATTGTACCCATGAGTGCTGAGGGAGCAGGCTGATGTCACTGAAGCCTCTCTCAATTATCTCTGCAAAGTACTGGTGACTGGTGAGTGTTGCTTAGGACTGACATGGAGCAAATTTGTCTCTTAAGGACTGAGTGCAACTTTGCTGAACCTTGAGGGTACTGGTGGATGGGAAGCTGAACACAAGCCAGCAGTGTGCCCTCGCAGCCCAGAAAGCCAACTGTATCATGGGCTGCATCAAAAGAAGTGTGTCCAGCAAGTGGAGGGAGGTGATCCTGCTGCTCTACTCTGCACTGGTGAGACCTCACAAGGAGTGCTGTGTCCAGATGTGGAGTCCTCAGTACAGGAGAGACATAGACCTGTTGGACCGCATCCAGAGAAAGGCCATAAAAATGATTCAGAGGGGTGGAACACCTCTACTACGAGGACAGGCTGAGAGAGCTGGGGCTGTTCAGCCTGGAGAAGAGAGGGCTGTGAGGTGACCTGATAGCAGCCTTTCAGTATGTAAAGGTGAGCTACAGGAAAGAAGGGGACAGACTCTTTAGCAGGGTCTGTGGTGATAGAACAAAGGGAAATGGCTTCAAACTTAAAGAGAGTAGATTGAGGTTGGCTATAAGGAAAAAGTCTTACATTGAGGGTGGTGAGGCACCCACCTCACCAGGGTGAATGGGTTGCCCAGACATGCGGTGGATGCCCCGTCCCTGGAGACTTTCAACGCCAGGCTGGATCAGGCCCTGGGCAACCTGATCTAGCTGTGGATGTTGCTGTTCATTGCAGGGGAGTTGGACTAGATGACCTTTAAAGGTCCCTTCCAACTCTAAGGATTTCTATGTTTCTATGATTCTAAGTAACATTTCTGGAGGCAGGTTGTAAAAATTGGGCTAAGACTAGGCTGAAAGCAGAGAGGTATACATCTATCACATAGGATTTCTGCTTTTCTTCTTAGCATGCAGTTATGCTGGTAATTCTATCATAAGGGCGACGTTATGTCAATTCTATGGAGTATTTTCCTTTTATGGTTATGCTTTGTTGCCCATCTAGCTGCTTATTTGAGCACTGCCTTGGCTGCTTGGCAATGCACTATAATTAATATTGTGCTGAGTACCACTGCCTTTAAACCAATGTTTTGTAAACGCTATTATTATTATTAGAAAAAAGGTTTCATATGCCAGATGAGTAATTACAGCAGGGGAATGAGATTTTCTTAGTACTACTTTCTATGCCATTCAATGGCACAAATATATTTTATTAAGGTAAGTACATTTCTACAATGGACATAGCTGTTTGAGTATATCAGACACTTCATGTGAAAGAAATTAGTTAAATTTCATAGAAACCATTTCCTCTTTCATCAGTGCTGAAGTAGACCTTTGTTTGCCTTTTGTTCTTTCTTAATGCATGTTTATCTGTCATTTCAGAGTCACTGCCCAGAAGCAGCAACTGCTGAAATACCCAAAGATGTACATGTTTCTGGAAATTATCAGATTCACTATGCATGCTCTGTCTAGTCTATCACTTCTCAGAAATACTGGATGGTATTATATGTGCACATATTATTTTGTTCAGGAAATCCCGGTATGAAATGCAATGCATTGTATGGACATGTGTCCTCTCTGACCTACAATACAGTCCCCAAGACCAAGTACCTTTGATGGCTCTTTAGTCAACTGGATGGCTGCACTGTTCTGTTACAACTGGATCTTCCGCTTGTTTAATGCAATACAGGTCAGTGTATAAAGAAATACCGTTTACAGAGTGCTTAGGGTGGAATTAGTCATGAGCTGTGTGGGCATATGCGCTTACAGCAGGCAGTGCTCCTCTCTGCTATTTTTACATGTAGCAAAGACAATGGAAAGGTAGGGGGAAAGGGAGTCTTTGTACCTCAGAGAGACTATGTAAACACAGTGTTGGAGTTCCAAAGAAAATACAGTCGAGGGGAGAAAACGTTTTATGGCAAAGTGAATAGAAAAGAAGATCTTAAATTTGCAGGGTTTGTATCATGTTTGAATGTAGTTCTGCTGGGTCATCTTCTTTCTTACTTACACAGGGATGTTCGCCTTAAATTTATTGAGATAAGGTCAGTGGGTACTTATAACATCTTGGGAACAAAAGTAGGGATTCTGTTACTGCTTTGTTGCTTGCTAGAAAACATGCAAGTTGACTAATGGGAAAAGAAAGCCCAACCTCTTTATCTGACCATTCTTAGCCTCCAGGCTTCCCATTTTATACTTCTACCAATTATTATTTTCTCCTCCTTCTCAGGAACCAAAACTCTTTCGCAATCTTTTACCCTCCTTCCCATTACTCCAGCCTTCCACCAGGCCCAAGTCTCCCTTTGCAGGTTTCTTCTGCCCTCTCGTCCTTCCTGCTCTACCCTTACACATCCTTCCTGCGGGCCCCACTGCCTCCTGACCTGAAATCCTTTCCCAGCTCCAGCTCCAGCTCTTGGATTCCTTTTCTGCTTTGCCCAGGTAAAACCAAAGTCTTGTTCTGCCCTCTGCAGCTTCCACCCGGAACACGTGTGGGAAAGATGCAATTCATACTCAATTAGCTACAGACTTTTAAGCATTAGGTGAAATCATGATTTTTCGAAGGCTTATAACTGGGCTGTTTTGGGTGAAAAAAGTAAGAAGCCATTAATTCCCCTGTAGATTTCAAGTACCCTCTGTGAAGCTGTAGGTGTAAGAACAGATTTTAAGAGTTTAAAAACTGTATAAAACTAGCTCTTGTGGGTGGTTAGACCTTGCTGTGTCAAATTTTATGCAAAAATTCCATGTGCCGTGTCCACCTCTATGTGAAATCTTCCATATATGTAGATAGAGGTTGATAAATCCTATAATACGAAGTATTGTAATGTAATAGAAAGTAATGTAATAGAAAGTACTGGCTGGCTTCCTAGATGGGATAGCTACCAGCCACAACAAGCAAAGAAATGAAAAAATATTTATATATATATCATTTATTGATTTTAAGCACCAACATTCCAGTAAAATATGTTGTCCTGACATTATGTTTTGGTACCTCACTCAAGGCTTAATTAAGTCAGCTCAAAATACTGCCTTCAATTAGCTTTGTATCAGATTCTGGCTGCACAAACAAATGCTCATAGGAGACGCAAACAATAATAAACACAACCGTGTTTTATTTTTAATGTGAATTTGGAAGAGGAAGGGAATATTAGGCTGAGAAATGTTTCTTTTTGTCAAGGTGAAAGAAAGGAAAAATATACCTGAGATGTCTCTTTCAAAGATTCATTTAAATGGGACCACTGTCAAAGGAGGTAATTATTTTTTTATCACAAGAGCTTGACAGCCTCCTTTTAGGGCTGAAATGCAGAAACAAAATGAAACTTTTTGTATGATGGATTAAGTTAATGCACAGTGGCTTTCTGAGTGGGAAAACCGGAGAAATTATTAGGTTATTTTTATTACTTTAGCTAGAGAGGCTGGATACTGCTGTTACAACTAGTCACTGTGGTATAATTAATAGACCATTTGCTAATAGAATATAGAGCCTTAAAGGCTGATGCTTTTTGGGACTTCAGCTCTCTTGCTGCATCCCAGAGGACTGTGAAGAGTGTGTGGAGCTATGTAGCATGTTCCAGGCATGGTCTCCTGGATCCTGCAGAGTTAATTTGGGTTGCTTGGAAAGACCTTTGCAGTGCAGAGGTCTGGTTGGGCCACTGGACATGCCTGGCTGCCATGGTTGGGCTCTGAGCCATCTGGATAAAACACATCTCTAGTGCTTTCTGTGAACCTCTAGGTGAAACAATATGTTTTAAAAGTTTGAAAAAAATATGAAACACCACACTTTCCTCATACTCGCTCTTGTAGGTGGCTGGACGTTGCTATGTTCCATTTTATGCAAGAATTCCATGCGCAGGGTCCACCATGTATGCAGTTATTTAAAAATTTAGTTGAAATTTTATTCCAAAATAAGCAAAGATTGCAGGGATGAGGCCTTCATCTACATACAGCATTTTTTGTGACCAGAACTTATTTAAAAGGAAATGGAGAGCTAAATGAAGATTACTGTGACCTTCAATCTGTCCCAGTTTGTGCTGGAAATCAGGATCAGTCTCCTAGTTGTGTTGGAGTACCATGGCTCACTGGTTCTGCCTCCTCTATTTCTTATGTAGCATGTAAATAGGGATATGGACATAAGTGTTCATTTACATGTTCCTGATTACAGTGTTGTTTATCACTGGTGGAAAGAGCACTTAAGAAAATGCATGGGGGGATATTAATAAGATAAATGTAATGAAGGCTGTGAATACTAGCGTGTTACAGACAGTGTGCTAAGAGCAAGGCAATGTAATTTGTTGTGGATATTACGTAAACTTTGAAGACACTCAGTCTATTTCTTTGCCTCTCTGCTACACTCTGCAGGATCACAGAAATATGAGGTTCAGTGGTCTCTAGACCTTTTTTCCATCTTACTCTCAATTGTTTGTAGTAGACGTCCCTATGCTGTTCGTACATATACATATCTGTTTACAACTTATCTCTCTGAAAGTCTGTCTGCAATTTGTTAGGAAAAAAGCATATGCTTGCCTTCCTTCTCTAGTTGCAAGTTACTCCTCTGCTGTCCTCATAGATTTGGTTTCACATTTTCTGTTTATTTTCAAGACTTGTGGACTGCGTATACTGAAGGCTTACGACTTTTCCAATCATGCTTGTCTTAGCAGATGTTTGTGAGAGAGTTTAGGACTCTTTGAGTGATGAGGAGAAATACATACATTTTATTCCATATGAAGCAAAATTTGCAGAGATGGAGCCCTCATCTGCATCCAACAATTTGGCAGTGGATGTATAATTAAAGGGAAAAGGTCTGTGTTGCACACATGCTCTTCTGATATCTGAACGGGTGACCTGACTTCCTAAGCCCACCAGTGGACACATCACAATCACTCTCCTGGCTGCTCAGGCTGGAAGGTCTCCTTGTGAGGTGCTGATGAAAGCCAGTGGCATCTCTCCCTGTCCCAGAGGCTTGGCCATCTGGCTCATGGCTTTGGAGGCCTGTCTCAGCCTGAGGACTGCTGTCACAATGCACTTCCTGCCTGAGGTTTGTTGGAGCACAGCTGCGCCCAGCCTGGCTAATCCCAACCCTGTCTGGACAATGTGACACACCAACCTGGCCTTGGCCAGTTCCCATAGCCTTTCATGGCCATACTGAGGCTGAGGTCAGCCCTGGTGACCATCCCTGGACCTGCTGGGCCTTACTGCCATTGCCATCAGCTCTTGCTCCACTGCCTGCACAGGCACAGGCTAGCAAGTACCACCACAGGAAATCCCATCTGTGGGTTTCAAGTATTACCATAGAAGGCTCACTACCACCCATCAGCTGGCCAGTAACTGCCTTTGTATGTTCTTAGTCTCTGCAAGATAATTCAGCTTATCTTAACTCTTTATTACTGCAGGCTCAATTAAATCCAATTACCTCACCTTTGCTACAAGATTATACACACAGAGGATTACTGCCACCCTCCTGTTGGTGGGGAATCTGACAATTTCTGAGCCCAACCTAAAATTTCTCAATGCACTTTAGGATAATTTATACCAGTTGTTTGCCCAGATCTTTACCTATGAGTGAAGGTGGTATGCTTCTAAATGTTTGTGCCTGTTTGGAAAGGAATTTGCATTAAGGCAAACTGGTGACTATAGGAATGAAGAACCATGCTCCACAACAAATGGATAGTCATAGCCTCAGGCTTCCATGATGTTCAAGCACGGCAAGGTTAGGGAAATTCTCTACAGGAACCCCAGGCACTGCACAGTTAGCCAGAATTCAGCAGAGATGTTTCCAGGGGTGAAATCATGCAATGATTTTCTTTCACTATTCAGTGTATTTAAATGGGAGACAAATTGAAGCTCAAATTTCCCCAGTACATTTTCAGTTAGGTTTTGGAGATGTTTACTGCTAAGCAAGTGCACAAGACGAAAAACATAACTAGAAGGGATGGAAGAATTCTGGGTATGCAGGAAAAAGGAACAATCCAGCAGAAAGGGGTGGGGGGAGAATGGTGTTATACCTCTGAGGAGAGAAGAAACTTTTAATGAAAATTAGGCTACAGATATAAGAAGGACCACTTTAATGAAGCATATATTCTAAGGCCTTGATGAGTGAGAGATATTTATAGGGAACAAATGTGCACATGTGATGCTTTGCCATCTGAGGCTTACTGACTCCCAGAAATCTGCTAGTTAGGCAATCCATTATGCACATGAAAGAAGCACACAACAATGGCTCCAAAATAGGGTGCACGTTTCTTTTTCTTTTTTTTTATAAAACAAGGCAGCATGCACAGTCTGTAGAGCAAGGTGATCACACAATATTAGCAGCCTTTCAGGTAAGGTAGTGATGGTTTGTAATGCTGTACCTAAAAAAAGAGATCTCTATTTCCCTCAAGCAGATTTTATGGGTTTTGAAGAACTAATTTCATACCAGAATTATCTTGAGTGCCATACTGTTAGCACTCCAGAAAAGTATTCCAGCACCTGCTCTCACACAAAATTAGCTCTACTTATATTCCTAAAAAGAAGACCAAATTAATTATACTATCTGCTAAGAATATCACATGCATCTCCCAAGAGCCATGCTATTGTAAATATTCAGCAGTTCCTATTCACACAGTAATTGGAAGAGGTGACACACTACATTACAGACAATTTCAGCTTCAAAATAAGCGGAAGCCCAAATGTTTGATGTAGATATCACAACCTTTGTAACAAGTTTGAAATGCACACTCCCAGGGTTTTGTTTATTGTCCAATGGCAGAATCTAAAATCTAGAAAAAAAAACAAATATGATGTCCATGTCAATTTTTGGGTAAAGCACCCTTTCCAAGCATTGTGATGGATGGTGAGTCAAGTGATTTGGTCCTATTTACAACATGGATTTCAACAACGTCAAAACCAGTAAGGTAAACCTTGAAAGCATTCGCTATTTATATATCACTGAACTTCGAACAAGAACACATCATACATTGGAATCTGACCTTAACAGAAATAAAATCTAAAGGTGATTGAAACTCATGCAGTCATTATACCACTTCTCACACAATATCATATTTAAAACAAGTTCTCCTTGGAGCTTCTCCACCGAACATAGTTCATAGGTCAAAGCATTCAGCTTGATTTATTGTAGCCTTAAATATATATAACTTCCTTATATGTGAGTGGCTTTAGAGGGAAAAAAAAGAATAAAGAAAGAAACTGGGAAACTGCAGTGATGTGTTTCTCAAAGTAAGCTCAAAACCAGTCTGAGAGGTGTAAGTCTGGCATCCAATTCAATCAAATACCCTCCTGCCAATTGGCAACAGTGGAACCACTGAGGAGTTTGCAAGTTGAATCAGGATTCTATCAGCAGTCAAATAAACACAAATAAGCAGTGATTTTTACTGTTCATATTTTCTTGTAAAGATTCTTTAATACAGAATCATTAATACAGAGTCTGAACTACCATACCTGCTTTCTGTGGGTTTACATCAGATATCTTACCGGCCTCATTAGCTACAGATATGACACAGAGTCACAAGGTGCACTAGTGATTCTAGCTATGTAGGACTGCAAAAGTCAGGACAATGACATCCAAAAGCCTGTTGCATACACAAACCCTCAAACTGCCAAGGCAGTCCTGGATAAGGGAGGCATGAGAAGACACCCCGTGTGCTTTCTGTGCCGTGGTAACAAAACAGCTGGGAGGGAATGGGAGCTGATGTTATCTTCATCTGACCTAGATGGATTTGGAAGAGGGCATATGTCTACAGCTTCAGCCAGGGGTTATAAATATGGGATTAAGTTCCCATTCCTTTATACTACACTTCCATGTAGGAAAGCTGAGTTACCTCAGTGTTTCCACAGTTGCGAAGTACTGATCTTTGCCATAATGACTAAATAGCCACATTTCCATTCCAGAGCTGTCTGTCTTTTATAGGTCACCCATTACAAAGACCCCTTTAGTGAGTTTTTCATGTAGTGATTATGTTTGGGGATCGTATTTTTTGGTGCCATGATATCATTCCTATGACTGGCACTCGGTAAATAAAAGATAGGTTTCAGAGTTTGGAGACAGATAGATGAAAGTCACTATGATCTCTTAACAATCTGTCTAAAATGTGGGTAGTGTGTTTAGATAAAGAGCAATACTGTAGCCATGAGAAGGATCTATTAAACTGTCTGAGCTTAGAAGAAATTGCAGAAATGAAAGAAAAGGAACAGAACTTTATATTATTTATGGCAGTGTCTTCAATCCGTGTGCAATGTCCTCAGCTCTCTTCACGCACAGCATGAAGCCCAGCTGTTGATCAGGCACACAAACAGTGTCACTCTCACTCCACATTTTAACCATGCCAAAGTGACTGTCAGCAGGCATGCTCCATAGGGATACATACGGAGAGGAAGGAAGGACGAAATAAAAATAACACTTCCATCTAAAGAGAAGGATTTTGTACTCATGTTGGAGATGGCAAACTGGTCACATCAGACACCACAGTGAGTAAGTAATTAGACCTTATGTGTTCATCTAGGGGCGACTCCTTTATCCAGTGGCCAAGCATTCTCCCGGTTAAGGAGTAGCTGCTGAGTGACAGAAACCATGGGTTAAGATGCCAGAGTGAAGGGCTCGTTTTACGAACTTGGTCTGTTAAAATGTGAGATCTCCCTGTAGCATATTTAAAAATCTTCATTGGCTTAGTTTTTCCAATCTTGCCAGTCAAGTTAGAGTCTCCCATCCACAGGTAATGGCTAAAAAGACAAATGCTTTGATAGAGAGTTCAGACAGGAAAAAATTTATTGTGGTCTGCTGTTATACTACCACCTTGCAGGAGACAGGCTTTGGGGAACTGAAAGCAGCACTTTACTGGTTTGAAAAGTGTCAAAATATACATTTTTTTTTGCATAGCTTGGTTGCTCTGTCAAATACTGGTTAAAAAACAGATGCTGATTGTTCTTCTCAGCCTAAGAGGACAGAACAACCTTCTGATATTAGGCCATTTGTGTTAAGATTGATAAACACCTGGGGGCCAAAAGGAAGGACTGTCCGTGCTGAAGTCTGGAACAAAAATCGGACAGGCGTTTTATTAATAATATCCCAGGGTAAAAGAGCCCTCAGAAAACCTTTTTTTACATCCCATTATAATGCGAGCAATTGTGCTGAGATTCAGGGAAAGATGAAGCGATGATTTTAACAGAAAGAGAGTGGCTTGTAATTTGGAGGTAAAATAGGTCCCCTTCCTATTAATAATTTACAGGGATAAAATTTACATTGATTTCATGAGGATTATGCCCCAGGTAGCAGCACTTAAAGCACTCTGAGGCTTGAGCTCTGGACACTTGGAAGCAGTGAGTTCATAGGGGAAAATTCTGCTGTTCACTTTGCATTCCTGATTTCTGTTTTATTTCTGTGATTAAAGGAGTATCTGCCACCTTTGCTCCTCTTTAATGTTTCAGTTTCAGAAGATGATAATGTCTTTCAGAATGTGTGGAGGGGTTACCTACCATCTGAAATACAAATATATTATTTTCATACTGACAGGAGCAGCCTGTGATCTTCAATATCACTAATTGGGAAATGACCCATAGTTACCCGATGACATGTGGGTATACTTAATTCCCAGTCAGCTATGAGTGTTAAATGCTAAATGCAACGTACGAAGACATTCGGTGAATCTGTAACATTTTCTGGAAGAATCTGAGTCCATATGCTAATTCATAGACTTTTACAGATTTCACAAGCACGGCAGTAAATGAATAAATTAATTTGAGATCTACGAAGTTAAATTACCTGCCCAAAGCTGCAAAGTTGACAACCCTCTGTAAATCATAGAATCATATAATCATAGAATGACTTGCATTGGAAAGTTGCCCCCACCAGCTCAGGCTGCCAAGGGCCCCATCCAACCTGGCCTTGAACACCTGTGGGGTTGGGACACCCACGGCTTTTCAGGGCAGCTTGTGTCAGTGTCTCAACACCATCTGAGTAACTGATATCTTCCTAACATCAAGCATAAATCTCCCCTCTTTTAACTTAAAACTATTCTTCCTTGTCCTAACACTATCTGCCTGCGTCAAGAATTTATCTCACCCTTTGTTTATAAGCTCCTGTTAAGTAGTGGAAGGCCATGATGTGGTCTTCCTGGAGCCTTCTCTTCTGCAGGCTGAACAAGCCCATCTCCCTCAGCGTATCTTCACAGAAGAGGTACTCCAGCCCTCTGGAACCCTCTGCTCAAATGGGGGCATATCCTGAAAATATCAAGAAAATCTGTTTTAACTCATGTGAAGCTAAATGACAACCAGTGTTATGAACTCTGTCTTCAGACAAAATACCTGGCCTGATGTTTATAGGAGAAGCTTTCAGCCAGCAGTGGCTTTTAAACAGATAATCACAAATAAGAGGCTCTGTCTGGGTGTCTACTTCAAAATTTTCCAGTAACCGATAAGTGCTACAGGCTGGAATATGTCCACCCAATTTAAGATTGCCACTGCTAGACATTATTTTCCCTAATGAGGGAAAATGGGAATTGCTTGAAAGAAAACTAAGGAAGGAGCTAACAGGGAATGATCAGGCATCCAGAAGCTGAGACCACTCACTTGTCCTCTTGCTGAACAACAGGAACCATGTTTGAGGCTTCTGAGAATCATGTTGCCTTAAAAGGGCACGAGGAAAAAGGGTCCTGTCGCTCTCCATCTGTAAACCAAACCTCAGAAAAAGAATACAAAATGTGTAAGTTTTTCTTTTAGAGATGCCAGCCTTCCAGGAACTCCTGGAGTAGTGTTTCTTCTCACGGCTTTTTTCCAGGGAAGTGTTTATCCCACCTGACAGACCCAAGGGGAAATAAATATGAATCACCCTACTTGTCTTATCACACCAGGAGCACAGAAGCACTCCTGATACTTGTTTATGCCTCTTGCCTTCCTCTGTGCAGCAGCAGAGCCTTACTTTCAAACTCAAAATGTGTATGGGAGAAAACTGAGCATCATATTTGTCCCTTGCTTTGGACACCCCAAGCTGGAGTTGTGCTCTGTGTTGCAAAGAAAACCAATTTGCAGGCACTCTTGGGTCTTTTTCTGTTTTCAGTTTGCATCAGAAAGTATTTTCTTTGGGATTTTTTTTCCTCCACCACCACAGAGTGGTGATGTTCCTCTGTTGTTCTTCTTCTCTATCAGCTGGAGGAATTAAGCAAAAGTGTTTTATTTGTCAACCTGGCACATGGAAAGACAGCAAAAAGAACAAATCCAGCATCACAGGATGCTAAGAAAATGACTTCTATTTTTAGTCTGGTACATTTTCAGACATGTAAACACCTCTGTTAATCGCAGACCCTGAGGCAGTGCTCTAGGGACTATTGAATTGCTTGGAAAGCTGGCAGCCCTATGTGGCATACCAGTGAAGGACTTGACAAGGCTAATTGTGTTCCAAGTTGTTTTCAGCACCAATGGGAAATGAGGTCTGTGTCCTGGATGTACTGTACAAATGGAGTAGTAATGACGGAGGAAAGGGAGGTGGAGAGAGCAGGGTGCTGAATAAAGGTAACACGATCTACAAGCATATGACATTTCACTAACATATTTGGCTTCTGGAATTTGAAAAGCAGTTGCACGTTTAAAGAGAGTGTGATGTACTATTGAGAGTGCCTATGTTTCCTCTAGAAGATTTTAATGGCTGTTAGGGCTTCAGTACATCTTTTTACCTCCGTTCTCTGTAAGAGTAATAATATAACATTCATTATTAATGAAATTCCCCCTCTACACATGATTTTTTTCAAATCCACAGAAGTTCTTTTTTTCCTCCCATACACTTATCAAGCCTAAAATTTATATGAACAAAATTTCAATCTCTAGTAATGACATTTCAGGATTGTCCTCTTCCTAGTAGTAGCAAATTATTCATATGTACCTTATTGCTTGTTTTTTCATTTTCAGGTTTCCACCTAATTTATTGCTTGAGTGAGTTATCTGCTGTCCAATGAAGTATTCCTTAAAGAGTTCTTAAATAAAAATCTATGTGAACAGGTGAAACTTCTGCAGTGTTTGCACCTGCTTATCTCATACATAAAATTAGCTCAGTTCATCAAACTAAATGTATTTAACCAAACAACTTTCACAGCACTTGGCATGTGTTCATTAACTGTTTATGTGATGTTCTGGGTTCTGGTGGGAGGAGAAAGGTAGCCTTTTATGGCCCAGCGCTCCAGGAAAACCAGCTTCCTTTCTGTGTCACAGGAACAAACATGTTATAAAAACACCTAATTGCAACAGATTTAACATTTCCTCATTTTATGAGCACAGTAGTAGATTTGTGCTAGGTCTGCCGCCCTCTTGTTTTTCTCTGTTGTGCTGTTAAGCATTCACCACCAGCAGAAGGTGAGCTGTTTTTTCTTTCTTAGGGGATATCTTCTGGTCTTGCAGTGCCAGTCATTGTAAGATTGTGACCATGATCAAGTATGCTAGCTCTTAAGATCTTGTGTTATAAGTGCTCTGACTGAGGGCTTAATAACAGGAAATTTTTGGAAATGCAATCTCAAAGGGAAATCATTGGCATCATGGGGCTCAGGAATAATCTGTCTACCAGAATAATAAAAGAGAAGCCAGATAAAAGGATGAAAGGATATGAGAGGAGGCATGGAGGAATGGAGGCTTGGGGTAGCCAGGAAATGAGAGAAGGTCTGGAAGAGTATCAGGGGTGTGATGGAAAGAGATTGCAAGAAGTATTTCCAGAAGAGAGAAGCCTGGCAGAGAAGTATGAAGTTGTATTAAATGGAGTGATGCATGCTTTGGCTTGGGAGCAGGGGTAGACTGAGGCTTGCAATGTGAGGCCTCTCCTTCCAGGGCTCTGTGCCAGAAAGCAAAGGGATTTTTATGTTTGGAAGCTGGCTGACAGACAAAACTGTAAGTCCATCTTCCTGAAGGTACTGTTCAGGTTTTAGTTGGTACACCTAGAACAAACTGTTGAGAATGTTGAGAATGTTGCTTTCCATCAAACTTGTTCAGTTAGACCTGGACTAGGAAGATCCAGAAACCTGGCTATATGTCCTACAACAACACAGCATAGATGGTGTTCTCTGACCCACAAAGCAAGTGGCATTGAAATGAAGGGGCTAAAATATCTTTTCTCTCAACCAAATAAGCTCTTCCCATCCTTACTCTCTACAGGAAACTGACCATGTTCTACTGGGATTCACGGCTTTATATAGGCCAGTAGAAGTCAAGCCATGCAAAGGAGTACACCAACTGAGTGGCATGCCATTGCTACAGTATCTGCCATGGTCCTATATAGTTGTCCAGTACTATCATAACCTCTGAATGTGCACTGGGGTTCAGAAACCCATGGGATGAGGGTGTCTTGCTGCAGAGAAATACTTGAGTCATTCTTTAGCTTTGAAAATGAATGTGAAGTCTTCAAGAAAATTTTCCAATCAGTGTAGGTGTTCCTGCTTTCTGCTATACCTGGCATGAACAAGATCAGCATTTAAAACCTGCACAAGGATGAGCATAGAATTTGTCTCCCCGAAATTCCCCTATCGCATTGATGATGACAAATTGACAGGGCCACCAGTACACCAAATACATCCAAAAAGTTGATATAGGGATGACAAGTTGAATATAGTGATAGTCTCATTCCGTGGGGACTCCAAATATTTGAAGTTAAGTCAATTGATGGGAGGGGGATTAGAGAGTTTGTTCCCAAGATGCTGAAGTGAATATTCATGACTACTGTGCAACTCTACCAAGAAATTAATGGTAAATCTGTATGGGCGTGTGTCATATTGTAACCTATATCATGGTTTCCTGATGATCTAATCTGAGGTCGTGGTTAGAGAGCACACCTGTCTCACGTGACCCATCCTTTTATATCTGGACTTTGGATTAATGAGGAAGGAAAGTAAAGATGTGCATCCCTTTGCAAAAATGAGCTAAGATATAGCCAAGGTACCTGTGCAGATCCATAAATCAAAGAATACTCAGATCTTCCAATCATATGCACAGACACAGTCAATTTCAAAACAATTTACTTTTTCTTCATGAGAATCTGTACTTAGAGAAGTTATACCTATCAAGACCAAGAGCTGCTATGATTACTCCACAGACTTCAGCACAAAAATGGCAGTATATTCTGCCAACAAACACTGTGCTGTTCGATTGCGGTAGGACTATCAGCCCCAAATTGCCATCTGTGTCTCCTGCAGTGTTCAGTGTCCCATGTGGCTAATTAGCTGGCATATGCCATCATACGAAAGAAGGAATTGTTCTATCTTGTTGGAGCTATTCTTTTTTTTTTGTTGTTCTGAATGCAAGATATTTATGCTTGTTGATCTAAAAGGTAGCATTTTTTTTATGGTGATTCATGGCTGGTTTTGGTTTTATGCAGAACAAATAAAACACAATCTTGACTCTAAAGAATTTATGCAATTCCAAAAAAAGCTTAGAGGGGTAGGAAGATGAGTAGACATACATTTTCAGAATTGCTTCAGATGGAAAAATGGGGTTAAAAAAAAAAAATTCACAAGAAATTCTTGCTTTGAATTGACTTGTTGGTTAAAAAACAGCCAGAAATTTAAGCTCAGGTATTCTGCTGCAGAGTCTTTCAAGAATTAGCTTGTTTGGGGTTTTCTTTGTATCTAATTTCCCTCCATGAACTGAAATGCTGTTCCAGTCCCACAGATGCAATCTTCTCCTTTGCTAATGGGAGACCATGTGGCGTCTCGAAGAATATGTAGGCTAAACAATAAACCTTATTTACAGTGAAGAGTGCACTGTAAACAGTCTCAAACTCCTGGTGGAGTAGGAATATTTCACCAAAAAAAGAATCAGAGCAAGTTTTCATAAGGCAATTGAGAAAGAAATTTCATTTCATTGGTTTTGTCTGTCTTTCCCTTGTGGAAGGGCACTGTCTTGATGCCAAACAGACATTAAGGAGCCAGAAGTGTGGGGGATTTGTAACTAAAAAGATGAAGAGAGGAGATTGCTTGCTAAAATGGTTGGAGCTGACAACATTGCTACTAGTCTAGGGCTGTTTAAAGAATTGTAACCTCAGATATTCATTCAAATTCTTCTGGCTCTAGAAGGCTATTGAAATAAATACATGGATGCTTACTTTAGCAGTACAAGTTTGCCTAAATAATTTTACAAACCATAGAGAAATAAGTATTTGGTCTGAGACACATATTCTGAACTCAAGAAGCAATGAAATCTTATCTAAATATAATTATCCATTTTTTCTTCATAATTAATAGATCTTAATTACTGGGGCAAAACTCCTATCTACCTCTGGCTAAAATGGTCCTGCTACAAGTGCTCTGGAATACAAACCATCTTTTTCTACCCAGGATCTAAGGGCAGTACTGATGGATGCTTTTTTCATGCATGGAGGCTGCAATGAAAACAAAATTCCAAATGAAGCCCTAAAGACAGCAGGAAGATGGGATACAGCAGCAGGGCTCCTTCTTTAGCAGAAATTTTCTTGTTACTTTATGGAGTTAAGGAAGTGGTCTGGCCTGGATCTGTATCTTCTCAGCTGAAGAAATGCGAAATAATTTCCTATTCCTGGTGGTTTAAAATGTAATTATTTAGCCACAACCAGAGAAAACTCAGGGTATACCAGAAAACCAGGTTAACTGTGATCAGAGCAACCATGATCTCTGTGGAGTCATTGCCTTGGTAAGTCACACCAGTCTGCTGCTAGGCTTTCAAGAGCTGTTTGCAACTTCAGAACTACAATAAATCTGTAATAATTCATCTTGGAAGCCTCTCTCAGGGGCTCTTTTCACCAAGTACTTTGCCAGCTTTCTCAAGCATGCTTAACTGTGTATTGACACTTCACTTTTTTGGGTATTTCTGTTTCTTTCCCCATATGAACCACTCCTTAAAATGGCCTGCTTCCCCCTGGCACTGGGAGTGAAACCGAAACAGCTTGTCCTGGCAACTGTTGCTAGTCTACAGTAACTGGATGTATTAAAAATAAAAACAACAACAAAACAATTGTTTTTCCTCATTCCTTCCCAGTAGAAATCAATTAGTCACAGCCTTTATTTAGCACATATGACATTTACCTAAGCAAAGGCAACTGGTGAGCCAGTTATGCGTTAAGAGTCCTGGGCACAAGTCTTATTCACGCTCCAGGCCTCGCTCTGTTGTCCTGCTTGTCACCAGGGGTTAGTCATTATTCAGAGCAGTGGAGGATGTTTCTCTTTAGAGGACAAACTGCTGCAAGATCCAACGACCATGAATTTGGAAGGAGCTGGAAGGGAGAATTGTTTTCTTTACTTCCATTGGAAGTGCCCACCATCAACATGCAAAGAGCTTCCCCTGCTGGGTTGGCTTCCTGCCAGGGCCACGACTTCAGCATAAAATGTCACTTTTGGTGCTTGCTGTCTGCTGTCTGCCAGATCTTCATGTGTTCCTGCTCGTGCGAAGGCTCACACACAGAGTCATACACTCACTGCTCCATTTGAGGGTACCCGCCCGCCTCCCTCTGCATCCATGTCCTGCTTTGCTTGGTCTCCAGGCCCCCAGCAGAAGCGCTGAACCATTTTATTTTCCTGACAGACACCTGACTCATGGCATGTGGTTGCAGTTGTCTTGGGAATGCTGCTCCAGTTAGGTCAAAATTCAGCTGGGAGGGAAAAAAATGATAGTAAAGAAAGTCTCAGTTTGTTCTTGGGGGGGGAGTGTTTTGGATGAGCTAAATCTCATGGGAGTTTTGGCCCTAAGGAATCTGCTGCAGATCTGGGTTTATTTCTCTTTTTGGGCTGAGGCCATGAAGAGCTACCTCACCCATGTGCAAAACAAACACCTTGGCCACCTGTCACAAGGCAGATGACCTCTTGGTATCACCTCTGGAGCAACGTGCATTTTTTCTCTCCAACCTCCCTGTACTGATATGTGTTAGAGAAATAGTGCAGCTGGGGTGTAAGCTCTGTCTCCCACACAGTACGTGCCTTACTTATTCTTGATTTTCATCAGCTGCAGCCTTCTCCCAGTGTTGTGATTCCAGCTTGTCGTATCTTTTGCATTTATCACCAGCATCTCAGACAGAATTGAGTCAAATGAAAGGTTTAATGCAACATGTGAAGGATTTTCTCAAGGTTTCACTTCAACCAGAAATACTGGGAGCATTTCTTGATTTATGTCAAATCAATTCCTTCTTTTGATTTTCACCCCATTACTGTCACAACAGACACTTTCAGTGTCTTGATTCTGGCTAGCCTTGTGTGCTGCCCGCATTTTGAGGGGCGGTTTCCGTATGTCAGCTGCCTCACTTAGGAAAAGGAGCTTTCTTGTCTCTGGCATTATTTTGAATGAGAAATAATGTTCTCACCTCCTAGTTTTATCTAGGCATAACCCTGCTTCTGCAGAGCGAGCTATTTCGATGGATGATATCACATGAGAACATTCTTTAACTCTATCTGCTGGTGATTAATCATTGCTTAGATTCAGAATATATAAAAATTTTATTTTTAAAAGTTCTAGTGCTATACATAAAAGCCTCCAAGGGTGACTTTGAAGTTTGAACATAATTATTTGGCAAGCAGTGTGGGGTCTGCTGACATGCTTGGTTAAAGAACATATTGTGCTAATTTGCAGTTACACTAACAGAGATAAGAAGCTTGAACTACAGAATTGAATACAATCAGGCACATATAAATGGGGCCGATGTTATATCTGCTGAATCTCCTGAGGTTCTGGCTCTAGTTTAGAGCATTTCTTTATTTAAAACCCCGCTGTTAGAGAGAGAAATGTGTTGGGTATTCCAGAGGAATATGAAAGCTGGAAGACTCTCCAGAAAACGAGATTTTCCTTTAATGCTTGATATGTCATTCATCTGTTGTTACCTGCTTTTATTCTCCTGGCTAATTACAGAAGATACAAATTTTATTCCCCTTTTTAAAACATCTACCAATGTCAAAGATTTTATTGGATGAACTGATGGGTTCTAAACTTCACAAAGATTCCCCAGGCAAGGGGATAGGGCGGCAAGGGAGCATAAGGACGTTGGTCTCCTTGTTCGGCCTTCCTGAGGGTACCTCAGGATGAACTTTGGTGATTTATGTAGGAGTAAATTAAAATGCCTGCTCCATTTTTCTGCCAGGCATTATTACCCCAGTAGCAGAGGCAACAGAAAGGGTGATACACCCTTCCCTCAGCTACAGAGGTCACAGCCTGGTGTATTCACTGAAACTGCAGTAAGTCTTAGCATTTGGGCAGTAACTCCTGGCTGTGTGGGCAGGCAGCTGAGAATAATAACCTCTTAAATTACTCCAGTGTACATTGCAAGAACTCATTTAGAGGCAGTACGCATAATCCAGGGTGCAGATTTTCAAAGGTACATTTCCTTCCATGAAGCTTTGTGTACAGGCTGTGTGTTTGCACGTAGGTAACGGTGTGTGTCACCATCAAAACAGAGCATATGAATTTGTCGCATGTGCAGTGTGGGTGGATACTCATAGTCCAGATGACAGAAACGTACCATTGCCTTTAGAAACACCGTGTGTCTGCCTATGTAAAATGGATGATAAAAGCACTGTGCTCCATCAGCTGGCTGGGAACCCTGAGATGGCAAGTCTGCAGTCAGACACTTCTCCTTCAGACTAGAGGTCCATATTGTGCAAAGCTTTGAATGTATCACGTAAAACCCTTGGAGTTTCCCTGTGGAAAAAATGATTTTCACAGAAAACAAGATCATTTCTTCTCTCCCCAAGGAAGTGCTGCTTCTCATCATTGCATCCCAGGGTGCAATGTCCCCAGCCCCTAGGGTCTGTCCTACTGCATGCTCCTCAGAACCTTACATGTACCATAGATTTGCCGTCTGTATTGCTAATTCCTGCTCACGGGCAGAGGTGCACAGTTCAGTAATCAGCTCAATTACCAGTAACACCACTGCCATGCTTCTGAAAATACCTCACCGCATGGAAGCTTTGCGGATTAGCAAACAGTGGCTATAAAACTGTGATCTTTGTGTTAATTAATTTATTTTTGGTCAGAGGGTTAATTATGTTCTATAATCCCACATAATTACTAGATTCTTAATGGAGCCCAATAAAATGATTAACAAAGCTATTCTGAAATAATTATGCTAGTGCTCTTTTTGTAGAGAAAGCAACAGCAATGAGCACAGTTGATACAGTGCGAACAAGAGATATGACAATCTACTTCCCTCTTCACCATCACCTCTGCTGGTCTAGTTCCCTATCAAAAGACTTTAAATAGGCTTTTGGAGTTGCATTGATCTTGGTTGACTACAGACTCCCAGAATTCTCTGAGTGGGTATTACTTACACCCTCACTCTTGGGATTTCCTTAGAAATTTGTGATGAGAGCGAGGCCTGTGTCCTCTTCAAGTCTAAGTGAAACTATGCATTCCCTAGCTTTCACTCAGTGTTAAAAAGTTTTAATTTATAAAGAGCAGTACTTGACATTTAATTTGGGATGGAGGAGAAACTGGCTGGTGTTTTTCTGTAGTAGACACATCTCTTCATGAAATGCCTGCTGGCAGCAGGACTTCAGGGGTTGTGTTGAGATATCCAAACTGACACTTGGAAAAACTAAGTTCATTCTTGACTTAGAATTTTTGTTGTTGCTAAGAGTTTTATGCTTACAGAAGTAGAGTACACACTGGTGTGTGCCAGGATGCAGATGCAATGTCAGTGGAGCTGTGTATGAAGTTTTGCAAATAGTTATCTGAGTGAGTGGTGATCAGGCTGCCCAGGGAGGTGGTGGAGTCACTGTGAAGGTGTTAAAGAACTGTGTGAACGTAACACTGAGGGACATAGTTAGTGGACATAGTGGTAGGGATGTATTGGTGGTTGGACTAGATCTTATGGGTCTTTTCCAACCTTAATGATTCTGTGATTCTATTCTATAAATAGCGAACAGGTATATTGATGGTTACATGTGAGCTACCATTCATGTTCAAGTGGCTTGCAGCACAAGTCACTCAGGAAGTACAGTTAATATGAGTCATCCTCAGTTAAATATTAGTGATCACCCACTATACAGTCAACAAATGCACAGTTGGAAGAGTAGCATGGTTAGGATGGTACTTTACAGGTGTTATAGTTGGAAAGATTATCATGGTAGAAAAGAGACAATCAAAAATGAAATGCTCACCCATATCCAAGGATCTAGGCTTGCAGCAGAAAACTCTCAAAAGGAGAGATCTCTAGAAAGAGGTCCTTCCCGGTGGCAGTCAGCCCTTAAATGGGGTCTAGGAGAGGTGCAGCCAGGCTCCACCCCTTCCAGTCACACAGGTGAATTACCTTCACCTGTGCTCCCATGGCTGACTCAGTCCTTTCCTCAGGTGATCAATCAGTGGTTCAGGCTGTGACTCAACAGTTCCCATACACCCACATTATCAAATCAATAAAAATGCTGACCTGATTTACCCCAGCTTATACAGTACTCTACTCAGGTTGACATCTGAAGGTAGAGTCCCCATGCAACATTTGACAGCTGCAAGTAGTGACAGAAGCTTACTTTTAACTGAGAAACAACAGGTCCTTTTGCTTCTGAAGAATGATATAGATCAAATCTGTTTTCTGGTTTTGATTCTGTTCCTCAGAAAATGAATACTACGAACACTGTCCAAGTACATTTTACATTTTGAAAGAGTAGATGTTTCCTTTTTTCCATACAGTCTTTGGCTGCCTCTGCCTTGCAACATTTCTGTTCCCCTCCCTCTGCCCTGAAAAATTCTGATAATGGGTTTGGGTGAAATAATCAAAAAAATAAAAGCAGTGAAATGCATGAAAACTAAGGAGAATGTCTGCTTTTTCCTGGAATGCTTCCTTTGAATAAAGTTTGCTGTAATTTAAGCAAAACGTGATCTTTTCTTCTTCTGTTAGAGAAGGCCAGTTTAAGTATGACTTCTGAACAGTGGGTTATAACTGTGTAGAGAAGTTACCTTATCGTAAATACGATCTCCTCTCTTATTAGTTAAATTTACCTTGTTGGTGACCAAGCTACATTGTATATTCTGTGTAACCACAAAAAAATTTTAACATTATTTTTAAACACAGACTGTAGTCCTGATTAGAGATTTTGATTACTCTGTATTTTCCATACATTTGCCATTTGCTTCCTTTCTTCTCTTTCCCCAGCAGCAGATTGCAAATACTTCAGAAAATGAGAAGACATGCATTTCTCCTTAAAAACAATGATTTTATGAATTTTTTTTACTTTCTTCAAAAAAAAAAAAAAAAAAAAAAAAAAAGAAAAAAAAGAAAAGAATCTGTAAATGGATATTTGGTACTGGAGACGTTACTCTCCTTGCACCCCTTCTCTTGAACTTCATCTATCTTTGAACTCTAAAGCTCTTTGTTATGACTTTCAGACTGAAGTTTCATATTGTAGGGTGTGGATTTTTGATGCGACTGTGGATGTAAGGCAGTTATCTGGAGCCTAAGAGACAGACATACTGCCTCGGGAACTGATGTAAACCACCTGCACTGATTTTCAAGATAGACCTGGGAGAGGATATCTACCTGCACAGTGGCCCAGTGGTCAGAAAGCCAATTAGCTTTCTAATTTACTAGCTTGCTACCTTGCTAGCAAACTGACTGCTGAGAGTCAGCAATGCCTCATGTATCTTAAATTGGCACTACACTGTGGAGCAGAGCCATAACTTTAAGAGCCTTTAAAGGATGAGTGGCTATTACCGATCTATAAAACATTATTGCATAGCAATTTATTCCACAAAAACAAAGTGATACAAGGAGAGACTGTATTCATTACATCAACAGCACACTTCAAAAAACAAGATTGACGTTCTATAAGCGGCACATGTGTAGGAAAAAGAACTTTATAAAACAAATAATGAAAGGAACAAACTGTTACAGTCTGATGTAATTTCAGTAATTTGGTAATTGAGAATTTCCACCCACTACCCGTGAAAGGAAAAGTACACACAGTCCTGCACACTCATTATGTATTTACTTCTCTGATAGTGGCAAACATGTTAGTTGTTGAAATGATGGCTTTGGATCCTTTTTCATTATTCCTTGGCCATGCACAGAGATATCATTGCTTCTAAAATTTAGGAAGTGGGAAATTTTTATTTTGAAGAATGATTTATCATTCCCAATTGAAAGAGACAGAATTTTAACTGAAGAAAAACCAACTATTTATGCATTTTTTTTCTTTTTTTTTCCATTTTTTTCCCCCAGCAAGACAAAATAAGCTTATCAGTAGTTATACGGTATGACAGTTTATAGTTGATTCTTTTCAGACAGCAGTAATGGAAACTATCCTTTTGAATATAATTACATATGTGAACAATCATTGTAATATGCCAAAGTTTTCATTGCTGTGAAGTTAATCTTTCATCTCTTAAAATATTTATTAATAAATCAGATGAGTTACATAGAGAACAGCAGCAGCTATGGCCTCAATTATAAATGTTTGTTCTAATTGGTAGGAAAGTGTGTATATATACAAAGACATATATCAGTATTCCAGACACACACCAGAAATGTCTGCACTGCTAAAAGTAAAATCAAACTCATATTTTCCATTTCCATTTGTGAACCTACCTTTCTGTTATGCTGTAATTTGTACTGACTTATTAGGTTCAGACACTGCTTATCGTTCAAACTTAGATTATTCATACAAACCAAGCCTGAACATCAAATACTGGAAGGTCAATTTTTGGCACTGCACTTCTGGAAAGATATGAACTTGTTGGAAAAATATGAACTTGTTGGAAAGAATCTGAAGAAAAGAAAGATGAATGAGCAGAGATCTAGAGAAAAGACTGAAGGAATCAAGGCTGTTTAGTCTAGAAAACAGTGGACCAAGGGGGAAAATTTAATACTTTTCAGATATCTGAAAAGCAGTTTTGCATATCTATTTTCCAAGCTGGTGACTGATAAAGCAAGAAGGAATGGTCTTAAACTACAGTGAGGGAGAGACAGATGAAACACAAAGAAATATGCTATAACAGTATGGCCAGAGAAACACTGGGAGAGTGCTGGAAATCTCCATCATCTCAAGATGTTTAAGGGCAAGTTAGAAAAACAAGATGCAAGAGTAGACTAGGGGAGCGGTGGACGGAAGAAAGAAATGAAGGCATTGAACTAGGGAATCTTTTGAGTTCTTTTGAAAACCCCTTGCTTCTGGATTACGTGATTTTGTATCCTGGACCATACTTGTAGGATACTCATTCCCCTTAGTGCCCTTGTAGGTGTTCACAGTAGGGACAAATCTCCTTTTCCAGCTTAGTGGAAAGAGTTACCATTCCATGTCATTTTATGCAGCATCATTTCCTTGTTCTGTCTTTCCAGCCAGGTAACAGAGTGGCCCATGCAGATGATCCAAAATCATGGCAGTCAACCAGAGTAGTAAAGACCTGTAGTAGAGTAGTAAAGATGTATGCTGCCCTGGCTGTCTCATCTGACTGAGCAACTCCTGTTGGTAGGTCTCCAGCAAGAACAACAGCGTGAAGAGGATGTGGCTGGGCTAGTGAGTTGAGCAGGTTTTATTCTCCCCACTTAAGGTTGTGTGGACACTGCTTTGACCACAATTACCCTGCTGATTTTGTTGCACTCCTACCTGCTGTCCTTTCTTCAGAAAGCAAATCTCTTTACCATTTCTTTTACATCCAGTTCATTCTCATTATTATTACTTTTTTTTTCTCTATTGGACAAAACCCATGTATCACAGGTTGCACCTCTGACATTTTTTCTTGACATAAAGTTAATATGTGTTAGGATAAGTTACAGCCAGTGCAAGACAGAGCAGAGTTGGAGGCTGTAGTTGTCCTCTGAAAGAAATGGACAAGGTAGATAATGTTTTACCATAGTTTTAAATATCATACTCATTTTGAAATATTGCCTTTCTGGCAAACCGGGTCCCTTCTTAAAGAACTGCCAGCATGAAGCTGATAATGCATTACACAGTGCAAAATCAGTCCAAGAAGTTATAGCGGTAACTGGCAAGGCCTTCTTTGCTTAACAGCCTGATAATATTTAGAAGGTAACTCGACATTTCAGCTCTTTGCAAGCTAAAATTCAGGATACTATTCCTGATTCTGAGGAGAACAAAATTTACTGAGAGACTGATTAAATGTCACTTCTCATGCTCTTACACTGGCACTTAAAAAGGACCCAGAGGTTGTGAACTCTGTCTTCTGGTGCCCAGATTCCAGTCAGACCCAGCCCCACTAACCCATGCCCTTGGAGCAGAAGGAGCTGAGAACACCCATGTACAAATCTAGAGCAGTAGATGTGATGAGCAGAGGCGCTCTGAAAAGCCTTGTTTCTTCCTACTCAAGGCACAGCATTATGTTTCGGTTGTAGTGAGGCTCCTTCAGATCTTCCTGAAAGGGGCTTCCATCAGAAGGAAGGTAAAAATGACAGGACAGAACCAGGGAAAGACAATCACCTCTGCAAATGAGGTAACTTGGGATCTACACTGAGCCTTGCAGCTGTGATATGGACCAGCAGGCATCTGAGTGCCCCTATCACAGGTGAACATGTACATTATTCTACTCGCTACTTGGTATCTTTCAGTGAATCTGTAGTTACCAGACCGATTTTGGTCAGAGCTAGAAAATGCCCTCAGCCTTGCATCCCCCACACCTCAGAGCTCTCCTCTACCTGTGGGATCTCCGGTCAGGGAGAGGAAACTGATGTCGTCACCTTCTCTTCTAGCTACCTCTGACAAGGGGAGAGTCCTCCTGTGCTCTAGTTTTGAAAGAAATGTAAGAAAAATGTTCAGGACTGTGAATCTTGTGGGAGACAACCGAACAAGGCACATACATTCCAGAGTATGAAAGAAAAGCCTTTCCCAAATAACGTGTGTCAACACTCACTATTCTGTTGTAGCTGTTGTAGGTCCCTTCTGGGACATGCACCTTTCCCTGAAGAAAAGACCAGCCTTGGCATAGAGCTGCAAATTCCGCTCTTGATCAAGGCACTGAAAAAAAAGTGGCATTGCAATGTACTCATGGTTGTGATTTCTCCAGCACTGACTTCTTTGGAGACAGAAATACTTTGCTTCTGAATACATCATATCTTAGATAGTAGGTGTGTCCATTTTGAGAGTATGGGAGAGAGGGGAGAAGTGTTCTTGCTAGAGGCAGTCTCTGTGTTACACAGATACTTTGTCAGGGACCTCATCACACTGGACACGTTTACCAATACACTGTGTAAATCATGATGCTGCTGAACCTGAGTCCATAACTGCTAACGGCTTAAAATAAACTCCTGACTTTCTTTCAGTTTTTTGTGACCTTGCATCCATCTGCCTCATCTTTTGCCCTACCTTGCATTTCTGGACCCTCTAAAATTCCCAGTTGTGTGTAAGCATGACTCACACATCCTCCATCTGCTCTGTGATCCACACTGGGCATAGGAAGCTTACATCAATGTCACAAAGCCGAAGGGCTTCCTTCAAACTAGGCACACTTTTTGGGTGTGTATTTTGTCATCTAAAAGGGACATTCCCATCTGAAGGTTTTATTGTGCTTACACATTACTATCTGGAAGATGAAGAGGACTTATATAAACCTTTGTAACATTTTAAAAACATCAGCAGTGCAAAGGAGGATGAAAATGGATTCCGAAGACTCAAACATTTTACGCAAATTCTTCAAGACCTAGACTTGTCATATAAATTAACATGGCCCTGATTATTCTTAAATAAGAAATTCAAAATTGTTGTTCTTCATGATACTTGCAGTTTCTTATTTTACAAACATAGAACACAGTTTTGGCAAATTAAAATCTGTACTTAAGATCTATGTCTCTGTGCTCGCTGTCCACTCACAAAGGCAAACACAGGTAAATATGCATTTCTTCCAGACTACAAATTGAAATACCTGCCAGGTATGGCATAACATTAATTAAGATCAATACACTTTGTGTGGAGTATTAGGAACAGCTATAAAAATGGAAACTAGTTCCATTTTGTAAGTGCTCAATTTACAGATTTACTCGTGCTAATTTTATGGAATTTTACAAGATAGTTAAAATTATGTCTGTAGTTTCTTCTAAATAGATCCCTCTATCTGTAAAGCAGCTCTGGAAACACTGCTTGACAAGATAATACTTAGAAATCAATAGCAAACTGTGCACAGCAGGGGAAATCAGTAACACTCATTAAGCAGGACATTATTTTCATGGGTACTGGTCAGAACAGAAAGACATTTACCAGAGCAAAACTCACTATTTAGAAATACAACTATTTAGAAATACAACAACTTTGCCTAAAACATTTCAGCAGCACTGCCAAGGAGTAAGTGACTTCAGGAAATGAGAAGTAACTGGTTTTGCTCAAGAAAGCGTGCTCCTTTTCTTAAAATAATTCCATAACCCTTCACTTGCAGATAAATTGCAGGTAGCAAGGCACTTGTAAGAGTTGCAGAGGTATGCCTGAATGATGAGCAGCCCCCTCCTAGCCACAGTTTTTGGGGTGGGGGTTTGGGGAGAGGCAGTAGCAGCAACCTTCTTAGGGTCGTCATTCACACTTCATACGGGATACATATGGGAAATAGAATAACACTGGTGCTGTTCCAAATGTATATTAGAAAGCACCAAAATGGATATAATTTATCCCTATAGTATCCAGATGCCATGGAAACGCACCTCATGTAAGCCAGGATGTTTCTTTTATGATTTAAATACCATTTCTTCTCATCCACATAAAGCATACGAATACCACCAAGGGAGAATTCATGTATAAACTACCAAACGCTTCTTAACAATTTCAAACCTTTTCCAAAGTGACAGTAAGACCATTTGTATGATCTCTGTGTATATTCTGAATCCTTTAGTTGCTTCAAGAAGCAGCAGAAAACTCTTTAATGTAAATCCTTACACAAAGCTCTGACATTTTAGGATGAATGCTCTTACACAAAACCAAACCTCACTGTACTCCCAGTGGACAGAGGAGAAGATGTAATGAAAAAAGTGTTCCTTGCAGAGTGACTACATAGAAGGCCCTAAAAGTCCTTAAGATGCTTCTTAATAGTTTAAACCACCTTTGGTTTTCCCTTTTTGTATCATGATTCTCCATCTCAGAAGGCTTCCACCTGTAAGAAGGGGAAATGGATCATCCATACACTGAGGATGGTTAAAATAGGTGTGCTGCTGGAGATGTAAATTTTAGAGCAAAGTTTAATCTAAACTTTGTAAGAAAGAAGGCTGCATAGCAAACTGCAAACAGTCTGTAACATCAGCTGCAGCTGAGGTCTCTATCGGCTTTTTATCTATTTTCAGAGGCAAAATCACAAGAACTGTCTCTGCTCTCCCATGGAGCTTCTGACTTTGCAGAACACTGATCTCAATCACTCACCATCCTTCAGTCCTTCATGCACACAGAGTTTATTCATTAATAAGTTCTAAGTAGAGTTTATTCATTATTCATTATTATTAAAATATTTTCTTAAAAATTTCTTAAAAATACTTTCTTACAGTTCTGAGTTGAACACTCTTCACTACCTTCAATATATGCTATGCCTCCAAAGGCTATCTCAGTAAACCCACTCTTCCTTCCTGTTCTACTTACTCCCTCCCCTGTTGCTAAAAGGCTCTGGCAGAGGAGCCCTGCAGCAGGTGCTGGGCTGGCTCTGGATGCGACTGCCCCGAGGCACCTTGGTGAAGCTACTGCCCTGAGGACGGCCAGCAGAGCAGAACATGTGCTCACACCGCGGCTGTTCCAGCTCACACTTGAGCTGCTGATGGCAGCAGATTTGCGTTAAGATGCCAAAGAACAAACTGTGTGGCTTTCTGCCTGGTTTCTCCCGTGACAGTGGTGGTGACCACCAGCAGAACAAAAAGCAGCCGCAGGACGGGGGAGACCTGTAACATCTTCAGCTGCTGCAGCTGTTGAGCAGATGTGTTTTGACCATGCTTTGAAGTATCTACCATATAGCTGAGACAGCACAGAGTGCAGTGTGGGCTCTTTGCAGCTATTTATTCAACTTCTCAGGTGGTTTGCGTAACCCAGGCTAGGAGTTGTGCTGCCATAGCTACACAGTAACAGCACTCCTGCCAGTTTAAAGTTAGCCTGGGTTTGTGTGTGTGAGCAGAAACCACGGCTCCACACAAACAGAGCAGCTCTGCCCATATTTGTTTGTGCAGTGGGCTTCAATTCCCCACTGGGACCTTTAGGCGCTGCTGCAATAGAAATAGTAATGAATCATTAATAACTTCTGCTGAATCATTTGAAAACTATTCACTGTGCAGTAGATGTTTATTTATTAGTACAGAATAGGTGATGCAACAAAAGATGGCAAACAAAATGAGCTGTGGGATGTTTTGCTCCAATTCATTGTACATTTTCTTCTGGGGATAATTACTTCTCAAAATGAAAGCAAATTATGTGCATTTGTGGTTGGAAAGGTTCCCCTTTGCCCCTGAATATCTTCTCAAAATGGCTTTGTTTAGTAGTCCCAGTAATGCTTTACTATGTATTTCATGGATCTCTGATAAAGTGGCTGGGGAGGTGGTTTTTTTTCCCAAAGAGAGTTATGAGATATCAGAACTGGGTCTGTTCTGTCCTGTTAGAATATCTGTTCTTTTGGTACACATTCATGCCAGCCTTCACCTTTGGATCCAGAACAGCTAGATGGAGCTATTTCCTCTCTAATTAACAGGAAAGTGTATAAAAACAAAACAAAACAAAACAAAACAACAACAACAAAAAACACTAATTTAAAATCTTTGACCCAATCCTGCCAATGAAAATATTCTCATCTTTTAAATAAAATAACTCTGAGTAAGAGCTATGTAGGAAGGTTTTCCAAAATTAAATCCAAAGGCTTGAGCTGGAAAGATAGAAACAATATATATGTGGACAGAACTGCTTCTGTAGCGTATGGATTTTGGACCAAAAAAAATAGCATGAAAGAGAACAAGATATAACTTGAAGATGTACTGTCAAGTAGTATCTTTGTAACTTATGTACAAATACGCAAAAGATTGGATTAGATGGTATATAGTGGCCTCTCTTTGGCTCTGAGTCAATGAATCTAAACAGATACCAAGTGCAACGGTCAGTGAAGGTAGCTGAGGTGCTGCAAGTAAATAGATGTGTTGAAACAAGTCATGTAGTGGTCCTGTGATATTGAAGAAGATGGTGAAGGCAAGACTCAATGTTGTCCTGAAAATGTACAAAACCAGACTTCAGTCTCAGATATTTTTATATCCCAGAAGTTTAGGATAACTGTTATTTCCTGTCCTGCCTGATATACATAAATGCAATTCTGTCAGCCCTCAGGAAATGAAGTTAAAAATGAAAATGGAAAACAATTTGCCTTAAAAATATGCACAGTTAAGATATGCATCACTTATATAAATTTAATCAGATATTACATTTCGCAAGAGTAAAAATAACTGTAATAAAAATCTAAGGATGTTTACTCTTTGCTTTCCTTCGTAATGTGTATACTTAGGCTGAGATTACACTAGAACTTCATAGCATTTGTGGAAGTCTTTGCCACTGATTTGGGGCCATAGAACTAGAAAAAAAAAACTATACCACATAATTTATTTCACAAACAACTTCCCAAACTCTGCTCTTGAAAACTGTTCTGTCAATCAGTGAGAGTTTCTGCACGTGTACATAGACAAAATTGTGCTGTCTGCTTCTGATTTGGTCTCCTCTTTATAGTCTACCAGCTCTACAAACCAGCAGTGGGGACTTGGTGGCACCCAAGTATCAGTCTAACTTCAGAACACAAACATTTTCCAGAAGTTGTAAGAACTTGCTAGTTCTCCTATCTAAGGCCTGGAGTCTGTCTTCCTGGACAGATGAAGTGCTGTGGGTATATTTGCTACTGTTAAGTACCTCCATTTCTGTGGATGGAAGAGTCCAAAGTGGAGCTTGTGATTTCAGCTCTGGGGCTGAAGACCAGCGTAATCTGACACTTTCAGTCCTGGTTTTCTCTGTCTGCTGTGATTACTTTGTTCAAGCTTGACTGGTGTTGAGTTGAGACGACTGGGATTGCACTACCATCGGAATGACCAGTGGTAGGTATGAAATTCCCTACAGCAGTGGAACATAGTCAAGAATCTCTCCTGTGAGCTAGTGTCAGGACCTCACTATTCTTACATAACATTTTTAAAGCTGGTATCTGTATTCAGAATAGCAGCTGTAGCCTTGTGGAGCCTTACAGACTTCGAAGTCTGGTCTGTGGCTAACCAGAGTGGGATGGGCAAGTCCACCATAGGCAAATGCAGTGAAGCACTCCCAGATCATTATCCACACCTGCTTCCTTCATATAGTGCAAACAAGTGACATCAGCAAAATCGTTCAGCCTTTTGCACCTGTGTGGCTGCAGAAATATTTATGGGCTTGAGGAGTAGGGTAGTGATCTTCTTTCACATTCACTTCCCAGGCACTGCAGCTATGACCACCTAATCTGCTGTATGGGCACAGGGCAGGCCAAGGTGCCTTGATAGGGTTCATTGAAAACATTCAGGATACTCATGCCTTCTACGGCCCTGGTCATGAACTCAGTGGGGTGCTGGCACTCTCTTTTGAAGCTGAACAAGGATCATTCAGGACACTCAGGGCCTCCAGAGGTGTCGCAGACCAATGAATCTGACTACACCACTATGAACGGGAGTGTTCCCTTACTGCAGGGATTTCCTGATAGCATCTGCAACTTAGGTATGTTTGGCTAACTTGATGCAAGGTGGAGGGCCAGACAGAGCAGCCTTGATGCCAATGCCCTCCACATTATGAGTGTCTGCTTTTCTCCAGGGCTGTGGGAGAAAGCATTTTGGACAGAAATTATGAGGAACAATTTCTTCAGGAAATCCATGTTGAATTTTCTGCAAACAAAACATTCAGGATGGCATTCATGCTTGGGATGCTATCTGCTCCTTCGTTAGGGAGATCATCTAGAATTTAGACAGGGTGTTTATAAGTCCCTGTCTTTTCCAGAAATGAAACTTCATAATGGAAATGCGGAAGTTTGAGAAAAACCCACCCACATATGTCTTTTAGACCTGCTTCATCTATTTACCTAGAACCATTTTTTTCTCCAAAACTTTGTTATTTGGTGCTATAAAGGACCTTAATGAAAGGATAGACATGACTGTGGGAAGTCCTTGATGGAGGTGGGTATCCACGACAGTGGGGAACCGTGAAGATTCTTTGCCAGTGTGAGAATGTACAAGACACAGAGGCATTGTAGCTAGTTGCTACCCCAAAAGCAGCTTTGTTTTGTGTGTACTTGGAAACACTTTAGCCTGCCTAATGGCTGAGGGCAGGAAAGGGAGCAATAGTGTGTGGTGTCATTTCTATATCTTCAAATGATAATCCAGTGCTTATAAGAAAGGGAAGGGATTGCGTGAATATGTGTCTGTCTATGGAACACCAAGAGGAATGAATCATCATGGTGTGCTGCATTTCCAGCTTGCCTGGATGCTTGGTTTGAGGTAGGTGATCATACTGGGTGAGACTAGATGAATTGTTCTCGATGCAGATAGTTGCTTCATGGAGGAATTCTCTGACAGTTTATAATTCTTGAACAATAGCTTGCAGAAGTGGAAACCAGCAGTGTACTAAACCACAGCTCTAAATACACAGCTACAATTCTGCTAGAAGTTTGCTCCTTCTCCTCCCAGTGCAGAAACATGATTAGAAAACTGTATTTAAGGGCAAATGTTGCAGCTCATGTTGGGAGCGGCCAAACCAGAAACCCTCCAAAATGCAGCTGTAAATCTGTATTGGTGGACACGTGACCAATGAATGGAGAGGTTCAAATGAACACACAGCATTATGTTGGACTCCCAGCCACAGATCTTTCCAAGCTGTCTGTGCAGGACACAGGTCTGCTGCTGTCCCCACAGTGAGATTATTGTCTTCATAAATATTCCCATATATGCTTGAATATCAAACAACTAATATGACCACCATGTTATTCAACAGCCCAAGAAGTTTTTAGCCTATTCACCTCACAGTTTTATGAATGGTGTCAGAGTCTCTAAGAATCTTTTAAGAGAACAGACAGCTTGATGATACTCTGTCAGACAAGACAGGAGTTGGAAATGGGAACAGTGACAAGGTTGGAGAGGAAGCCAAGTGAAATGGTTACAAATTCAGAGAAGACTGCAGAAGATGAAGGGGCACTTGCAAAAGCAACAGAGGCATAGCAGCTGCTGATAAATAGAAAAGCATGGATGGCACTTGTTCCTCTGCAAGGCAGGACACACTTTTGGGTGTTGCAGGATCTATGGAAGAGTCAAGAGTCTCCTTGTAGTACAGATATTTTACACATCACTTAGTGATGATGTGGACCACATGGTGACTCAAAATCCACAGTCTCCATGGAGTGCTGGAGCACTTCTGAAGTAGATATTTAAGTTTCCTCCAAGGAACATCTAAATTGTGCACACCAAAATCCCTCTGCCACCAAGTCACCAGAACAGAGGCAAACAGGAGTCTCCTCAAAACAGCATGACTGCTTCAAGGCACAGTTTCAATGTAGACAGCAAAGACCTCACACTCTTCTCAATCTTCACAGGGTGAGATGAAACAAGACAAGATGTTCACATTGGTGTCCTGTCTTCATAACTGAGATGTGGCACTCTAGATTTGTGCAATAACTGAAGGATTTCTGATCTAGTCTCAGTGCTCACTTTCTCTTTGGATGTAGGGATGCTTTTATGCATTTGACCCACTACAGTGTAAGTTTGGTATTGATCTGAGATTGAGAGCATCTTTGGGTCATTAATATAGGCATGACCTAAAGGCTGCCTCTTCTGAAACCACTATGCTACATGGCAGTTGTATGCCTCCTATAGTGTCCAAAAAGTGAACCTACCTCCTTATATATATGTAGAGATTGCCTTATTTTTTTCATTTGGCAGTATATAATACAAGAAGATGTCCCCTGAATGTCCTACAGTATTGAAAAAATTGAAAAAAATAATTCAAGTAATGGATTATTGGGTAAGTAATCATCTTGCTGGATCCATGAAGCCTTCCCCCCCCCCCCTCCCCTTCTCTCCTTAAATGATAATTTTGGAATCAAAGTGGAAAAAAAAACCTGTTCCACCAAAGGGTAACAAAGGGCTGTACTTTAAGCCAAATTTCTTTCTTTAGGAGATAATATGTAAAATCTTTCCACATTAGGACATATATTTTAAAAACAAATATTTTGCATAGAATTATAATTAAAAAAAAAAAAAAAAGAAATTAAATCTTCCCAATAGAGTTTCTGGTATTTTCCCTTCACTACTTTTTATGTTTCCGCTGGATAAGCATCAATGAATCATCATAAGGAGTTTGCCTGAGGTTCAGCTGTGTGATCACATCTAAATCTATTCCTCACAACCTGAGGGATTATCAGGAACATAAATTAAGAATTTCATCTGCTTCAGCCACTAAGCACAAATATTCAAGTTTTATGTATCTTTTCACACTAATTGTGTGATGATAATCAATATGGGATTTTGGTCTTGTTTTGCTGTTGAAAGAAGATACTCTAATATTTCAAGGTGAATAATTGTTCAGATTTTTCAGGCTAACAGGTACCAAAAGTCTCCTGAAATACCTGACAAAAAGTATTTTCAATCGGACTTACTTAATCCAAAATCAGTTATCAAGCTCCATTTCTACGCAGGCTGGAAGAACCTTTGAGCTAACAAGAAGGTGAGAGAAAGCCAGATAGAGTATTTGAATAAAGTAGGAAGGGATTAACCAGAGCTGAGCAATGTTTTGCCAAACATGGAAGAGTAAATGCCAGTTTGGAGTTCAATAAGGCAGATGAGAAATAATACTGCACGCTGCCTTCTCTTTGTCCTATTAATAGCAGAACCTGAGGAGGAGAGTCCCTCTACTGCTGTGGGCCTTGCAGGAAACATAGAATCATAGAATTACCAAGGTTGGAAAAGACCTCCAAGATCATCTAATCCAACTGTCAAGAAAGCTGCCAGCAGAGTCCAGCTTTTGAACAGCACAAGGATCAGTATGTTCCCAGTATAGCTCATGGAACTGCTGGCTGTCTGCTCCTCTATGAGCCCTTTCCCTAGGACCTTCTACCAGGAATCTGCAGAAAGCCACAAACTTAGAATGGTAGTGGGAGTTCCTGCTATCAATTAGTCAGTGTTAGGAACTAAGCTTCATATGAGTTGATTCCTCCAGTATCTGCATTAAATCATGCTCTCAGAAGTATTATTCTTCTCCTAATGTCTGTAACACTCACTTTTGTTATTTCCTACGCTAAAATGTAGGATGTTATCAGATGTCTGTGAAATGGAGAGAGTGCATCTATAAAGGGATACACTACATAGCTAGATGCTTCATTGTGGTGTGGGAGTATAATGGCATAGCCATTTGTGCATCTGAACATCCTCTGATTCCTCCAATTCCTTTCAGGCCCTTATCATATCCACATTCCTTTGCTTCTGGGTCCCAGATTACTTTTGAGTCTGTAGATGAATTTTAGCTTTATCTTCTTGTGTCAGATAACCTGGCCAGGGCTAGGGTAAGGAAAAATATGGCAAAGACACTATGCCGTCAAGAAAACAGAAACATCAAAAGTATCATCAGACTAAAATGGATCACTCTTCTCCAGGCAGCAGCCAATGTCAGATGCTTCAGGGAAAGTCATATCTAATATCCACAGAGTTGGTTTCTAATGCTGTTTGTGTGGAATTCTTTCCTGATACTCATGTGATCTCAAAAATGTCCTGTCTGTAAAATGAGTCCCAGAATAGATCAGGGTGTTCTAAGTAGAAAATTAGGTAGATTATCATTTCGTTAGGGTTAGATCCATTAGGTCATTATTCCAAATGAAAACATTGGGGTTAACCTTTGAGATGATGTTGATAAAAACAAAGCTGTGAAAAGTCATTATGAACAATACCTATAAATTAGCACGTTTTTATTCAGATATATAAGGAACCATTCTTTCATTTTTTTATCTTACAAAGTTATTTTCTTTCTTCCCCACCCACCACCACACACCACCCCAAACAAGCTCAACAAGGGGGCAGAGAAGGCAGGGAGGAAGAGGAAGAGGGCAAAGGGAAGAGTATGGCTAGCAGGCTAGCCAGGGGATGGATGATACTGAGAGATGTTTGCACACTGTGCCTTCTTAATTGCTCTCCATGAAGTAGTGAACTAAAGAAGAATGGCTGTTTTGATTTTAATCTGAATTGTTCTCATCACCAGTGTTTAATTTTATTAGGCTGTTTTCCTTATCAGCTTGAGCTCCATATCAGTCTGTCAGCGTATATTCTCATTTTTGTGCTTTTTACATAACTTATACATTTTATTATTCAGCTTTCTGAATATTGACTGCAAAGAAGGTTGATGGATTCAAAAAGGGAGCAAAATGTAAACTTGCTATCCTTGAATTACATGCTACCTGCTGAAGTGCAAAACAAAACTCTGTCCATGTTATAAAGCATGAACATAGTAGACTAAATTATTAGGGAACATACCCCCTCCCCAATCCCATACACTCAGTTCAAGTCTCAGATATCTTATATCAACAGCTGATGAATGCTCTCTGTCTTTGATACCATTTTATTCCTCTGCACTTGAGGCTTTAGGACTAAGCATGGTGGTTGTCAGCAAACTCCCTGCTCAAGGCATCTTTGTGGGCTGGAGGTGAGGATGATTAAAGTACAGTTTCTGAGCAATCTGGCAGAGGTAGCACATGCCTGCTCTTTCCATCTGGGACGTGTGTGTTCATTTGCACAGGTGGAGGGTCCTTTTCCTATTTTAGATTGTGCAACTTAAAGTGCATACTCAGTAAAATGACTTGGAAGGTTGCAGCACAATCCCAATTTGTTAATTAAACCAGAGTAGTGTTTAATTCATTTTGACAGCACACTACTTCTCCCTGTTATATTTGTAGCAGCAGGAACCTTACTTGCTGGCTAATAGTTCCAGAGAAACGTGCAATTACAGAAATTGCCTATCAGTCTTCGTGTCTCTTGCTGTGGCCAACACAGTGAAAGCACTGACACTTATCTGACCAGATGTGAACTAAGTGTCTGCCATGGAGGCTTTCCTGTCCCTCCAGGCAGTCACAGGCAGCACAGATTTGTGTGGTAGGAAGCATAGCTACAGATGTTCTTATGGCTGTCAGACTGCTCAGTCATGCTTAGAAATAAGCTCTATTCTCTCTGATTCCTTGGACTAACCCTTAGAGTACACTTAACTGGTTGCACAACAGAGAAAGTGAAAGAGAGAGCAGGTGTATGGTGTGAACCCATGGTGATACACAGACTCGTTGTTATGGTAAGAAAAAAATAATGTTTTCTTCCATATATCAGCTAACTGGTGAGGCACTGGAACAGGCTGCCCAGGGAGGTGGTGAAGTCACTGTCCCTGGAGGTTTTTGAGAAAAGAGTAGATGCTGCACTGAGTGACATGGTCTAGAGTGGTCACAGGCATGGATTAATGGTTGAGCTAGATGACCACATTAGTGTTTTCAACTTTAATGATTCTGTGATTCCAGCTGTGGGAGTGGTAACTGGAAAGGGTAAGGTAGGTGAAACTGCACCCTACAGCTGCGTATCCAGTGTGTCCAATTAAAAATATAAAAAAATAAATAAAAAATGATATGAGCAATTTGTAAAAGAGAATAAGAAAAGAAGTTTTGCTTTTGGCAGAAGGAAAGCCAAAGGTTTCCTTCCATCCACATCTATGTTTTCTGTGTCTGTTTTCATTCATCGCCATAGCCCTAAGACACTCTTTGAACAGTGGTCCATCAGAATATTCACAATTCTAAAAAAAACGTTTGAAAGTGCTACCTTTGTTCAATATGCCCAGCATTTTAACCTGCAGCTGAAAATACAACACAAGCATTCATTAAATGCCACTGCCCCCCTGGGAGACGGGAAAGGCTTGTCTCCTCTATTTCACAGAGACAATAAACAACCACATTTTTAACATTCATGTATAAACCTACAGCATCAATAACACAAAGTAAAACACACATCATCTGTGTGACCATCTTCTTCTTCTTTTTAATACATTTACCAGTTAAAAAGAATGAGGAAATTCAAGCTAATAAAATGTAAGGAATTATTCATGTAGGCTACCTGTGACTTCATACAGCTGTCCCTCTAGAGATTAATGGAGACAGCAGGAAGAGCTGCCCACTAAAAGAGGCTTTCTCTGTCTCCTCCTTTGTGGCCAGTTACACAAGCCTCAGAACCAGTTTGAAGAAGACGCCTGTGTGGGAACAACATTAAATGCCTGAGGCTGCGCAGGAGCTGAGGCAGATCCTGCAGTGGGAAGAGGCTGCAGACTCCAGCATTGGCCTTCCATGTCCCATTCCCGTCCCACAGTGACCCTTGCTGGAAATGCCTCTTTCCTCCTAGGGTGAGCCCTCATGTTTCTCCTCTCCTAAGGCCTCCTGTATTAGGTGGCATGTACTTTGTGGCTCTTGCTCTTGCAAATATGCGACACAGCTCTGTTTGGCAGGAAGATTACCATGAAGTGTATGTAAGAAGGTATGATAAAATTAGCAGGGAATCTCCCTTCAGGGTGGGATTTGGTGGTTTTAAGGTCTTTTTTAGACTGCTGGTTTTAACTAAAATGTATTTTTGAAAGCATTTGATTCCCTGACAGTACAAGAGCTAAGCACCCAGATATCTTGAATACATCCACCTTAGGCAAAACAAGACACTTGGAGGTTTAATGTTTGATCTGGGCCTTCTGCTGACATTTATTAGAGCTTGTCGGGTGCCCCTTCATTTACTATTTTCCCTAGAAAAGCATTTCTGTATTAAAAAAAATAATAATAAAATACCAAAAGATTTTAATTATTTTATCACATGAAAGAATTGCACTGCCAAATATTCCACTATTCCTTCAGTTTCTGCACCTCCTTCTTCTCTATGTGTGTGAGTGCTGGGACGCTGCAGCCGACGTAAAAGCTCAGCCCTTTGTTTTGTCAGCATACAATGACTTGCTCAGCACCCTGGAAATCTATTTCCATGACAGCCTCCTTGAATGGCGTGTTTGCTATGTGCAGTTTGCTCGGCACGTTTGCGTATGCCCGTGTGTGCGTGTGTGCTGCAGAACAATTCCCATTGAGGAAAAGGGCTAAAGACGTAGCAGGAAGCAGCACAGGTAGCTGCCAGAACAATTTAATTATTACTCTTTCTAGTTTAAAAGTTTTTAGCAGCCCAGCTGTTCAGGGCGTGTGTGTGTGTGTGTGTGTGTGCGTGTGTAAATATAAAGGTTAATGACTCACACTCTGTTTAGTCAATGGATGAGTAAAAGTGCCTGTGCTTCAAGCTACAACCAGCAGACATGCCTGAGAATGTCCACTCTTGCAATCATCACCCAGATCCCACAAACAGTGCAATTTCACTTGCCTGGGACATTCTGGCAGCCTTGCTATTATCAGCTGCTTTATGAAGTGATGGAGAGGCGCGTTGCTTTTTGTACAATGGTGTCCTGCACATTTGTGGTTGAATGATCGTACTTCAGGCAGCAGACATCTTTATTCCAGGAGAAGCCACAGAGGTGGTTTGAAATGCTAGGAGCTTGGTGTTCCCAGAAATGACCTGTGTTTAAGGAAACTGTTGCACCTCTAGCCAAAATCCTTCTTGGCATGAGAGCTCGTTTTGTCTTCATTTCGGAATACCTTATGGAAAAATTTCGTATGGAAAAAAAAGCTCCTTCCAATCCCTAACGAGTAGAGAGAGACTAACAATTAAAAGTTATTAAAAAAAAAACAAAGCCTGCATTGTAGCTTCATAGCTAAGCATTAAAAGAGAGATCTGATGGTTTTTTTAAATGAATAATTTACTTGAAAAGAATAAAAAGAAATAATAGTTGTTCCATTTTCAGCCCTTCTTAGAATCATAGAATCCTTAGAGTTGGAAGGGACCTTTAAAGGCCATCTAGTCCTGCTCCCCTGCAATGAACAGGGACATCACAGCTAGATCAGGTTGCCCAGGGCCTGATCCAGCCTTGTCTTGAAAGTCTCCAGGGACAGGACATCAATCACATCTCTGAGCAACCTGTGCCTGTGCCTCACCACCCTCACTGTAAAAGACTTTTTCCTTATATCTAACCTATATCTACCCTCTCCAAGCTTGAAACCATTTTCCCTTGTTCTATCAGCACAGACCCTGCTAAAGAGTCTGTCCCCTTCAGTCTGTTCTTCAGGACTAAGAGCTTTTATTAACAGCACAGAAGGCCCAGGGCCTGCTCCTTCCCTGCTGAAGTGGGTTTGCACCTGACCCTCCAGTCGCACAAGCTGTCTGAACACTGCGATCATCTGTGTGCAGCTGGAGCTTTCCTAAGCTGTGTGGGATCCTGAAAAATGCACTGACCCTGGTGTTTGAAACCATGCATAAGGACATCTAAAATACCCAGGAGCTTATTCTCTCTGTGTCAGTATAAGAGTACAACATTGAGAGGAAGGCGTTCATGTCTTTTCAGATGGAGGAGGAAACTGAACCTCAGATTCCCACATCTTGGGTGGCTTAAACTGTAATGTTAGATTTTTTTTTCCATGCTATTTTTGTGATCAGTGCTTACGCCTATCCTTTCTTTCCATTACCTCATTGTTGTTTTTAATTGCCTTACTTGGATACAAGGGAAAAGTTTAATTTGATCTTAGGTTTTGGCTTTTTCTTTTTTTTTCGCTTGATCATTTCAACAAGTCAAACAGGATGCTTTTAATTGTTCATCTCCTAGCATTCCTCAGCTTTTGCTCTCAAAAACTTGGCTACACCTGTTAAATTTGTTTTGCTTAAAACTGTAGCAAAACAGGGCTGGTTGCTGCCCAGTGCATGTGGTCCCTGACTGTGTGTGGGGAATAACTGGACCATGCAGCAATATCACACCTTCTAAAAGTGACTGCAGAGAAAGGATATAAAGGACTCATCCTCAAAGCTCTGAGGTCCTGACTTGGAAAAAGAGCAAAACCACAACTAGAATTTCAGTAATTCTTCAGTGATTATATGAAAAGAGTTTGTAGAGTTTGGGGATTTTAGATTTTCGGTAGTAGTCAGCATATTCCACAGTTTAGGTTTCTTTCTTCTCTGTCACTTTGCCAAGTTTAATCAGTGGCTAAAGTGGAGACTTACACACTTCTAGCATAAAAGGTCCATGCATAAGAGATCCAGGCAGAACTGCAGCTAATCCTCCAGCAAACTCAGCCACATGCATTCGTGAGCCTGGACGACCAAGGAACATACAGTAGCCAGCGCTACAGATGTAGAAACCAAGTACATCCAGCTTGTGTAGAAGCGTGTAGCATCCAAAATCTGCAGCATAATGTTTAGTGTTCAGAGGATAAGGTAAGGTTGCACCTGAAAAGTTAGAGGTCTGTCATATTCCTATCCAATTACATTACAGGCTGCAAATCCAAAACCTGGCTACTTAACCTTCTGAAGTCCAGGTAGGTATATTCTGTGCTGTATTTGCATATGATATACATGAAGTCCAGAAGTTCATCTACTCTCTTCACTTCAGGACTCCCACCTTCAAGGGTAAAGTCAACAGGCCAGGTGTGAGTGAAGGTCAGTTCCATCCTAAAAAGACAATGTGCGTCTCTGTGTGTGTTTGTGGAAAAGGGAGAACAGTCACCACCACTGTGATGATAAAGACACACTTTGCCAAAATCTGGGGTGATGGAGAGGTTTGTTGAGAGCAAGAGAATGCTACTGTGGGGCAAAAGCTTGATAGCATGTGGAGGGGACACAGCGTTCCTCATCCACATGGTTTTCTTCAAAGCCACTTGCTGCATAGAACTTCCCTGATATGTCCAAGATGGGCAGTAATGATGTACAGATCCCATCACACTAGTGTTACAAACCTGAGCGGAGTAATGCCAAGCATCCGCCATGCATTGGAGAAACCTGCTGAGCCCACACTCATGGAGGTTTTGCAGCAGAGTGCAGTAGTGTCAGTGCTCTTGGAAAAGGGAGGTGCCTCACAGCCCATGTGGTTGTTAATACCAGCTACCTTACACTTTATCAAGTAAAACTTCAAACACTCTTGGGGAAACAACTTCAATATTCATGAGTGCATAGACTGTGGGTGTTCTGGGGCTTGGGGCACATACCCCACCTATACATGACTTGTAAAGTGATGTCTAGGTATCTGAGGGGGGCACGATTTTTGGTTTTCACAGCAGTACAACTCCATCTTCATGTTGCTTTGTATTACTATTACACATACTGTTTACACGGCTGTTAGCAGAAACAAATCAAGTTTGTAATGGACTCACCTTCACCAGCACCTCCAGACAAGTGGTGGTGAGATCCACGTGTGCTTGTTGATCTGGAATTCCTTCCCTCTCAGCAGCTGGTTTCTCTCCTCCCACCTGTTCCTCTCAGGGCACTTCCTACAGACATACTTCCGTATGTCTGGGGCAGAATTTTGCCATCCATGCTGCTGAGCCCTGCCTTGGCAGCAGACAGCCATTAAGCCACGTCAGCCTTGCTGCCAGCTGCACAGTGGCCTGTTTTTCCATGTATTCCCCTCCAACCATATGGCCAAGAATTCACACACCTTTAGTTTTCCCTAAATTCTTACTTAGCCAGCTACAAAGCAAAAATAATTAAAATGTCATTTTTCACATTGGTCACCTAGGCACGTAGCAATTAAAATGTCCATCGATATGTGCCTCTGATATAAAATCAAGAAGGTAGCTGGGAGACTGCTTTATAAAAATAATATTTAACACTCACAAATAAAAAATTCTATGACTAAGCTTGGGATAGTAATTCTGAGGAATATGAGAAAGAAAGGTTAAAAATATGAAATGGTGCATTAAAATCAGTTTCTGTACCAAAAATAAATACTAAATCTTCTTTTTAATAATATCATAAGGGGTGTTCCTGAGACCAAAACAAGAGAAACCAGTTCTTCAGTAACAGGTAGATTAATTGAAGCAATAGCCAAAATTAGAACCATAAAATGCTATGATAAATGTGACATAACAGAGGCAAATAAGCACAGCCTCTACAAAAACAATATGTCTATTTTTGAGTCTCAGCACAAAGGCAGATTACAAGAATGACAAAAAAAAACAACAACCCCCCACACACACACATTTCGTCTGAAAAAATGATAATCAACTTGCTTAGATCCTTTCAATTTTTTTTATGAAATGCCAGGAGCATCACTGAATGTGTGGTCTTGAACTTTGACACTCCATCCTGGGGAAGAGCCCTGACTCTACAACACAGACAAGATGGAGGTGCACCTCCCCACTCCCTCCTTTTTTTTTGGTCACAATTTCACGTGATCTTAAAACACTCAAAAAATTGGCAACTGAATATTATTAAAGAAAGACAAAACATTCGAATAAAACATCGCATTTCAAGAGTAAAAATGTTTTGTTGAAAAATTTGTGACTACCCTTAATACAAAAGCATGCAGTCTTGAGATTCAAACTGCCTTTATTAAAGCCTGTCATGGAAGTTTTTAAAATATGACAGCAAATGACAAATACAAAAATATCTATGCCAAATTGTGGTAGTTATATTGAAGGATAACAAAGTAAAATAAAACAACCCCAAAATTTTCATGGCACTGGGCTAAAATCCTGAGGATTATGCAGAAAACTCCACATCTTGAGAGCAAGAGATAATTCATGCTGAGAGGGATATAAGTACAGGGGACCACAAGAGAGGGAGAAAATATTGGAAATTTAAACAGAGAAAGAATGTAAATGATGTGCTACCTTCTATGGGTCTCATAACAGGAGAGGAAGGAGATAGTGAAATGAGGAAACAACATGTTTAAACTTGGTTTAAAAGAAATGCTCTTTAGGCAACTTGCAATTATCTATTAGGAGTGATTGCTAGAAGATATAAAGGCAAAGGGCTTACCAGGGTTTGAAAAATGGTTTGACTTTTATACACATAATGAGAACATTCGTAGTTAATTAGATGGGATAAGAAACGTACAGAATATAACCATGATGTGTTACAGGGTTAGAGAACTATCAGATAGTGGAGGTTATGTAGATGTTTCCCCCCCAGCTACATAATTCTCTGCTTGCTCACTCTGGATTTTCTTCCACCTTTTCCTGAAATATTTGCAGTCAGGCAGAAGGTAACAAAACCAGCCTGAGGATCAATGCTGCGTTCTCAAATGGTAATTCATGGACTGCCAAGACAAAAAGGCTAAGAGAATTTTATTCAGTTGATTCTAATACCCCAAACTACCTGGGAGATGTGAAAACCTGTATAAAAAAAATATTTTTCTCTGTTCTTCCTTTCACTTTGTGGAGCAGTCACACAACCTCACGCGTCTCTGCAGACACACCTATAGACAGTTCCTTCAGCCAATGGACAGAGCTGTCTGGATCCTCATGGTCTTGTAAGCTTTTTCTCCTACTGTGTTTGGATGAAACAGGCTGATGCTTTCCAAAACACGTCTGGGAGGATCAGCAAGGCATGATTTGTCCAATTACGCTTCTCAAAGGCAGCAATGACCTGAGACTGAGCCAGATGATCTCTGGGATGAGAGTCTAAGGCTGACGGATGCGCTGTCTTCTGGGACCTCAGCGTGCACCAGCCATACAAGTCCGGCGCACAGTCATCTATGAATTTCTCTACTTCCATAATAAAAGTTTATTCTACTTTTAATGGAAACACAGCTGTGTAGAAGGCAGAGAAGACTTTATCATTCATTGACCTCAGCTGTACAAAATTTACAGCAATTTTGCCATCCAAAATATGTTTCCGCTATCACAGTACTGACCTACTCTACAATAGCCCAGGTGGGTTGGGAATAAGGGTGGGATGCTGATCTGTTCAGAATGACAGAAGAATTTAAGAATTTCTTTCTGACATCTAACCTAAATCTCCCCTCTTCTAGTAGAAAGCCATTCCCCCCTGTCCTGTCACTCTCTGCCTGAGTAAATAGTCACACTCCAGCTTTGTATAAGCTTCCTTCAAGTAGTGAAAGGCTGCAATGAGGTCTCTCTGTACCTTCCTCTTCTCCAGACTGAACAAGCGCACCTCCCTCAGCCTTTTCTCATAGAAGTGCTCCAGCCCAGTTTTACCTCCAGTTTGGCCTCCCCTGATTTTGAGATCATTCTTAGAAGACTATGTAGGATGTGAAAAATTCACTGCGTAGTTTCTGAGAAACTCTGCTTGCTCAGTGTTTCATATTTATTCTGTGCTCAGGCCTGGAGGCAGAGGGCACTACGTTCTAAAAACCTTTGAAAAAAATTATTTTGTATTTTGAAGTTTTAAGTCAACTAACGTTTTTACTAAATGCTTTATATTAAAAAGTTACTCTGTAAAAGTAACATTGACGGCATATGCTTGACTTTAGAGTTACTTGAATTCTCACAATACCTTAAAAAACTGTATTTTCATGGCTTGTATCTCACAAACTATCTCTAGTAAACTTTTAATAAGCAAATGGACTATATTGACCCCAAACATTGATGTGGGATCACTTTTAGTTGTTACAGTGATTGGGTACAGTATTATTAACATTTACAATTTGAAACATGTGGATATGCAGAAAAAAATGAAAAGCGTTTTTAAACCAAACTTAAACAAAATGACTCAGCTAAATCAGTTTTCCATACTCTGAAATCTCACTGATACCTACAAAGACTATGAAAATGCACATACATGGAATATAAATGTTTCTGTGTAGATTAAGGTTTACAATCTACAAAGGAAAGCAGAACTTCTTTCAAAGGACTGAGAAGTAACCGAGATGTTTCTCTACATATTTCCACAATAATATAAAATAGCATAAAACTTGATTTTTCTCTACCAGCTTCATCTAGTAGACAGATTTGTTTTTCTGCTACTTTCTTAAAGGAACAATTGAAAATGTGGGATGTGTGTATGAAAATTCATGGATATTTTTACACATTTATGCTTTCAGCTGAAATCCAATTTACTGTAGTATGAAATTCATGTCAGAGATTTAATTTTCTTGTTTATACTTTTTTTTCAATGACTTCTATTGTGTGTATGTAACAATTTATATGTTTCTGGTAAACAACATGTTTTGTAACAGGCAGAGATTTGAATACCAGCTCCATGTAACAGGATGCAGAGATTTTTTATGATTAAGTTACAAATGATGTAGTTGAGTAATCTCAAATCCCTTCATCTTTTGTTGGAAGCAACTAAAATAGGGCCAGATGTAAAGAGGTACCACCTGTGAGCAGAAGTTGTACTTTCTGATAAAAGACCAACAAAAATACATGCAAGCAGGAACTCATTAAATGATCTTCATGCAAGACCTTTGAAGGGGCAGCTTTTTAGGCATGGATGTTAAGCATAGACTTCCTATGAAAAGGCATATACATATATATTTACATGCTTTTTGAAGAAACACTATCTTGCCAGTCTAAAGACTGAAGAAACCTATTAATAAGTCCAGGGCAGTCCATGATATTGCTAGTGGCAGAAAAAGGGCATATGCTCATGTTTATTAAACAGTCACTTGGTCTGAAGAAATACTCTGATCTCAATTACACTGTGTGAAACTAGACTTTGGTATTATACCCAAGTAATGTAAGGAACTTCAAAATTGGTGTTGTAGCCTCTGGAGTAAAAACTGCCCAGGAGTTGTTCTGTCACTCAGCTGTAATCTTTCAAGATGTTCTGCTGAGGTTAAATAAATTCTTTAAAATCTCCTTGAAAGTGCTTTTGAAATTAAAGGAACAAAGTTTATACAGTCATCACTTTTGATAAGATTCAAGGGTCGTTTTCTTGTTAGTGTTATTGCTTGAGCTACAGCAAGCTTAAGGAAATTATCTGTGTGGAGACTGAGTACTCTCATTGAGTAAAGTACTGCTCACCATCAGGAAGGGAATCAGAGTTTTCATCAAAAAATTTTGGTTATTTTCTAAAATATACATGTTTTTCTTTTAGCTATTTTAAATGCTATTTTAACCTTTTTCTTTAAAGCACAGTTATCTAACTTCTTTTAATATCTCCTATCTCTATTTGCTTCTTCTCACCATTTTATTATTCATTACCCAAATGTAGGCCAATTGCCTTCCGCTGAGCTGGGGGAACATAAATGGACAGGAAAAGAGCTGAAGGACGGGAGAGAGGTCAGCAGCAGCTCAGCAGATGATAGTTATGTGTTACCATTAGATAAATCTGGCTGTGTTTGAACAGTTTTTGAGCCAAAGGTTTAGAGAGAATAATTTCTCACATTCCCTTGAAACTCTTCACAAAGGCCTGGCCATGTCAGTGTTAATTATACAAGACTATTTTTCTGTATAAGATTGTCTGTTTCCATAAACACGAAAGTTTCAAGCTACTTGCTCACACTTCCATAGGTTAAAACCCTGCATGATTTTCAAAGACAGACAACTTACTTTGCCTTACAAGGAACCCACAGGAGCCTTTCCCGATGAAAACTGCCCCTTCCCCTCAAGGAAGCTCAACGGGCTAGTTAGGTAAGGTGCAACTTGCTGCAGGTGTTTGAGGTTATCCTGAGCAATTCTATGAAGTCAATGCCCTTAATCAGGGCATCTGGCCCTACCATGCAGAGCCACCTGTGTGCCTCTGCCATATCCTCTTGCCTTTGAGAACAAGGAGGCAAAATTCACCTGGAAATGTCCAAGTTATCCCACAGTGATGTCCATGTTTTCATCCCATTTAGCACCTGTGTGCATATAGCATGATATTTTTTAATTTGGCAGAAAATATGCTCATTCTCAGGGTGCTATACAATTTGCAGCGCCAAATGACTTCATTTTTTCTTCAACAGTAGTTTTGTGTGGCTCCGTTCTGTTGGTACTTCAGATAAAGATGATGGTGATAAGCATGAGGGTGTTTGTGAAAGCATAGTGAGAGGTAATTCAGGGTACTCTGTTTTCTAGTAGGTTAAAGGGAGGTAGCTATCTCCTTATATGACTCTTTTTTATTATGTACATATTGTGTAAACACAAACACTTTTATGTCTAGTTACTTTGTTCATTATCTGCCCGCCTTGTTCATATACTTACATAACTTCTTAATTAAAAATTGCAAAATCTTTACAGCTTTTCTGCTCCCTAGTCCTGTCTTAAAATTAACCCAGTGAGAGAAAATCCTGCCATGCCAGCTGTGTACTTCGCAAGGATCTGAATAACCAAGATGGCCCTGTTGCACACTGCTCACAAACTTGCTAAAGCAAAACAGATTGAAAAAAGGCACCTTCATTTGCCTTTGAAATTTTTCCATTTGCCATGGAAACTCCATTTGCTAGTTGGTCCAAGCAGCCAGTGCTGACATTTGGAACTCACAGGACAGCTTTATCTTACAATAAGTACCTAATTATGGATCTTTAATTTCTCTGGTACAGTCTTCACATATTTAACACCAAATTAAAAAATAAATAAAATCCAAGTTCTGTTCTCCTAAGTGCTGTGAAACTAAGGAGGAGGCAGTTTCCATTTTCAAGAATTCAGACATGATCTTTTTGTTAATACTTTTCCCCTTAAAAAAAAAACCTTACTCAAAAAAGCAGTGCCTGAAGTTGACACACACCACTACATTTCTTTACCTCTTGGCATTGTAGTCACTTTCTGACTGCCTCAAACCCAGCTGCAAAATAAATCAGTACTACCAGATCCTGTTTCTGCAAGCAAGTCCCTGGGAAACTACCAGCTCACACATCTGAGGTTTTGCTCTTGCCTTGTTGGGCATTATCTCAGTATTGCAGCTGCCACTGACCAAAGGAATGTTTAATTGCTGCTCAGGTATACACTGACCAAAAGGTGTTTTAGTGTACACATTACCTCCAAGCACATCTGCCTGTTCTGTCTGTGTCTGGAGCGATCATCCAGCTGACCATACAAAAGGTAGACTTCTTTTTGGATAGAAGATAAACTGTGCATGAATTCTGGGGATGGGGCACTTGTGCTGGGGAAGCTGGAAATCAAATGTTGAAATCAGAACAAATTGTAAGCCTGCATGGTAAATCCCCATGCTTCATTTCTGCAGGTCACCAGGTACACTAAATAAGTTAATATTTACTTTATGCCACCCTGGTTAGTAATATTTCATTTTTTATTTGAAATGCAGAGAAAAATCACCCTTAAAGATGCCAGATAGGTGAAGAAGTCTAAATACACATACAAAGAGGCACACTTATCTTAGGAGATACATTTCAGAAGAGATGAAGAGCAGTTCAGAGCAGTTCACCTGTAGGTTCCTCACTGCTACTCTCACACACCTATGCAGGGATTCTTGAAGTGTACAGATGGGTGGCTGATCAGCTTCCATTCTCACCTGTGGCAGAAAATTCGCCACACCCAATTAGTCCCAGTGTAACATTTATCAAAGACAAAGAAAAAGATAAAAGGATTTGATTTCAGGCCTGAAGTAGATGTTTCTGTTCTTTACTGGCTGGTTTAATACAATATATTACATATTCCTACAAAGTTTGCCTGACATATCTATTGACTGTCCCTTCTACAGCACTGCAACAAAAGTTGTCCTTAGCTTATAGAGATAGGATTAACTCCCTACAAGTACTCCTCTTGGACCTGAGCATCTGAATGTGGTATTAAGTGCACTGCAAATGGAATATAAATAAAAACTAAGAAGTCCAAGAAGACCTTTGGCTCTTTGGACAGTAATCTCTAGCTTTCTGGAAGCAGCAGACCTTAAAGGTGGGCTTTTCACTCCTTTTCCCTCGAGTTAACAGATGGGACGTCAGTCACCTAATCCTTGAGAGTCTTCCTTCTCTCCATCCTTCCTTTCCTAACTCCCTCCCTCCCTTCCTTCCTAACCTTTCTTGCCTCTGAATTCTCTTTAGCACAGGAAATAAATCCAGTAGTCTAGTGGCAGTGTGGGCTAGGAAACTGATATAAGAATTTGTATAGGAAAGAATATGAAAGGAAATATTCAATCTTCAAATTTAGAGGGTTTATTTTTCCAGGCTTTGGTGAAATTATCCAACTATGGAGCAAGACTGTTTCCATCTCCCCTGTAATTCTTTTCTCATTGACCTTCTGATTCATTCATTTTGTGCTAAGTAGAGTGATTACAGACTTTAAAAGCCTGTATCTTTATTACTGTGGGTGTACTCCTCCCTTTCCTTTTTGTTGCTGGGTAAAAGGAATGATTTCTTTAATTTATCTCTTAGTTCAGAACTCATTATGCACACATATTAACCACTATTTCATAACTTTTAACAGACAAAGCTTTATCTTCTGAGGCGTGCAAATGTCTTAACAAAAGTGTCTTTCTTTCTGTAGGAGCTGTCACTGACATCCTGCTGCTGAGGGATCAGTGACAGAGGAACCATGTTTCTTCTCTCTAGACTATCACAAGGGCGGACTTATGGAGGGACCAACAGAAGATTTCCCAAGACAAGCTCAGATGTTGTGGGAAGAGCAATATGCCTGCTTACCACCTCTGTCAGGAGGGAAAAAAAAAGGAAAAAGACTGTGTTTCCTCAAAGCAACATCTCCCATGTCCTTCAGGGAGGAGAGAAGGAGGTGAACATGCAGGTGGTAGGACATGATGATACCAATGGCCTTCTGCACTGGGGATTGTCTCACATGTCAGTACAGGATCTCAGAGAAGGCAGCTTGCTGGCTGCACTGGTTAGCAGATGTACAGGAAGTTTTCTCTAAGTAGCTCAGCAAGTGTCTATAGGACATCAGTCTCTAGTTGTCTGGCAGAGACAGACCTTAAATGTGGGCTTTTCACTCCTTCCCCCTGGAGCTTACATAGGAACCCTTACAACTTTCAGGGACTATCCAAAATTTCTCAGAAAACATGGTAGGATTTCTGTCGTTTCTAATATTCCCAATATATAGCTGGGGGAAATTGAGGCATAAATGTACAATTTGTCCATTGCACAAAGCAATTTTTGTTCTGTTTTGGGCTCCTTGCTACAAGAAAGGCACTGAGGCCCTGGAGCTTGTCCAGAGAAGGGCAATGAAGCTGTAAGGTGTCTGGAGCATGAGTCTTACAGGGAGAGGTTGAGGGAACTGGGATTGTTCAATCTGGAGAAGAAGAGGCTCAGAGGAGACATTATAGCTCTCTACAGTTACCGAAAGGAGGTTGTGGCAAGGTGGGGATCAGCCCCTTCTCCTGTGTAACTAGCGACAGGACAAGAGAGAATGGCCTCAAGTTGTCCCAGGGGAGATTCAGTTTGGATGTTAGGAAAAATTTCTTCTCTGAAAGAGTGGTCATGTGCTGGAATGGGCTGCCCAGGGAGGTGGTGGAGTCACCATCCCTGGAGGTGTTCAAGGAACATTGAGATGTTGTACTGAGGGACATGGTTTAGTGGGGAATTACTGGTGGTAGGTGAATGTTTGCACTGGATGATCTTGGAGGACTTTTACAACCTTAGTGATTCTGTGATTCTATGATTGGTCCGAGATCACACCACAGTCCAGGACAAGTGTTGCTTGTCAAATTAAGGTTTCAATACTAAAATATTGCTGCAAAATGCTATTATCATCTCCATTCAAAATACTCTAATTAAAAATGAGTACGTTTGACTTGCACACCAGGTGCATGGTCCTTAAGCAGCTATACTAGGCCACAAGTCTCCCTTCTAAAAGAGGAAAAGTCTGCTCACATCTCACATCCACTAGCACAAACTTATCTTACCTTTTCAACACCATTGAAGCATGATGCCACTGAAGCTTTCTTGCCAGTAAATATCCCCAGGATAAGGATGCTTACAAGTCTCTGCCATTCATGAAATTCTCTAAATATTCGTTGTCATGTGCAATATTTCAAATGCACAAAGGTAAGAAAATGTGTGCTATTTTACAAGGGTGAGATAAACGCATTTCTGTCGCCCTGTGCTTGAGATGAAAAGAAAGCAGGCAATTAAATACGGAAGTCTGGGGCCCATTTTATGGCGTTACATGTGACTGCAAAAAGGAGAATGGTAATTGCCATTGGTGTGTGATATCCTTTAGCAACCTGACTCGGAGACTATCTCTGCATCCTAGAATGTTGGCATTTTATAAAGCTTGTAGGACTATCAGTCTACAGTAAGAGAACTCACCCATTAAAGCATTTAAAATTAACTTCACTCCAGGGAATTCAATTCTTGCCTTTAAACCTTTATGAACAAGTTTAAAGTTGTCATGTGCCATAAATTCGTGGTAGTCTACAGTGTTTTGTTTAAAAGCTGAACAAAGCATAACAATTACATGGGGGACTCAGCAAGGCCAAGTTGGGATGTATAGACAATACATTTACAGAAGAGCTTTCTATATCTTTTACAATGGCTACTGTCTGCATAGTATCTATTGAAAAAATGACATTGTGATACCAGCTGTATTTTAAATCAGGTGTGAGGCACCAGCTGCCAGCTCACAGGGGGCTGCTCAGTGCCCCATCAGGTGTGCTGATCTGGATCCCTGCAAGCATTCATGCCTGCCCCCGAAAGTGGAATGATCCAAGCTAACTGCTCTCCAACCCTGTGCTAAAAATACAGGTGGTGGTTTTTAAATAGGATCACTTCTCTGATCCTAGAAAGAAGTAAGAGATGAGAGAAAAAGACATCTCTTGAACCTGATTCCCAGGACAAATCTTAAGTGGATCCTCATTTATTTTCAGTTCTATGATTCTGTTGGTATTTACACGTTGACTCCAATCATAATTAAATTGCAAGTTCCTTAGGGCAGAGACTAGCTTTTTGTTCTGTGTTAATTAACAGTTTATGCAACAAGACCTCCATGACTGGACTTCTGAGTGAAATAAAAATCAATGTCTTCCATTTTCCAGGTTCAGGAGAAGTTCTGGCAGCTGTCACACCAAACAGATTGACAGCAGCTTTAAAATCACAATGCATTCACATGAGTTCAATGCTGCTGCTAAAATGATAAACAGTTACAAAACAGTTGATGTTAAAACTTAAGTTATCATATTAAGGATTTTGAGTTGGTAGGCTACTGTGATAAACACTCCAATCTCTCCAGGCTTTATTTCAGGCTGTCTGCACAGTCAGTGAAGGAACAATGCATTGATTTACTCCCATTTCATATTTACACTGTTTTCTGAAGTGATTAGGGTTGGAAACAGATTTATTTTCCTAAGTTAAAGCTTGGATTTCTGGGGGATTCCAGTGGGCTGCTAACTTGGTGATGGCTGCCAGCAGCAGCTACTGACCAAAGTGCCTGCGCTCTTCTGGTTCACATCTCTAGGTCAGTCAGGAAACAGTAAATATTTCCTGAAAGTTTACAGAACGACTACAAGAATATCCCTAAAGGAAAAAAAAAAAAGAAAGAGAGAGAGATTTCATATTTTTTGTATGTAACTAAAATTGTTTGATTCTGAACACTGGAAATGTTTCAATTTTTCAACTGATTAGTCAGGAAAAAAAAAGTGAAAGAAGGAAATACACAATGTGAAAATTTTCTTTTCAAAGTCAGTATTTCACTATAACTTTTAGATCATCTGCATTTATGACAAATAGAAACCATATGGGGATTTAAGTTATTGTTTGTATAAAGTGTCGGAGAAAGAAATTTAGAGCTTTTTCCAAGCATCAGAGAAACGTTAGGAGTTCACAAACTGTCACCAGTCTCATTAATCACCCTAGACTTTTAAGTATGTAATTCTAACCATGCTAAACAATTAAATCAAAGTTAAGGCCAAAGCCTGCCTCTGAATATGCATACACAATATCCATTTAAGTCAATGTGAGGACAAAATTTAGCTCTTAAACCTTTTAACTGATAAAGTCCTAAAATAGCTTTACAGGCAAGAATTTCCTGGCAAGAACAGAGTTTTGTAAATCTAAAAGCATGCAATCATATTTCAATGTAAAATAGCATATAAATATCAAACTAGATCTTGAATTGGAGCCAAATGCAACACTGTATCAAGCACGGATCGGGAGAGCTATGTAGAAAATTAATGCTTTGTCAAGTTTCTGTGTCAGGACATAACAAACACAGAAATTTGCACATACATATGTATCATAGCACAGGATTGGAAGCTTCCATTGTCTTTTTTACTTCTGTTGCAAACTCTTTTACTAAAAACAATATGACATTTAGTTTTTAAAGTAAGAGTAGGATGTAAGCATAGAGTGTTGAGGCCAGGTTCAGATAAAGTCGTCGTGCTATTTCTTCCCAGCAGCCAGGCTCAGCTCAGTTGGTCACTTTCTTTAAGAGTGGAGCAAAGTACTTCTGAGTGTAGTAGCTCACAAGGTTTGATAAAAGCCTTTTAAGCTACTCATTTGGGTAAATCTCAAAAGCCAGTGAGATATTTTGGCATGTCAGAAAGTAATATATAATTAATCTCTTTCGGAACAGAAGTTCTTACTTGGCTGTTACACTCTGCCTATGTAGATCCATTCTTATTTAACATTGTATACACTACAATTTTTCATTTCCTCTCCTAAACCTGATGTTTAGTGTTATCCATTACTGGAGTCCCATTCCAGAGAAAGCTGCGCCTCAGCAGTGGAACAAGTGATTTCTCTGTAGATGAGATTTGAAGACAAGTGCTTTGTGACTGATGCAACAGAGAGTGCAGAGACCGTGTTGGGATGCAGCACTGAGGATGATGTTGTCATAGTGATAAATCAAAACTATATCTGCAGAAATATGAACAGATGTTAGTGGCTCTTGCTGAGACCAGAGAAGAGGACTTTGAAGCAGTCAGAGTAATAAGAGCCCAGATTACTGCTGTAGCTGTATGAATGGAAAACAGCAGAAGGCAAAAGACCAAAGAGGAATGAGCTCTGAGGCTAAAGAGACTGGCGACTGTAGAGAGCTACAGACAGGTAAGCTTTCTTTCCTTGATACAGGTTGTCTGGGAATAAATTCACATTGTGTGTCTGTCCATAACATCACTGAAAATTGATTTTTCTTTCTACTTCATTGATACCCACAGTGCCCACAGTCTGCAGTTAATCTTCTTGGAGAGAGAAGGAGAGGAAAACAAGAAATGAGACATCAGTGTAACCTGACTAGAAAAGGGAGGCTTCACTAGGGAGACCTGAACATATGACTTCTACTCTGTTGCCTGACTTGTCCCTTCAACATAACCACTTGAGCCCACCCATCAGTTGGGTGCTGAACTGCCTCAGTTCACTACCTAAATTTCTGGGGTAAATTAAACCTAGTGTAAGCTATCTAGCATCACACAGTAGTGTTTCTAGAGTGGTTTCACTGACAGAGGTAGTCTCTCCCAGCACCCTATTCAAAGCAGGACCTGAGCTTTATTCAGTCAAGATCTGAATATCTCCATGGGTGGATTGTCCACAACATCCCTGGTCTCCTATTCCAATGTTCGACAATACTCCTGGTGAAAAGACTTCTTTTGTTTTGAGTGGGAATTGCCAGTGTTGCAGCTTGTGCCCACCATGTCTTCTTCCACTACACCTTACTGTGAAGAATATGGCTCTGGACCTTCCCTCTCCCGTGAAGCAGCTATAGGCAGCAGTAAGGTCTCTACTTTCTCATAGCTCTCTACAATTGCTTGAAGGAGGTTGTGCCAAGGTGGAGGTCAAGCTCTTCTCCCATGTAATGTCCTGAAATTGCACCAGGGGAGGTTCATGTTGGATATCAGGAAAAATTTCTTCTCTGAAGGAGTGATAAGGTGCTGGAATGGGCTGCCCAGGGAGTTGGTGGAGTCATTGTCCCTGGAGGTGTTCAAGAAATGTTTAGATGTTGTACTAAGGGGCATGGTTTAGTGGGGAGTATTGGTGGCGGGTGTATGGTTGGACTAGATGATCTTGGAGGTCTTTTCCAACCTTGGAGATTCTGTGATTCTATGATTCTCCTCATAAGGATGTGCAAAACAAGTTCTTGAAAGTGGCGGGGATGAGTATAATTACATCAGCCACCCCCAGCTATGCCATCCCCACTCCTAAATCACAGCCCATAAAGCTGTCAGTGGGGAAATAGCATCTTGTTGCTTCTGCTCTTTTCCCTGAAACAGGACGTCTTATGATCTCTCCTTGTAAACTAACAGTTTATTGTAACAGGGAGAAAAAAAATCAATCAACTTTGTAACTACGATGAAATTCTTACTCTAGAGACAACAGCTGTCAAATGTCAAGACATATTACAGGAAAACTGCTAGTCTTTCTCTGAAATGGAAGTCAAATCTTCTTGAACAAACCTCCATCAAACACAGCAGTAATACTTGGCATTTTCTTCTCCACACATGTGCTTGTTGTAGCATTCAATATTCAGAACCACAGCCTTCTTAAGCATATTGAGTTAATTTTAGAGAGCTCCATGAAATTACTCCATATTGATTAGTAAGCCAGTTACACTGGAAATTTGTCTCCCAACTGACCTCACTTTAAATAGCAATGTAAAGAGGCTTTGCTTCGTCTTTTATCAGTACTTATTAAGAATAGTTTAATTCTGTCAGCTCCACTGAGGCCTTCTTGTCTTATCCCAGTGAGAGTGAGAAAAAAAAACAAAGCAAAACAAAAAAGCAGTTTGCATGCTTGTGCAAATAACGCAAACAAATGAGGAGTCATACTTTTTTTTAGCATGTATATATATATCTACAGAATATACATAGAAATGTTGATTTTAAAAAAGCTAAGGTAAAATTGCAGTTCAATAGAACCCAGATTTAATAAAATAAAATTTAAAAAAAAACACCTTTTTTTTTCTAATATCTCATTTTATTATTATTATGCATCCTTTAGAAACACATTTCAGAAGATCTAACAATTAAAGAAGCATTGAATTCCCTGTAAGATTTTCCCAGACAACTCCTACTCCTCCACACATCCCTCCTACTTACAGCTTGGGACATTCATAGGTTTGTCATTTTTATGCAGATACATTATGGCACAGCTACTGACCTTCTCTACAATTTAAAAAACATGCAGAAGTTTTTGAGAAGGACACTTTCTGGTGGCATGCTTTGTTGTATCCCCATGATCGCTGTTCTCTAGGGATCCAATTCAATTGATCAGCTGTCTCTGACTGCAAGTATTTAGGAGTGCTAATCTTCCCCACATAGAATCAAAGAATCATAAAATTAATGGATTGGATTGGAAGGGACCTTTAAGATCATCTATTCCTGCTCTAGGCAGGGACACTTCCCTCTAGACCAAGTTGCTCAGAGCTCCATCCAGCCTGGCCTTGAATGCTTCCAGGGAGAGGGCATCCACAACCTTGCTGGGCAACCTGTTGCAGTGTCTCACCACTCTCACAGTAAAAAATTTCTTCCTAATATCCAGTCTAAATCTACCCTCTTCCAGTTTAAAACCATTTCCCCTCGTCCTGTCACTACATGCCCTTATAAAATCATCAAGGTTGGAAAGACCACTAAAATTGTCTAGAGCAACTGTCAACCCATCACCACCATGCCCACTAAACCACATCCACATCCATGTTTCTTGAACATCTCCAGGGAGGATGACTCCACCATCTCCCTGGGCAGCCTGTACCAATGCCTCACCACCCTCTGAGAAGAAATGTTTCCTAATATCCAACCTGAACCTCCCTCGTGCAACTTAAAGCCATGACCTCTCCTCCTATCCTGGGAGAAGAGGCTGATCCCACCTTGATACAAACTTCTTTCATCTGGTTGTAGAGAGTGATAAGGTCTCCCCTGATCCTCCTCTTCTCCAGACTGTACAATCCCAGTTCGCTCAGCTGCTCCCCTTAAGACTTGTGCTCCAGAACCTTCTCCAGCCTTGTTGCCCACCATTAGCTGCTCATTCCTGTCACCAGGCGACAGGTTCACTACTCCCTCAGTAGTGCTGAAGCAACAGTTTTATCTCCCCATCGTACATCAAAGGTTTGTTTTAAAAAAAAAAACAACACAATTTTGATGGTTTTGCTTTTTGTCATTTTTTTTCTTGTTTTTTTTTTTTTTAACCCAGTATGCTTGTTGGCATATCTCCACAAAAAGTTAAGCCAGCACAACTGAGGAAGTGATCAATTATAACTATAGGGCAAGAATAACCAGCAATTGCAGGAACCTCCTAAATCAGCTACCACCTGAAAAAAGTTCCTGTAACTCCATCGCTGTGTGATGTGCTGGGGGAGTAGGAGAGTATTTTTATGAATATAACTGCAGTGATTCATGTGTTTGGTGTTCTGGAATGTGTTGAGCATATGGCACTGCAGGCTTTATGTAAGTGACCTTGCAAGTTTGTATTTTTAAATCTATTATGGAACAACTAATGAATAGGTTCTGATATCTCCTTCCTACTGGTACAAATTTTGCATTTCTGATAAATACATCACTTGAGACAGACCCCAAAGCTTGCCCTTGAGGACATTCCCAATGAAATGAGGAGTTCTCCTCAAAAAGGTCTCCTGGGAGATTTTTGCTCCTGGCACACACTACCTTTGAATTTTCCGTGGGAAGAAATGATGTGAGCCATGATAGCAATGCAGAGACACATTGTGTACAAAGTCTTATCATTTTTCAGGAGCACAAATAAGCTGGAAATCATCTTACTGCTCCTGTTCCTTGACAGAAATATAAAGCTGTGTACTAGTGAGCAAGGTGCTGCCAGGGAACATTCCTGGGCCCAAAGGCTCCCTCCTCTCTGGTGCTGTGCTGGTGGATATTTCCATTGTCTAGCATCCTGCAGTTACTGTGTTGAAGGAAAGAACTTTGTTTGGACTTTTTTTTGGCAGCTTTTTGATCACCTGATCCATTGATCAGCTACTACCTACGTATTAGGGCCAGCTGAATCTTTCTTTCAAGTTTTATACTGTCAAATACCAAGTGTGCCATGACAAAAATTATGTTTCTTACAAGGCTATCGATGCCCTAGAAGCATACTGTAGGCAAATGCATTTCCTCTGTACTGTGCCGAAATTTCTGTGCTGGGCAGTTAACGGTTACATCCTGTGTTTAGTTGGCTTGTAAATAGTGACCTAAATGTGTGATAACGGTATTGTTATTCACTGTAAATAGTTAATTCTAAATACTGGATCAAATAGTGTAGAAGTCTTTTAAGTGAAAGGACTCAATTAGTACTTTGTGGAGCTCTGGATTGCCTTTCGTGACACATATGGTCTGTAGGGCCTCAGATGCAGAAATTGATCAGAATAGCTCGTTCAAATAATTATTCCTCTGAGCTATTCTACAGGCACTAGTCCAAAATGTAAATGAGCATGGTCCAGAATAATTACTCTACTTATGAAGCAGGGTAAATGTCCTGAAACTAAAATATCTCTATTTCAAATAACGCTCGCTATATGGAGAAGACATTCTAGAATATAGGAATAGTAAAAAAGATGCATAGATTGTGTTAAGACTTTGATTACTCATCTAATCCTGATGTCAGTAATTTTCCTAAAAATTGTTATATTCCTACATTCTAAAAGGTGTTTAGAACATGTGCAGTTGTTTCAAGCACAACTACAAAGCTAGATGATTATATCAGATGTTTTTGTACCAAGTAAAAATATCAAGAGTGAGTATCTAGATTTGCAAACTTCTTGTGGAGATAAGGAATTCTGAATAGTTTAAGTACAGCACATCCAGTGCAGTGAACTAGTTTACTTACTTGAATGATAAATCAACAGAGGCCCCATTTAGATGAACTCTTATTTTTGTGGCAGAAATAGTTCACATTGTGAATCCCCATCCTTATGCTCCCGCATTGTACAGCTGCAGAATGAGTTAGGCTGAGAAACTGATAACAGAGAAAAACACCCTGAAAAAGTGTATCTTTTTAATCTGTATTAATGCATCATTCCACACTGAGGCCCTCACTTGGCACCACGCAAAGTTGTGCTGCATGTGGCGAACAAAGAGAAATGAATGGCAGGCTGACAATAAGCATCCCTTTTCTTTTTATTTCCTATGAATCTTCCATTGTGTTATCTAAATGTAGGAAACTTTCTGCTATTAAAAGCAGTAATAATTTCAAGAGCAAAAGTTGGTGTGTGTGCGAGTACCAAGACAGAGTAATTCAGTCCAAAGGCACAGTGTTGTGAAAGACCATGTTCCTTCATCAACTTTCATTATCTATACTAATTAGCACCATGTCTAGAACTATACTAGTTTGGTTTTTTTATTAGATGCTGACTTGTCAGCATGTTGGATTCTTCTCTTTTCCCAATGGCCCCTAAGAGTTTGTTTCAGGTCTCCACAAGCACCACAGTTTGCTTAAAATCATTCTGTAACACCATAATTCTAATTATTTGCATGCAGAATTTAAATGCAAGAGAATAATTACGCCAAAAATCTTCTCTTCTAGACAAAGATTTGTCTAGATAAAGCCTTTCAAGGAAAGGAAGACTGGGGAAGGCTTCCATGTTTCTTTCCAGGAAATCCTGCACACCTAACCGTGCAGAACAAGCACCCTGAGGACAGTGTCTCTGGGACATGTCAGACCTGCTGGCTGTCAGTATGCATGCACCAAGACTATTAGGTATTGTTAGCTACTGACTACATACTACATGGAGTAAGGCAAACATATCCTGACTGTGCTGGCTTTACTTCACTTTAGACCACTGGGTAATAGAATTTTCATTAACTGGGACAAAAACTCAAAGTAAAAGGCAACTTCTCTAGAAATCCATGGATGTATCGGGCCAGGATCCACAGTAAATTTAATCCTAGGAGTAACCTTTTAAATAGAATTATCAAATGTAAGAAGAACCCTGAAAATGTCTTCTTGTAGGCATCCTGCTAATTAAGGAGCTGAAATTCAAGCAACTACAACCTTAGGAAATGTTTTGTGAATGCTGGTGCACATCTTTGTGCATGTGCCAGATTTCTGAATGTATAGCTTTTCCATTGCCAAGGCTACGGACGTGAAAATGTTTAATAAGTAAGCCTTGAGCCAAGCAGAAATGAGACAGCCAAAAAAATCTGGCTAACCCAAACCACTTTTTGATATTTCTCTCAAGAAGGCATCTATAAAGCACTAAATTTTAGGACCGAGGCTTTTACCATTCCTAAAGTGTTAGCAGGAAGAGCACAGTAAAAAAGCCGGGGCTAATAAATCCAGATGAAAAATGGTTACTGAGCAGACACAGAAGCCAAATTAAAAATAGGACTATCACCACTTTATTAAGACTCATATCTTTTTAAAGTGCCTGCAGGGCTGTGCTTCTCCTATTTTTGCCTCAAGACCAAATCCTGGTTCTGCATGCAGTTATCCCCAGATGAGCATACACAAACACAGCCAGCTTTATTTTAATATGTACACATACCCTGAACAGCAGAAACTGTACATGCCATATCTTGTGAAATACATTCTGTCCGCAAGCTTAAGCAGTCTTTAGAGGAATGCAAGTACGAGCTGTGCAGTTACTTCCATGACTGCATATGAGATGCCATGAACTGGGTCAAATGATGTGTGGCAGGAGTCCAGGACGCTGGAGTCATGTGTCTGCTGTGCATGCGTGTGGCAATGTGATGGGGGCATCTCAGGGCACTGTGCATCATGTGCTAGGAGGACGAGAGCAGAGGGAAGGCTGTGCTGCTGGTCTGTGAGATCCCCTGTGGAGGCACAATGATAGCTGGGGAACTAAATCACTGGCTCCTTACCAGGTGATGGATGCCAAACACCAGCTGTAGCCTGAAGTAGGAGAGTAACCATGGCACTGCTCTGTATATGCATCATGTTGGCTTGTCCAGGCAGGAGAACACTGATGTGCAAACACAGGGCTGGCAGTTACTGACCTTTAAATCATGTCTGAATCCTCTCTATTCCTGCTCTGTACTTAACCAAGGTGGTTTTGAAAGGAAAAGATAGCCTCCTGGCCACATGGCTCTTTGAGAGACTTTGTAATAGCTGCCTGAAAATGATCCAAGGTAAGGAAGGCATGGGAATTATCTAACAGATAAAACTTTGTCTTACGGGAATAGGATCCAGACTTTCAAATTCCCTTCCTCATATGAGGATGAGATGTCAGTAAGTGGCAGTAGCACAGAGAAGGCTGTGATGGTATTTTGGGAACCAAGGATTTCCTGGGCAGATACTAGGGCAAGATACCAGGGATACTTCAGTGGTTTTGTTTATTTGATGGCTCTCTGACCCATTTCTTACAGTAAGAAGAGTGTTGTTTCATATTTGCTGTGTTTTTAAACATCACACTTTTACAGAACTGGCTAATAGTGAGAATGGTAGAAACTTCTAATGCTGTGAGAGAAGTAACAAGAAGGCATTATTACAAGTTGCTAGATATAAGGTTGGATTTAAGAATCAGAACACCCAAAATGGAACCTATAGGACCAAAACTGCAATTTTAGATACCTGTTTTAGTACTGTCTTGGTTTGAAAGCACCCTGATGGGAACTCCAGGCACTTCGCAGTCACTGACTGTGAACACTTTGGTTCTCACAGGTGTGATTGAAATCTAGCTGCTTAGCTTCACTGCACATAATTACCCTGGGGAACCTAATCTGTAATCAGAGCATACTTACAACATACCCACAGTACTGGGCTCCTCAAGTAATGCTATTGTTTACACTTCTTAAAAAAAAAACAACTGATGAAGTGGTGCTCCTCTTTCTTAATTTAGTGGCCAAAAGCATCGACTTAGGAAACAGAAAATCCGTTTCAGTGCCCTCAGACCAACATTTCCTATTTGACCACGTCATTGTCTATCTTAGTGGCATAGTTAAAGCTATGCCACTGTACAGAAATATTTCAGCCTTAATGAGAAATGAGATGAAGATACACATTTATGATATCGCATCTTAGTGGGCATACCATTAAATGAGAGCATGGAATCCTTTAATCCTTTTTTCCTGTTTTCAGCACAATTTCCGTATGTCATCTGATGGCTATTTCATTTAAAACACAAAACAAAACTTGGGAAAGGGAGTGGAATCCATATATAATTCATTGTGCCATCAATGATAGGCCAAGAAGTAGTTCTACCATCATCTCAGAAGATGAAGAAGACTTGCTCAAGCAAGTTTCCTCCTTACCCATATTTGGATTAAAAACCTAGAGGAACCATATTTGGATTAAAAACTTAGAGGACCTTGTGATCATGATAGAGAAAGAGATCTCATGATTCCACCAACTTTCACTTTGCTTTATGCCTTCACTGCTTTTGTATTGGAGAAGGTGAGGGACACACATCCTCAGTCCTTGAGAAAGGAAGACATCACAGGATTTTGCACTGGGTACACGGGGAAGTCTATGGTGAGGTGGACTGATGGAGAAAAACCTATGATTTCTGGGGACTGTACAAGCAGTATCACATCACTGTCATCAGGCACATGCCTCAGGGCAATGAGTTTAGGCTCTTTGTCCACATCACTTACTACCAAAATTCTCCTCACATCATGTGGGATGAAGAGCCCTGAGTCCGCAGGGAAGACCTGAAGGAGCAGCGTGGAGATGATATCAAATTGTGTCACTTCTGCTTTCTCCCACAGCTGTTGTGGCCTCTTAGCTTGTTCCTCTGTTTGCATCGAAGCCAACAGCAGTGTCACCTGTTGTCAGTATTCAGTCTCTCAAGCTCTTTAAGCTCTTTGCTGAAAGATGCTCCCCAGGCGTCAGCTCCAATCATCCCTGTGCCACACCAGTGAGGGTGCTACCCCCGTAACAGTATGCAGAAGTTACATGGAAGTGATAAATACCTGAATGATTTAACCATTAGTCATATGGCTATCTTTGATAATCTAAGCACGAATAGCACTGTCTTCTTGATACAGCCTCTGAAAGGAAGTAAAGAAGCCACTGCAGCATTTAAAGGCAAGCAGCTACCCTATGGCCTGCCTCCCCTGGATTTCAGGAGGCCTCCGGACTGCTTGCTGAAACCATGTCAATTTAGCTTGCCTTCTGTATTGGTGACACCTAGGACTAGCCACTTCCTGGCCTACCCTGAAGGTAGACCCTAGGATCGGTCATTTCTAGACTACAAGGTAACCTGTTGTCCTTGAAACCTGCAGGCCAACTTCTACTTTCAGAAGTGACACGGAAGTTGTGCTCCCCAACAGTCTTCCAAACAATGTTAGTCAACTATTTTTTCTGTTCACTGTGCGGTTGGTGGATGCTCCCTACAAAGCCCATAGAGACAGGATAAACACAGTGACTATGCTTATGACTGGTTAACATAAGGGAGAACCATGTTATAATGGCATTAGCTTTTAAGAAATGAACAGCAGCAAGTACAGTTTGCTGCTTTCTTATGTTTTAGTGTGTAAGTCCTGCTGACTACTGAGATGGGTAGAGAATTGAATTGTCTGAGCAGCTGGGCTATGTGGTCATCTCTTTCCTCACTAGTTCCACTAACCCTAAATCTCTTAACTTCTCTAAAAACAAGAGAGCATCCTTGAGGACCAGGTAGTGAGTGCTCCCTCGGAGTGGTTAAAATGCTGTGATGTTATGTAGGGAGGTAAATATATATGTCTGTGTGTATGCAAAACTGTCTGTAGGAGAGACAATAATATGAGCACTGTAACAGGAAGGTAGATGGCCTTTCTTGTTTGAGTACAAGTAGTCCTTTAAGTAATAGCATGGTTGCATAATAGCATGGAAATTTAAAGCTGATCTCTGTTTGCTCTAACAAATGTAAGGCTGGCACCTCGTCAGTTATGACTCAAGTAACAAATAACACTTCAACCATATTGAACTGTGCGTCACCAGAAGAGTTGTTTCGTACTCTATTTTCTTACTTATAGAGGAAGAACAAGTAACAGAATGGGTTTTTTTTTGTGAGCTGCGGGTTTCCATTCACTTTGACCTGAATGCAGCGTAACACGATATGAGCGTAAGACTGGCTTTCTTACAAAAACACCTTACCCGAGCAGCAGTGTTATTTCTAAAGAGGAAGCATGTTTTACACACTACTCATTGCCGTAAGCACTGGTGAGGTAACAAGGTCATAAAAATCATCAAAAGAAAAAGATATAAGGGTTTTAATATTGCTGTTCTCCAGTGTTAGGAAAATAAATCCCTCTTTTTTTATGCTCTCTGCTTTTCTGCAGGGAGGTCTGTAGTCCCTGCCACTAAAGACCACTCACCAAGAATGGAACTGGAGCAACTGTGATTTCATCCTCACTCAACTTCTGCTAGAATTACTGCCCTATCATCTGTAAAGATCTCTGATAGCCTCAACTAGGTAACATTTCCAATTTTATTTATTAGGGTGGTTTGTTGTGTGTTTTGTTTGTTGTTTTATCTTGTTTCTCAGACGCTATTTTGATCTTAGGCAGCTTCTCGTGTCAACTATTTTATCTTTTTTTCTGAATAACAAATCTTTTCCATACATTTACTTACTGTCACCATTTAAAAATCACTTTTCCCATTTAACATTTCAGTATACAATATTCATGCACGTCATAAATGGCTTCTTAGTCTGGTGTTCACTCAATACACAGTTAAACTATTTTCCCAAGAGTAGCTAAGGTATTGTCCTTTCTTCTCCTTTTATCCTGACAAGAGCTCTTTCTCTCCCCTCCTCTCTGTATATTTGCTATAGTGCAGCTCCACATTCTATTACAAAAAGATGGGAGTGAAAGAAAACATTGTGTTTTCTCCCTTGCTTTAGTTCTTCAAGAAAAAACAGTGGACAGTCATCTGTGATCATTCACAAGGTTCTCCTGCACTTGTGGTAACCTTACAAAAAGAAAAGAGGAGATACACCAAAATACAGAGGCTTTCATGGGCATTAAGAAACAGGTAGTTTCATCCCAGACTGCTTTTAAATAAATGCTTTTCTTGTTTTGTTTTCACACTTATTAGGCCTGATTGCCTAGATTCATACAGAAATCTAATTCTCTGAAGTATCCTAAGGGTTTGAAATATCGAAGTTTGTTAAATTAGACCTAGAAGAAAAGCAGCCAGTATTACTTCTGATAGTGGGATTACTGGGTCATTACGTATTTTGGACATTTTTGCATAACTTTCAGCTACAAAGGAGTCGGTTTAGAGAACAGGTTGTCAAAAATATAGGAGAAATACAGGTCCAAGATAAAGAACAAAGTTTTCACTACTTTGGAAGGTATTGTACAGCTGCAGTATACCACAATGTCTTTAAATATTGGTCTGATGCAGTCCTTTGCAGTCCCAAGTAACTGATGCTACAGGTAAATGATGCTAGCTATAACAGGCAATCAAATTACACATGGGAAAGTTTGATGCAGAATGAATGTGGATTCCTCAGTCCTGAGGAACTGCATTTCAGAGGATGTTTGAAAAACTGGCCCCAAATCACTCATAAGTGGTTGTTGTGATTGCTGGTAATATGCAACAGAATCTCTGAGTTACAAAACAGCTTGAAAATTATTAAGATCTGAGTGTTATTGATTTCAGCTATAGACTGTTTAAATCTGGACTTTGATTTGAGTTCAGAAGATTTAGCTGGGAAGTGGCCAATGTCTCAGCTACCCACCCTTCCCAAAGTATCAACCACAATATTGAAGAGGTTTAAGTGAGATTGACATCCAGTCCTCCACTGCTGTTAATGTCCAGCATGTATATGTATTATCATATTATTAACCTTAACTTTAAATCACTATCAATTTCTGTGACTGTAGGACAAACTGTAAAAAGAAGTGATTCATATATCTGTCTTGCTCAGCCACTTCTGATGACAACCTCCAGGAGAGGGATGGGATAGCTGTGGGTTAAAGCTCAGCTATCTCAGCTGAGTTGGCCAGTGACAACATGCTTAAGCCTTTTTGTTGTAAATTTATTCCACCAGAGCTGGAGGTGTTCACGTGTCTTTCTAGAAGCTCTAGTCAAAGAGATCAGGAGTTCCCAGATAAGAAAGTAAACAGGACTCAGTAAGACTGATAGTATATTTCAGAGGCCTTATTGTTACAATCCTTGCGTAAATGTTGCAAATGTCAAAAAAAATAAATAAAATAAGGCAGTGAAATCTCTGACAACAGCTGATCTTGCAAGTGACTCAGGCATTTCTCCTAGTCCTCTTTCTCTTTTGCTGTGGAGTCCTGTTAAGGCTGTAAGATAGCAGCTTTGGGCTATGCCCTTTCAAATCACACCTACCACTCATTCCTTCCTTACTTATTCACTGCCTCATCATTCATCTGCTCCCATCTATCTGCCTGCTAATGTCATTCACTACCTACTCCAAAATTACCTTCCATCCACTTACTGAATGAGGGATTCAGACAACTAAAGGAGTTTGGTTTTTTTTGTTTCTTATCTCTCTAACACTCCAGACGGATTCCTCTCTGAAGTAGAGCTGCAGAAACCTGTAGAGCTTGGAAGGAACTTGCTGCAAGCACAGCCATCCCTCCCTAACGATGCTTTAGGGTACAGATCTGTTGCCCTTCTCTGTTTCCTCCTTGTAGCTATTGGACATGAGAAACTTCATAGGAGTAGGATGAGCTTCTCTGCTCCCATGAGATTTTTCACTCACCACTTTACAAAGTGTTTGCTTGGCTCTGAAATGCTCCAGACTGAATTAATTACTACGGTTAGTTGCAAAAAAGAAATTGTTTTTGAATAGTCATAATTTTTAAGCTAAAACATTTTCCTGCAGCATGCTATCCTTTAAAATTATTTTACAGAGAAAACCCCAAACCTTAAAAAATTTATCTTTTGATCTTTAAATGCCAACATCGGCATTTTTGGTAGTGAAGGGTTGAAATTGTCTCTTATCACAAAGTATTTTCAAGCAGTGAACTTAGTCCACAATTCAAAAACTTTAGATAGTATTTCAGTTTACTGAGCTTCCTAAGGTTGTACGTTTACTTAAGCACTGTTTCCTTTAGCTATAGAAGATTCTTAGTTTTCTTTATGGAAGTTTTCTAGCTATCATTGTTAACAAAAACTTTAAAAGTTTAGAAAGTGACATAAATACAATGAACTCCAAATCTATTGCATGTAAAATCTGATGTTTAAGCCAGTTTCATTCATTTATGCTTATGATTCTTGAATGACTTGTGATTCTTGAATGGTGCGATTGGCAGCATTAAATAAAAACTCATTAAATCATCACCTTTTTTTTTTTTATTTCAAGCAACAAAAAAACATTTTAAGGTTATGAAAATCTCAGTTTTAGCCCACTCCTCTCCATCTCATTTCTTAACTGGTTTTCAAACAACTTTTCATTTCCTACTTCCAAAGGACTTACCTGAATAAAATGAGTAAGACAGTAAGAACATCATGTGGCAGAATGTTTGAACTTTAAAGAAATTATCCTGGACACTGAGGAATAGGAAAGCAAAAATCAAATTTGAATGAAACAAATGAGAGTGCTAATTATGGACTTGCTACCAATTTATCTTCTACTTGCAAAATGCAAATATAGTTCCCACTGAGTTGTTATAAAGATCACAAATCTGAATTACAAATCAGCATGTGCCATAGCCTTCTGAATAATCATGTTTGCTTAGGATCAATGTACCGAGTGACTGAAGGAGGCATGTCCATCACTGTGAATGTTATGATACACTGTACAACTGTTGACAAAAAGCATTTGCATTTACAGAGCTGAACTCTAGTTGCTTTGTATTTCAAGATATATCTATATTTGCAATTACTTCAGTTCATAAATATGCTAATGATTCACATTCTGTGACTACGGGTAACATTTATGCTGGCTTACAGGCAAATAGAAATTCAACTTTCTCAAAATGCCCTGAGAAAGGAAAAGGTAGGTTTGGTGCGTACCCTTGTGCTAGTGTGCTAGCTGGGCTGTGTGGCTGGAATTGGGCTCTTGCTATCAGACCCTTGCTAACTTTGGAGGTTTTTGAGATGGTACTACTTCATAGGCATCATATAGCTGCCTTGGGTGGCTTAAGAGCAGAGAAAAAGCCAGCCCTTACCAGTCTCATCTCCCATGCTCCATGAAGGCCTCTTATTTTCCCTTATTCCTTGCTGGTTTTACAGCAACTTTGATACCACACTATGCACTCCTCTCAGTTGTCTTCCAACACATGGATGAGTACAACCAAGCTTGTATCCAGCAGCTCTGAAGAAGCTGAAGAAACAGGGAGAAAGCAAAGTGACTGGGGCAATCACTCCCAACGTAGGCTCAGCTAGGGGCATTATCCTTCACCTCTCTACTTCTGCTATGGCTATGTGAGAAGGCAAGGGGTGATTTTGCACTAGGACCGCAGCAGTTTTTCTCCACAATAAACAAAAATCAGAGGCTGAAATGTGAAGTTTTGTGTGAAATCTATTTGTCTTTGTCCAAGGGCCTCTGGCTCGCCACACAGGTGCGAGCAGACAGAGGAAGCACTCGGAGGGACGTGTGGGGAGTGGCGTCCAACTCAGCTAACCTGGGCCTGGCCCCCAGTCAGGCCCAGCCAGCAGGTAGGGAGGCCATTTTTAGCTTGCTGAGGGGATCTGCTGCTGCTGGCGGCTGGGGAGAGCCTGAGCGGGAGCCTTGGCCACGCTCCCTGGCCAGCCTCACGCACAACAAGCCCGTAAGGGCCCTGCCAGCTCCCTGCTGCTGGCTGGCTGCTGGCTGGCAGATGTAAGCAGCTCCTTAGCTGGAGGGTGAACGCAGTGCTCAAAGCCAACACACACACACACAATGAATATTTTTATTCCCTCGTATAAATTGTTAGACATTTGCTGGCAATTATTTGCTAGAAGTTAAGGTTTGAAAGCCTTCTGCTGTACTTTTCTAGCTCATTTTCTTTTCCTTTTTCTTCCCCCAAAATACGGCATTGATCTTGTTTTGGCTCTGAGTGCTTTGCATTTTGTTGTTTTTGTTTAAGGTGATATCTGGCTTCTGCTACTTTGTTTATGACAGGAAGAAAATTCTTGTTTTCCCAGGCAAATGTTTTACCCCTTGCGCGCCAGTTGTCCTGTTAGCAAGAAAGACCCTGACCCAAAATGCTAAGGTGCTTAGATCTGTTGCTGTGTGGGCCTCAGAATGAGTGTGGTTGACATTTTGGCACAACCAGGAGCCTTGACTGAGTCATGGACTGCAGGAAGAGGCAAATGTTTGAGAAAAGTGCAGAGAGCAATACTGTCCTTTGCACCTCTTTCAAGACCTAGGGGCATGAAGTGTTATATGAAAAGTAAAGTTTTGTTTAGTGTTCTTTTGCTTGTAAAATCAGCCAGTAGTGTAGATAGACATGTGACTCTCTGTTTTCACTTCTTGCAGAAAACAAGGAAGAAGAGAATAAACTTTTGATTTAAGGAGCTATTTCTCATGATTGCAAGCATCATGACTTCTTTTGTTTGCTAAAATAATCCCTTCAACTCAGTACTCCAAGTACCTTTCCCTTTCTCTCTAATACCTAAGTTATGGTGCTTTGACAGTTTTTATGTGTCTCAGAAATTCATTGTTCCTATTCTTCTTGACTGTCTTGTATGATGACAATTACAGAGGCCTTTTAATTTTATTTTCCTCACTAACAGTGCTGTTGACATACGGGATGAGGATAGCAAGCTTTATGAAGTGTGCTTAGCTAGTATTTTGACTTATTAAAGATACATACTTCATGAAGTTAAAGAGAATGCATTTTTAAATCCCCAGATAACTTGTAATTTCATATGAATAGTTTCTTAAGAGTCTATAAGATTTATTTCAGCTCATATTTATTCCTTTATTTTATTTTATTTTATTTTTTGCTGAGTTGGAAGGCCTTCTCAGTTTATGATACTACTATCACTGTGAGTTAATTAGCAGCCAAGTACTTAAAAGTAAAGCAATACACAAAACATGTACACAAAGCTCACTGCAGGGAAAGTATTTGATTTCAAGTCTGTGCAGACAAGGAGAGGAAAAAGGACTGAAAGCGCCAAGTAACTCAGTGTTGCGGAATAAAACTGTAGACAGGCGTGCTCCCTAAATGCAGGCTTCCTTGAAGATGAGTTCTGTTGTCAGCAGTCCAAGGGCATGTTTTCTCAAAGCCATATCATACTTGGTTTGCATTAATTACTTTGGACAAATTTGTTTGATCTTCATCACCTCATGGTGGCATTATACATAAAACTTACTGCCAAAATGATCTTCCTTCTGCTATGACATATACCCGTACCTGTACCTCTCACCTATTCCTTATTTCTAGACAATGTCACTCCTTTCAAACTTGAAGAAGCACATAATATACAAACTGCTCTTTTTTGCTGCTGATAGCTGTTTACTGCAGAAATGAGGAACTCCTGTGGAAAGGGTAGATGGGACTTGGTTTGTTAATAAGAGGAATTAATCTCCTTATTAGTTTAAGCTTCTATATCAGTGTGCTGTGCCTTTTATACTGCTTGGGTTCTTGTTGCCAACCGTATCTCCATTTTAAGCTTTGAAACATCAAAAAGGATGTCCATAACTTCAGTAACTACTCTCATTTTCTGCTGGTATGTGAGGAATGCTGGCCCAGCACTAGGAACCACATCTCTCCTTGTTAACCCCTAGTGATAAAGCAGTGCATGAAAGTCACAGATGCATCTCCTACTTAAACACATTTGCTTTGTCTGAACTGGAAACTGTCACAGCTCACTGACCTTTTAATAGTTTACCAACAAAAGCGTAAACAGCGGCATTTGTGAACAGATGCATGTCAGAAATAGTACATGCTGCTGTAAAATGCATCCTAGAAACTTGTCTTTGCATTCTCTGGTGCGTATGAAGGAAATAAGTAAATTAACTTCTGTTTGTTCTTTTCACCAGCTGGCTTTCAAAGCACCTCCATGTTTGAATGTGAGCTCTAGATCGTTAACTAAAATGTAAAATTCTTGGCTATGACAGCAAGAAATAAAAAGAAATACACTCCAGATTGGTGATAAATGTTATGTAAATTCATACACATTCTATATATACTGCTTTACTATTTGGTTGCCACAGATTACTTACAGTGATTCAGACATATAACTGAGCTTCCAGTGATTTCATTTAGACTTCCCTTATTTAAGAAGTTATTGACCACGTATAAGGTCATTGATCAGGTACTGCCAAGATTTGCTTATGCCACACATCTAATATCTGCCTTTTTTCTATGTACATACATACATGAGGTAATGGAATAAAAATTGCATTGGAATAAATTTGGAGAGACTCTACTTAAATATGGCAAGGCTATGGTCTGTGATAAGTAAGTGTGTCAGAAATGTGAATGTCATGTTTTAGAGTAAATATATATTTTTTATTATTTGTAGAGTTCTTTTTAATATTTGATTTGCATCTCTATCAGCAGCTGGTGCAATGCAGAGGGAAAGCACTGAGTTTCAACTTTCTAAGACCTATTACAGTTTTAGCACCATACCTCCGAGTTGCATCTTTATCAGCAATGAGGTTCATGCCAATGCAGGGCATTGACACACACGATGTGTGCAGTGCATGGCAGGTGACTGCTGGAGGACTTCAGCAGGTTGCAGGTGAGGTGCACTGGGTGGTGTTCCTCTGTGTTACTTCAGTCTTGGTTCCCTCAGGAACAAAATTGCTCTGAGCACCAGCGATGTTCTTGGTTGTATATCACATTTCTAAGCATAAAAGGAAGTCAAATGCATAACAAACCCAACCTCATCCAGTACATTAAGTCACAGACTTGATGCACAGACTGATTTTTTGTGTTCCTCACTTATAACATCATCAGCCTTACAAATGTGTCTATATATGTGATAAAGGCCAGTACTTTTTCAGGGTGTATCTATGATGGCATTGCAGTATAAGCCTTACAAAGAAATAATATTGTACACAAACAATATACGCACACTTAGCTATTAGTGTATAATAAAGTGCTTAGCGTGACCAGATCTGCTACAATTATTACTGAGAAGTCGTGCTTCTAAACTCATGGGTCTGCTAGGTGCTAAGTACCATTGAAGTCCATTGACTTATTTCTATTCATGGCAGGAAAATAAGATTACTATAATTATTGTCATTATTATTATTATTCAAATTATAGGATTTATTGCTCTTCAGAGATTATCCAAAATCAGGTTGTAGAATATATTATGATGATTAAGGATTGGTAAGATCTTTGATTTCAAAAGATAAATAGCCCTGTTTGCTGGCACTTTAGAAACAAGTTGCATGATTTAAATGGCAATACTCAATAATTTGTGATTTTATACAGTGATTTTGTTTCAGAGTTCAGACTGAAGTCTTTCAAGATCAAGTTATGTTCAGACATCTCTTAAATATCTGGAGATTTCCGGGGGGCAGGTGTGTCAATTTCTAGAAGAATAAATAATTCCTTTTCTTTATTGTTACTATGCCACAGTTTAATGCAAAACACGGCAGCTAAGACTCAATATATTTGCATGTATTAGGCTTAATATAAGTATTATACAAGAAGATTTTGCAATTTTAACACAGGTAAGAAAAAATCTATAGGCGAGGGACAAACTGTAATGCACTAAGTAATTGACTTACTATCAAATGATTCATGTCTCAGCTGTATGTGAAGAACAGATAGAAGATATTCCAGAGCACAGCACACACTGTTCCCTGGACTGTAAAATAGCAAAAGTTCTTCAGCCAGAAAGAACTTAAGAGATAGCTACAAATGCTTTAAACGCTGTTATGAAGGGGGAAGGACAACCATTCCAGATTTAAGCTTGCTGTAACTGTAACCCCAAGCTCCAAGGAAACTGATGCTTCTCATGTGACAAAGGGTAACCTTGAAGACACTGGCAGGCAACTAGATGCAGAATGTGAAGTGTTCCCTGCCAGCTCTTCTGTGTGGTGTGATGCTGGTACCTTTCAACTGAATTTCAGTCACTTAAGTTGTTTTGTCATCTCTAGAATCCATGCATTTTTCCCTTCTAAGAGCCACTTCACAGTGACTAAACTAAGGACACACAGTTAGCTTTTTCTACCAAATGTGAAGTGAAATATTGATATCACAAAGTATAAATGCTCACCAGAATTCTCTCTCTCTTAATCATTTTTGTCATTTCTTTAACAATGAACAAAAAAGAGAGATAAAGCTTTCCCTGATGGACTCATATGACAGTTACTTAAAATATGTTTAAAAGAATAAATGAGTGAAGTGCTATTTTAAATTATTAAGCATGTAAGTAACAATGTTAAAGTAGTTGCACAGCTCTGAAAATGGCAAATAAAATTCCTAATGTGTCACCTACAAACTTGTTAGCAGTTGGGAGGAACGATGTTAGAAAGGCATTGTAGGCTTCCTCATAGAGATAGACCTGATCATGTAAACCATTATTCTAGACTTCCACCTTAAGCCTTCACTGCAGTTTGATTTCAGGACAATTAGAAGCAGACCAATGAGATCTCTTTAAAACAAAGCATATTTAGAAAATAACCAGCAGTAGATGAAAGTTTTGCTGTTACTAGGCTAAGTAATGAATGGTTGAGGTAAATTGTTCATATATGGTCCTTGGAAACATTTCAACTAGTCACCATGAACCTTAAGAGTGAGAGGGCAAGGGGCAGTCTGCAAATAAAATTAAAGGTTTAACAGCTGGCTTTTCTGACCCTATAAGTTTGGGGCAACTGTTCTCAGTTTCTTTTCCTTGCTGTTTTCTTTACTTCCCCAGACGCAAGCTTGAGAGAACAAAATGGGATCCCTTGACCTCGTATTTAAGGTCAGTTCAGCTATCACACTCAGCTGAAGTTACTAACTACTCCTGAGTCCCTTCTGAGGTGCTCCTCTCCTGTATGATTGCTGAAAAAATCTGTATTTTCAAATACATTAATTTATTGACAGTTCACCCTATCCTTCCCACTTCTCTGTATCACTTGCTATTTCAGACATGAAGCTGGTCTTGTTTTTACCATCCACCATTCTCCTAAAGGATGTAGAAATGAGGGATTTCTTGTTGGTGACATACATGGGCACCATCCCCTTTCAGATATATTTGTAAAAGCATGAAAAGAGTGTTTGCAATAGTGTTTGCCACAGTGTTCATCCACGATAATAGCTTTGTCAGAAGACAATTCATCGTCCACGGGAAGAAAGCATGGTTGTTTGGTTTCCGAGGGCTTCTACGTGCTCCACGGTAAGGACATTCTTGCTGTCAGGGGATCCTAGCCAAAGTACTGCCTTTCAGAAAGATGCTGCCAAGTTCCTACTTGAAGACTGGAAAAATATTCTCAATAGTTAACTCCTCAAGTGAAACAAAACATGGGAACTAAAATTCCTTTCCCAAAGTTCCAGGTCACTGATTTGAGGTAATTTATGACCTTGTTTTTCCCCACTCCTACTCACATTGGGTTGATTCAGAATGTGCAGGTTGTTTTGAGTGAAAAGGGATGGGATGAACAAGAGTCTGTATGTAGACCGCCAGGGGGCAAATAAATTCACTAAACCGTTTTTGTCCACACCTGTCTACTTACAGACTTTATTCTGTCTGCAGGTGCAGGTTAATACACATTTTTTGAAATCTGTGATCTTCTCTTTTTTACACCAGTCAAGACTCTTGTCCTTGAGCATCCCATTTTCCTTGTTCTGCAGTATCCTTGTTAGTACCTGGTAATATATGAGGGCTGCTCTCAAAGTATTGCCTCCTATTTTATTACGTTGGCCCACATCAGAGGTGGATGTTGGTGGTATGGCAGTAGAGGTTTAACCTTCCTGCCAGTGTTCCAATACACGTGGTTGCCATGTAACAGATGGCAGCAGAGGGGCAACCTGACACAATGGCATCTAACATGGAAGTGCACATGAAGCAGAGGTGTGTCACTGAATTCCTCCATGCAGAAAAAATGGCACCCATTGACATTCATCGACACTTTCTGAACATTTATGGAGACCAAATGGTGGATATGAGCTCAGAGAGGTGGTAGGTGGTGCATTTCAGCAGTGGTGATAGTGATGTGAAAGACAAGCCATGTTCCAGATGGCCATGCAGACTGTTAGAAGCGCAGCATTCAGGCTCTTGTTCATTGCTAGCAAAATCGTTGCATAATTGCCTAATCAGCATTATGAGTCAGCACTGGGAAAAGTGAGAATACTATTCCCAAAAATTAATAGAACAGTGTGCAGATTTTCACTGATAACCAGAGCTATGGTGATCCCCATTCAGTATGCTGGAGTTTTAAAATGTAACTATTAATCTGAATCTCAATTAGTAGTATTATTTTGCAGCTGATCAAAGCAAAATATATGTATTTAAAGAGTCTTGCTGATTTTTTTTTCTAGTGATAGATTTATAAATATCATATGTTTTTGTAAATCATTAGTTTTGAAGTTGCTGGAAAACTGGCTTAGATCCACAGCTTCTAGGTATTTTAGAAATAGTTCTCATTCTGCTTTTCCATATGTAAGGGAATATAATTTCTGCCAGCTACCTCTACAAAACAATTCCTTTATTTCACAGTAATTTCAGTAGCCATCTCCAGTGACTTTAAAAATGATCTGGTTAGGCTTGCCAGTAGTGTTTTGCAGGCTTTAATTAATTTTTCTTTTCTTTTATTTACAAAACACAACACTTTCTTATTGAGGTAACTGATCTCTGTACATCACTAAAGTTAATTAAAACAAAATTTCTTGTCTGAGATAGACCAAAATCCATCAAAAATAATCTTATCCTCCTACCTTACCTCTACGAGCTGCATAAACAACTCCTAGAGCTAAATATACTCTATTTTTCTTCAAGTGACTAACAAATTTTGATGTGTCAGTCTTTGGCAGTTTATTCTGAACTGTTATTAAAAAGTTCTTGTTTTTTTGCAAGAACTTGTGATTTCTGGTCTTTTGATTTGCCTAATGTGTTCGAATGCTGTTTCATAAAGATCACGGTGTGAACACTGGCTTTGGATATTATTCTCCTTTTCTCCTCCTGCTGCCTTGCACTGCGGCTGAGGGCAAACCCTCAGATCTGCTGAGAAGTTATTTGTGGCATCACACCTTGAAGATGAACATGGCATTGTAAATCTTGCGTAGACTCTCTGTAGTATGAAACCATGTACCAGAAATCACCTGTCACTCTACACACACTGCAGGTCTTCCTGTTCCAGAATTTGAAAAATCAGCATGCTCTATTTTTCTAACAGTCAGCTAAATCTGAATCCTTGAATTCTGTGTCTCTTCATTCAGTACACTGATAGAGCTAGTGGACAATGGAGCTTCTTTTTCATTACAATTGCATAGTTTAGTTATTACAAAAATGTGAAGGCATCTGCAGGTAGGCAAACATTGTCATTCCCTTTTGCAACTCTTCTGTGCAGCAGAGGGTATAGATAAATTTCTTCAAAATGATGCAGGTTGTATCCATTTAGAATTTTACAATTATCTTAAAAAATAAATAAATATAATAAATCAGAGCCTGAGTTTTGTATTATAGATTCTGTTTCTGTTGTTTTTATGTCTGGTGCCCACGGCTGAAATTGGAATAATATGAGAAAAGTGAAAAGCTTTTCTTGTCAGAAGGACGATGATCAGAAGGAGCCAAACAGTCAATTTTCTGTCTGTGATACAGGAGACAAAAGCTTAAGCATTGTGGCATCCCATTCTTCCATGGTAAATTCAGGCCTGATTTATTATTTCTGAGGGGTCATTCACTGTCAAATATTCCATATGGGAGCCATAGCACACAATGAATTACACAGCATTTTTGGCTAAAAATAACACAGAGGGCACTAATTGGTCTATGACAGCGACAGTCATAACCTTGTCAAAAAATAACCTTTGCTTAAGCAGAATTAAATAAGAACACTTGAATGTCTCTGTCCACATCACTACCCACTGCCCTACCAACAATTTTCACAGATGTGGCACTCAGAAAAATCAAAAAACTTGACTTCTTTTTCTCAGTCAAACATGATCTGGGTATGTTAACTTAGATACTGCACTTGATTGTATCCAAGCATGGTATCCTAGCACAGATAAAGATAGATTAAGAATCACAACTATTTGTGTGGCTGAGCCTGTAAAAGAATAATTATGAGAAAATTAGGAAGCACTAATTTGTTGATGCTGATTTTCTTCCCAAGAGGATGTAAGATCATATCTTTTTCTATTAACCTGATTCTCTTTGCTTCTAGCCGTGATCCCGAGGGTGTTTCAATAACAAATGTCTAACTATATTCTCAATGCTACATGTTAGCAAATTACCTAGGCTTTTTATTTATGTGGATTGATAGGACATCTGGGAAATAATTGCTCATTAGGAGAAAGCTGACATAAATGTATGAAATAATATTTTAAGATATGACAAAACATTACCCAAGCTGATGACATATTAACAATGATTTTACAAGCAAATTGATTAATCTATGGCAAATGAGCTAGTGTATTTAATTACAATTTTATGCGCTGTTGATACTTGTGCTATAAATAAGGGAATTACATATGGGTCACTCTGGTGTTTGGTTATGGAATTGTTTACTTGACATACTGATGTCATTAAATGATAATTCCAGATCCCTGGGTAATCACGACGACTTTCTACAAGACTGAATTAACTTTTACTGAGTCAGTTTCTAATTCAGTCTCTGAATTCCTTTAGTTCCAGATCTGTTTTAAGCAAAATATACAGAAGGGGGTACAAGTGTATTTGTGTTGCTTGCAACTCTGTGTGTGAAATTCAAGTATGAACAATTTGTTTTAGCATTGCAGTTTCTGGATTCTGACCTGAAGTCTGCTGAAAGCCAAGGAAGGGCAGTGAGGTGTCTCCCTATGGCTTAACAACAGTGGGTTAGGAATGAATACTTGGCTTGAAGTCTACATGTTACTGCTGAACTGCACCCAGTTTTGAATTAGTCCTTTTTATATTAGAATTGCCTGAAGAGAGCAAGATGTGACACTCCAGTGCAGAAACTGGGGGTGAAGCAACAAATCTGCTGTGGGGACGGTTAAAAGCAGAACTAGAGCCTACTCCATGGCTCTTGGTTGTTTAGCAAAATGTAACTTTACTTATCTCTGTGAGGTCTGGGTTAGACATTTACAGCAGTGTTGTTTGCTACTGACTCACCCGGTATAATGAGTACTACATGGATCGGATGTAGTTTGAGTGACAGTTTGTAAGCTCTTCATGGAATTTGTCCACTTGTTTACACTAAATATAAGAGAATGAGAGTTTGAAGTGCCTAATTTGATTAATACTCTGTGAAAAGCATGACTGTACTAGCTGAAAGGTGAGCAAATTCAATCTTACAGTAGCTCCACTTCAGTGGTAAGACTAGTTTAATGATCTCCTGTGTTTTCTCCTCCCCGTGTTTCAGTCAGCCCTTTTCTGCCCCTCATTGCTCATTCCCACGCCCTGGCCCCTCCAAAGCAAATGTTATTTTTAATCCAGATCAGTTCAGTGATCCAGTTTAGATTGCAGTTCCACAAGCAGTTGTGTTGACACAACTGTGGAGGTGGTACAATATGGGGAGGTAGGAATGAGTGGTTAAGGACAGCATATTGTGAAATGACAGCTTGGAAGTGACACCTGAAAATGAAAGGCTTTTCATATTAGGCTTATGGAACTTTTAACATAATTATACAATAACAAATTAGAACATAAGTCTCAGTAGAGAAAGTTTTACAAAATAAATCACCTTATCTTCATATGAACTCTGAAGTAGGGGAATTCTGGTAATCTGCCTTTTCTTGACGTTAGTTCTGTCAGACTGAAGCAATAGCTGAAACACTCAAGAATGACCTGAATTATAAAATGGGTTGCATGTGTTGTTTTTCTCCCCTCCTCTCCACTCCCAAATGAGTTTATTTTTCATTTTGAATGTTTATGTTGAACTCTCTGTCATTCTGCCCATCTAATTCCTCATTCAGTTTTATAGTCAAACAATAATTACAAACAATCACTGGGGAAAAAGCATATTTTAGTTATTTGACGTAATCTTGTCTCATATAAAATATAAACTCCAAAAGCAGCAGTCAGAGAGTTGCAGAGGACCCATCATTACCTCAGATTCAAAATAAAATGCTAAAGTCTGTAGCTTGAGACAAGTGCTTCTTCTTATAACCATATGCAAACAAAGTACAGTCAGGCTTAAAATGGAAAAAAAAGAAAACCATATTTTCTTTTCTTAAAGAATGTTAGTGAAAGAAATTCTACAGAAAGCACCGTAAAACAGGCAGCTGTATAATAATTATGACAGACCCTTTCTAGATCTCAGTGTTTCTATGGAACAAGCTCTCCAGTTTAGATGTTTGTAGATGGACACATTTGTCAAGGACACTTTGATGTAAGAGTGCAAATAAGTTTATCTGATTCCTCAATATTCTTCACCATCTAGCCACCAAAATTTGTGTGGTATGAGTGGCGAATGGGCAGTGGCGGAGTAGGACAGACATGCCACCACCTTCATGAATTCCGCCATCAGTATCTATGCTGTGAGTGATGGAAATAGCCTTCCATCCTTCAAAAAATCTTCCAGTAGAATGACATCCTATTTTTTCAAGGTAGAATAAAACCAAACGAATCACCTTCCTACTTATTTATTTACCCCTTTTTCTTTTAAAATTTCTTTCTTTCTTTTTTTTTTTTTTTTAAACAAACCAAAACTGAAACAGCTTTGCCTATTCATTAAATACAGTAGAAGAGAGCAAACAATCTATTTTCCCCTAGGGTGCTAATTGCCCACAGAGACGCACAAGATAAGAGGGAAAGGCAAACAGAGAGAGCTGCTGTTCGTTTTTTAACCAGGAAGGTAGTGGGAGCAGGAAAGAGGCAGGATCACCAGGCTTGAACAAAAACATATTTGCAAGACCTTTTGTCTCCAGAGTCTTTTCCGTGACCTTTATTAACAATAGCTTAGATTCCCCTCACATGCAGGGTAAGACTAGGCCTTAAAAATTTACTCCCCATTTCTGTTTCCATTGTTATATCTTTACTGGTTGCAGTAATTTTATGACTGCTTTTCACTGACTTAGAAGGGCAGAGTATGTTTTATTTCTATATCAATATCAAAACAAATTGCATTCAGCAAACTGTTAAATCTGTTAGTTTTTTTTCCATGGTAGCTTTTCGCCTAAACCATGGCAAATGAGTTCTGGCAGATTTATTTTACATTCTTCTCCCTCACATCATTGCTCCTTGTGATTCTCAGCCTGTCCTGGCCCTGAGGATACTGAGGCCCTCCCTGTCCCTACCCAGCCCAGGGTTCCCCAACCTGCCCAGGCACAGGGACCAACACCAACCCTGGAGCCATCAGCCCTACCCCAGCGAGACTTTGGCAGTGCTGGGCTCCAGCTGCACACAGCCTTGCCCTACCCAGCCACGGGGCCTGATGAGCTAGGTCCAACCACAAGCCCAAATCCCAGCCCAGCCCTGGCCTTTCCCAGCCCTTGGCGCTGCTCTGCCACCCTTATCACCTGAGTTCCTCTCACAGGGACTGATCCTAAACCCCACTTGTGGGCTGACATCCTGGCCTAGCATGTCCTTTGGCCTCGCTTTCCACCTTATTTCTGCTAACACAACACATTACCTAAAACAGTCTCTTTTTTCACTGTTTACCAGTTTACCTTCTTTTATCTACCCAGATATTTCTACGCAAACGAGTCACAATGAAAGCTGTGCACGATTAAATATGAGCCTAAAAATGTTACCGCTCCATCAAGGCAGGTAATCCACTACATGCCCATTCCGTGTACCTAAAAGACAGGTGTTTCCAGGATTTTCTTTGCTCTCTGGGATCTCAGTCACTGACTGAACAATCTCTTTTTGGCTGTTCCTGTGCAGTGTGTACATAAATACCATTTCACCATTGTTGTGGAGAGTATATTCAAGCTTTTGTCTGTTCTGTGTCAATTATCTCACACTCCCAGTTTGAAAAGAAGCTAGGCAACAAAAGGTTGTTCAATGTGCTGGACCAAAACCTTCCTCCGAAGCAGAAAAATAGGTTTTCAAGTGGAAAGTGCAAAGTCAGCTCTTACAGAGCTGCAAATTTGAGAGCCAGGGAAAAAAAAAAAAAAAAAAAAAAAAAAAAAAACGGCATATGCAATAGAATTTGGAATCAAATAAGAATTTTCTAGTCTGAATAAAAATGCCAAAGTATTCAATGGATTTTTAGAACGCTCTGAAATCTGTGGGTTTCATAGTTATTACTAAATTTGTTCTGAATATTTCTTTGCATAGCTGACTTTCCACATCATAGAAAACAGGAGCTCTGGTTATCCATAGGAGTAACTAAGACATACGGCATCTAAGGATGGATGTCTGTGAACAAGCTTCCCTCTGACAAAGTTTTTCTTTCTAGCTGCTTGCTTCTATTCTTGTACTGATGTTTATCACCTCACTTCTTCCAGTGCAGTCATTGACGAGATTTTACTCAATAGGATCAGCAAAATGTTCTAAGCTAAAAAATCCTCCAGAAAAAAAAAAAAAAGAAAAAAAAATTTTTTCAATCTAGATTATTTCACTAATCTAATTTAGTGCATGGCACTGAACATGCATTGTCCTGGAATGCAGGCACTGCTCGGGAGGTGATAAATTGCAGCACAAAGGAAGGGATGAACAACTGGGGCGAGAAAGGATGGAAATCTATTAAATTGGTTTTGCTACTGGAGCAAATGAAGTCTGGAACTACACTATAGCCCTTCTCTGAGTAGGGCTGGATAACACAAAGATTAAAAAGCACTGATAGCTGCCAGGGGCTCATCTGTATGAGCATCCCACTGCTGCAGAAGCTGTGCAACAGCGGGGAATTTAAATAAAGAAACAAAGTGTCATGAATATAAGGCTCCAAGGGTTAAGCACTGTTTGATTATGAAATCAAAATAAGTCTGTCCCACAACAGCAAAACATCTGTTTATTTTTCTAGTGGAAAAGAATGGGTATTTTTAAAGAAGGAGATCCTCAATTGTGTGAATTGTATGAGTGCATTTAGGCTGGCCTTGCAGGAATTTTGTGAGAAAATCACAAAGGGATAAGAATTGAGACTGACTGGGAGAGTTTGGAACTTTATGAGGAAGGTATTACCTGGGCTAGGGGAAGAAGAGTTTTGTTTGGTATGTGTAGGTGTGAGCTCTTAACGTATTAGCTGACTCCTGTAAGACTATGGTACTTTCAGTGTAGGTGTTGATTAAGAGCTTAGACTTATGATTACTTTATCAACAGTCATGGAAGTTTAAGATGTTTACACTTGACATGTGGTTTGATGGTGGAACCATCCTCCAACACAGGTGTTGTGAGGGATCTGGAGAGAGTTTCCAAGTCACAGGGCTGGTCAGGTTACCATCTATATGGGTGCCTGTGGCTAGGCAGGGGAAAACATCCTCCTGGGCTATCCCCAGTGTCAACTGAGCTCAAAGGAGAAAGACTTTCTGCTGAGGATTAGTAATGAAGCACAGAGAGGCTAATTTTCATCCCCAGGTAGATCCAGAAAAGACCACCTCTGATGTCTTACAAACCAAATTAGCAGATAGATCCATTGCGCTGCCCTGTTCTCTTCCTGACTGGATTGCACAGAAGTGAAATGTGAAAGTGTCTGACTCTCACAGTGTTTAGGAAACATAAATCCTACTGAATGCTACGCATGAACTCAAAAACTTCCAAATGTATCTGCAATAACATATAAACCAGAAAAAAAAAAAATCTGTAAAATACCAGTAATACTATTATTGGCTTTGCCATTGGTAAAGTGCATCCATTTCTCATTGCTTACACCAAGAAACCACGCCCTTTAATAAACTAAAAAATTGTCAACAGCTACTTGAAAAGGAGCTTAAAATGTGTGGTAATTTGCAGTGATTTATTATTGGTTATTCTATCAAAAAGCGTGGAATCAGCTGAATACTTCTGTCATTAATAAAGTTACACCAAAATGGGATTCCATGGGATTCTGCTATCGTTCAAATAATATTAAACATGCTCTTAATAACCTTGCACTGTTAATAACCTTTTACTGTTAATCTCTGTATAATGTGAAACTATGAATTAAGAAGTCTTTTCATGTTCAAGGGCAGAACTTAATTTAAAGACCCTGATGGTGCAAGAAGCAGACTGAAATAAATCCATATTGCAAACAGTCAGCTAATGGATGCAGAGATAAAGAAGGACTTATGAAGACAGAAGCAGTGCAATGTCAGATTTATTTTTTTCACAATTTCCTACACAAAGTATTCCCATTAAAAGCAGGAATGTAGTGGCAAATGAGAGGTTCGCACAAGGTAAAAAATGTAAAAGGCAAAAGTGACCAATGAGGCAGATAAAATAAAATTTCTTTATATTTGGTCAGACAGAGAATGAAGATTAATGGACTCTGATTAATCCCATATTTATTTTTAGAAATCCACTCACTTGGCAATATTGAATATCCTATTCAGTTTTTTTTTATTTTTATATCAAATTACTAGCCAAAACTTACACTGATTCCACAAACACTCTTTGTACTTATCTTAATTTACCATTTGTGCTTATCTTAATTTAACTTTGATTAAATTAAAATCAGACCACAGTACTGATGACTTCTATTCTAAATTTCCCTGTAGTTGTTTTTTTTTTTTTCTTTTATTATTAAGTGCAGTGGTCTGTCTTATTTTAATAGAGTAATTGAAATTCTCTGAAATAAAAAAAGCTTATTCAGCTAACATATCCAGTTGGTGTACCCCTGCCACACAGCCTGGACAGATCGCAGCATTGGCAAAAACATATTTCTGGCAGCAATCCTTACAGGAAAAAAAAAAAAAAAAAAAAAAAAAAAAGAAAAAAAAAGAAAAAAGAGAAAGAAAATGCCTCATTTTGAAATATGTGCATGATTTACAGGGCGAAGTGATTTTAAAATTATTAGTAATTATATCATGATTGGTAAAAAATAGAATTTCTTCCTACAAACACACTTAACCCATCCCAGCTACAACACTGCTACTACTGTTTTCACAACAAAGTAGTGGAAGAGCATGTTCAATGTATTTGTTTCACACCTGACACTATGCAGGCAGAGCTGCAGAAAGGGGAGGATCACACCCTTCAGACAAATATTGGCAGGTCAGCCTATCCTGAATGGGGACCTGCTCTCTCACACAGCCTGGAGGAGAGCCTCTGCTAAATAAGAGGGCCAGAGACTAATTCCTGCTGCTGGTACCATGTGGCATTCTTCCACAGAATGAGTTCCTGTGCTGCAAAGCATGTCACCATGGGATGGCTCCTGGGGCAATAAATACCATATTTGAATGGGAATTTCTTTTGGTTTATAATGGTACAAGGGTTTTGTTGCTATCTACCAGAGTGAAGCAGGCTCCTACTTTTTGCATTTTAAGAGCATTGCCAGGTATGTTCCATCACCAAGACTGCAACCTAGCACCACATATATGTAGATGGCTGGAGCTGGGCAGGGAAGGAAGAGCCAACAGTGACAGTGATGAGGGGCCCAGTGTTCAATTTTGGCTTATGGACCTGCCTGTAGGTGAGCCCTTTCTGTCCCCAGTAGAAGAGTATACCCCTGCCACTCAGTCTAGTAATGGTTTTACAGAGCTTTCTCATATTGGCAGGAGACGTGGGAATGGCTTGGATTGTAACTGTTAATGTCTGAGGATATATTAAGCTTCTAGGAGCAAGCAGCCCCAAAAGCCAAGGCTCTCCCAGACAGGTAAAAGTAGGGAGGGGCTTTCATATAGGGAATGAGTAAAAACTGAACAACGATAATACCCAAGGCCTCTTCTCCCATGTAACAAGTGGTAGGACAAGAGGGAATGACCTCAAGTTGCACTAGGAAAGGTTCAAGTCAGATACTAGGAAAAACTTCTCCAGGAAGAGTGGGCAGGCATCAAAACAGGCTGCCCAAGGAAGTGGTTGAGTCATCATCCCTGGGGGTGTTTAAGGAGAGTAGAGGTAGTACTTAGGGACATGGGTTAGTGGGCAATATTTGTAGTAGGTGGATAGTTAGACTAGATGATCTCAGAGGTCTTTTCCAACCCTTATGATTCTATGATTCAAATCCGTTTTGCTTTAAAAGTTAGAAAATGTGTCATGAATATGGCAAATAACTTCAAATAGAAGACTTTGGATCCCTGTTTTTAATTAGCTTTCTGGATATCCATCTTAAAACACCCTGCAGCCTACTCAGTTGAATGCTAGGCAACAATAATCACAACAGAAGTGGACAGGAACTGTACGTTGACCTTATGAAGGCCTAAAAATCGGTAAGTACTCTGAAACAAAAGCAGCTGGAAAGCATGTCATATGAAGGAAACACAACCAGAGGACAGTTTTCACTTTTCAGTGTCTCAACTTACAACACATAAGAGGAAGATAATAATACCACTAGGGTGTTGGGAAGATAAATTCATTAATATCTGCAGAGAGTACTACAGTGAGAGCACCATTGAGAAGCTTATGAGAAAATGAGTGATTTCCCATTCAGTGAAGCACTCAGAAGGTGTGCAGTAAATAATGGATAGGGCACACATTGAAACATGAGTTTAAAACGAAAGATTGGAGAACTACCCACTCACTGATCTCTGTTCATCCTTTCTCCACCCTACTATTTGAACCTCCTATGAAGTAAGTAAGAGGAAAATAAATGCTGCCTGAGTTTGAAGCAGTTGGGTAGCCTTATTCTGAACTAATTTTAGCCTGTAAAATAAGATATCTTGGCTGTGTTTCCTCTGCAGTCAGTGAAAAAAAGTAGTTACCTTAGGAAGCAATTCATCACACCTCCTCTAACACCCATGTTAGGACAGGGTGATCACCGTCTGGTGATGTCTATCTCTTTTCCTGGACACACACTGAGGGAGTGCAGAGAAACAATTTGGCTTCAGTCTCTGGTGCTGAGATGACTTCAGTGTTTAGATTGATCCCGCCCTAAATCTCAATCTGAACGGTACAGTGTGCCATCCCAAAGTGAGTACATCATTTTAACTGCCTTGTTTTTCTTCTGGTTTTCTGTGAATCATGATCTTTTTTGCACTGTTAAGCAAAAGTGCTGAAATTTGCATTAGACTGTCACTGACAAGATGCTTCAAAGCTGCCATTTGTGTGGCAGCTGAAGAGTGATGGAGTGATGCCTGATGAGATGTAGAACAGCTGCTTGTGGTGACTGATGTTGACTGACTGGAGAAGAGTCCTTCCTTTCTGTAGCTCGCTGCATGTACAAGGTTCCTTTTTTTTCACAGAGTACTTGCAATTGTTTGAGAAAGATACATGACTTAGAAGGAACCTATTTTGCATTTGTAGACAAGTATTCTGTTGTGTTTTTCTTTTAACCCAAGCAAATGATTTTAATCATTCATATCACAAATCTGACCTTTGTATTGCGTCAAGATGAGAAATCAGGTGCATTGCACAAACCTGTCAGCAAATACTGCAGAACTCATCAAAAAATTTTATTTTGTGATTAAATTTATATTTAATATTAAATCCAAAATGAAACAAAAGCTAATAAGAAGCAAGGTTGGTTGCATTTAGTTAGAAAACGAAAAGATTCTTTCATGGATTGGTTTGATTTTAATTTTAAATTAAATATATTTTATTTTAATTTTCTTGTGTTTATTAAAAAAGATCTCTGAGAGTTTAACTTTATATTATGAGTACCAATCCTTTGTCAGCTTCTGAGGTCTTCTAGCTTTGAAATGACAAGTAACTAGCCTGGATTAAATATTTTCATGTTTGCACTGAACCATTTCTGAGCTCAAATCCAATCCTACTATACTTGTCATTCATTCTTTTCTTTCTCCCTTATTATTATTATCAAAGCATCTCTTGTAAATGAAGCTCATGTCCATATTTTTGATAGTTAAACTGGAAAACTTGCTTTCAGAGGACATTTCAGATTCTGTAGGAAAATGTTGAATAAAAAGGTTAATTAATGGAATGCTAAACAATCAATCATCTTCAATTAAAATTTAGCTATAGTTAATGCAGTCACAAGTCTGTCTCAGTCTTTGCGCTCTAGGGACAAGTCAAATACATAATGCAAATCCACCCTACTTATCTTCATAGCATTAATATTCATTCTATAAAATTTTCATGGTGGGTGCAGTTCTGCATTTTATTTTCTAACAGCAACTCGAGGCAGCAGTTTTATGCTGTTAATTTCATTTGCTTTCTTCATCCACTGGACACCTAGTTTTCCTGTGTCCCTGAACAGACAAATACTTTGCCACCTGCTTACACTAAGCAGATATGATGCATCCCATAACTGTGCTCGAAAGTAATCTATAAATATAAGAACTGACCAAGACGTTATCAAAGATAAATCCTTGGTGCTCAGTGTCCACTATGGCTTTAGAAGCCAGCAAAATAAAAGGAAAAATAAATTCCAATAGTCACCTCTGATGACAGAGGTCCCATGTCTAACTGGTATCTCTATGAGTAGAGGTGGAACTGGCAAGAATGGGAGTAAGTTCCATACTTTTAGCTATGGCTAAAACATTGCTGATTTTACACTTCTGCCGTGACCTGCAAGAGGTGATCTTTTGTAGACTAGGTAACCAGTAGTGTATTTCAATGAGCTCATTTTAAGTAGCTGCCACTTTGAGTTGTCAAAAAGCTTCACTGGAAGTTAGTGTTCAGAGATGCTGGAAGTGACTACATGAATACATCTCATCTGCTTTGGTAATAAACTAGCTTAAATTAGCTTAAAGGTTTCATGCTGCATTGAGTAAAGAATACTTACACTGTTCTGTCACAGAAGTGGGATATTGAGAGGTGATTTTAAGCAGCTGGAAAGTGGAAAAAAAATGCTAAGTTCACATGCTCTGCTGTCAACATCTGTCCGTGTGCCACTTGGCACAACCACATGAGACGATGAACTAAAGAAACACTTTATAAGTGCTAGAATTCATTTTATATCTTTCTGGAGGTCTCTGGGGTGATGTCCCACCTGCACAATATCCCAAAATATGTAACAGCACTCTCTGTATTCCCCGTGTGATCTTAGGAAGAACCACCTTTCACTAAACAACTGCTTCAACAACTCCCTGCAGCAGCAGAGCAATTTAATGGAGAAAGATCTCAAGAAACGAAAGCACTCTCATAAATGCTGGTACCTTACAATATGAATTTGGATTCAAGGTGTTATCATATCTGATGGCATCCAGGAAGGTTAATGGTTAGTCACCTCACTTGCCATCATTAAGCAAATAATTTGATTGCTACTTGAACATGAAGCAAAGCCTGGAGTTTTGTAATGTTGGATTGTTGTTCTTGTTGGTTTTGTTTTTTTAACTTGCCTTTCTTAAATGTGTTTTTGGTCAGTTCATTTATCATTTCAGCTTTTGAGAATGAACTCACCCACAGACATAAAAAGTAGATAAGAGTAGATTAATTTTAATACACTATAGTTACCCATCAGTACTAAATTAGTTAATACTCCCTTTCTGAAAGGTTGTTTTGAAAATCAGGTATTTTCATTTACTGGCAAGGTCTGTGTTGAAAAGAAATGTTGTCTTATGCAACAAACTGTAACTGAAATTCATGATGCAGCAGCTATAAATCAAAACTGAGTAAACAATTTTGTGTAGTATGTAGACATTTTTCTCCATGCTTCAGGGCCTCAATACCGATTTCTTTTCTGCTGACCTCTGCACCTGTCAATTGACTCTCCTGTCACTATCTGACAGTTTTCCACAACTGTTCATGGCACATATGCTGTCTTTACGGTTGTATTTTCCATCCATTCCATGAAGTGCCCTCCTTTCTCCTCAGCTCTCCTCTTCCGAAAGCCTCGAGGAAGAACGTGAATAAAACTCCAAACTATGGATAAGTGAACTGCACTTTATCTTTTTGTCTCCTGAAAAGACTTAGAGTTTTTATAGTGTTCTTTCAACTCGCTTCCTCTTTTTCTTTCCCTCTTTTTCAAGCTACTCCAGGTTAATCTGCATTACTTTTTACTCAGTAAGCCGAAATCTTGAGGCAGATATGTTGAGGACTTTAGGAATTCTATAATGAATTGCGTGCAGATTAATTATGTTTTTGAGTGAAGATGAGGTGAAAGACAGCCACCTTATTTAATATGATACGGGTTTCTACTGAAACAGACAGAAAGTGTTCCCGTTCTTGTCATGCTCCCAAACAGAATGATGTGAAACACACTTTCTTTTCCTGTTTTGAACTGAAGTATGTTTTCAGTTGCCAAACAGGAGAATCAGTACACAACTAACATTATTCCAAAGTAGATTTCTGAGTGACATTTTGCATTATGTATTCCCACTATTGTGTCTAACCCACTTCCAGTCTGTAATTGTGGATCCCTTTTTGTGCATGTTAAGTAGTTTTTCATCTTGACTGAATTCTAATTTTATCTGAACCTTTGTAAGTATATATGCTAATTGAAGAAAAAAAATCATTTTGCATTCATTTTGAAACTAGAACATGTTTTGAACAAAAAGTTTCTGTTTCAGAAATGTGAAATTGCAACTACTCCCAGCTTTGTTGCTCAAAAAGACCTTAAAATGCTGTACTTTCAAATATATTTGAGATACGCATTAAATTTACCGTCTATTTTCTGTAGGATATAGAAGTGTTTTTGTCAACAAGACAAGAATCACTGAAGACTTATGTATACATTTCCAATGCAAGTTACAGAATAAAGTAAAAGACAAACTGAATACAAGCCTTTTCAAAAGGCAATATTCAGGAGTAGTTTTAAGGAATCATTGTAAAAAAATAGTCATAGAGGTCCTTTTACTAATTTATTGCAGCTATCAAATGTAATTCCATTTTAATTTTATATATTTAAAATGATTCCACTCTACTTCTGATTACACACATAATAAAAGGTATTATTTTAAAACGAAAGGAGCAGCAAAGAAGATAGCCTTCTAATTACTTCCTACCTAGTACAGAAAAGGAAAGACAATGAAATACAAATGATCACTTGAAGATTTAAGTGCTTAGTTATTAAATGATTGAAAGTATAAAGGAAGTAGCTAATTTTGAAGTCAATTTGAAATGTAATTGCCCATTATGCCATCAGTGATCTAGGCATACTATGATTTACCAATGAAAAATTCAGCCTTATATTAGGAAAGAGAAGACCTATGTCATTAGTTGCTACACCTCATTTGCATTGTTTTTCATCAGAAATAACCTGATGTGAGCTGGATGCAGTGCATTGTCTTGAACAATACATGAGTTGTTTAGATTTGTTATAGAGCTTTAGCAGTAAAAAAAATAATCTGTTGATGATGCATTATCTTCTGATTTAGGTAAACTCAGGTCTTGCTGTTGCTACAACTTTTTCATAACTGAACCTCTCTTAACGTTCTATGGTGACTAGAATTCATGATGTTCATCACTACGAAAATATAGATGATCCAGTGCCTTTGCAGTGAAATGTGACAATGTGGTGCGTTTCACTATTTCGTGAAATCAAACACTTTTCAGTACAATCAGAAAAAGAAGACTCTGGGACAATAATCTAATAGGGATAAGATGGATTAATTAACCTAAAGAGTTTTAAGGAAGAATGGCAATGTAAAACAGGTGACAGTATACCCAGGTACTGTGATGAGGTTTCCATGATGGCAGAGGATCCTGATGAGAAGGTACAGGCAGGTTCTCTGTTCTCGTGCCTATACTGACAGTTTTTACAGTGGGGAAAATTAACTCAAAAGTATGTACTCGAGTAGACTGTATGTTATAAAAGCCACAGAACAAACACTATTGAGCATTGAGTGATTAACAGATGAGAACATGAACTGTTTAGACAGTAATTAATAGGTAATTAAAACCTATTTAAACATTTTCCCTGTGAACTAATGTGTACCTCTGAGCAAATATAAATAAAATCTTACTGATTTAACATATCTTTGGCCAGCTTCATTCAAGACCAGAAGGACAAGCCTAACTCCTTGTCTGCTCTTGCCATGAAATTCTAATCTATCAGCTCTAAATAAGTACTATTTTGGCACCAGATGTGTGAGACAGAATTATTAATTGTATAAGCTAATGGCAGGCAGTTAGCATAAAGACAGCATAAAAGTCAGCCTGAACCTCATTTTGTATTTATTTTCTGAGTAGTTTAACTGTTACGATTGTGGGCCTGTAACTGTTTCAAATAACGTCTTTCATTGGGTGATATAATAAGGAGAAGTTAAAGTATTTATGATTGTACAGTAATCTCATAAATATTCCAAGATTTAGAGTATTTAGAATTCTAGAAATTTTGTAACATTTCAGAAGTTCTAGAATTGTTATACTAAGAAGCACAGAGCTTATAAAGAACAATTTCAATACATACTGTCTTTTTAAAAACATTATTCAAAGGAACTTTTAACTATAGGCACACCATATTTCTTGAATACAGTCACCAATCATTCTGCTGGGTTGGAGACCCAAGACAGCACTGTTCACAAAAGTGGCTGTTTTGTCCTGACAGTGAATTAATATCTCCTCTGATCTAGCTGAAAAACAACCTTTTATTTTTTTGTAAGGTCAGTGTTTACTAAGATTAGCAAACTGATCACCTGTGTGCCAACATGAGAGGGGTGGCAGGCACATGTGGTCAAGGGTCCCCATCAGCAGCAGTGAATTTTCAAATTGCCTTAAACTGACTGTGATTCTGTGGTGCTAAGAGCAGCACCTTTCTCTAATTGTGTGAGGAGTTTCAAACTGAGCTTTGATGCATCAACAAGCCCTTCTCCTGAAGGTATTAAGACCTCAGTCAGCAGGGCCTGTTATTGTCCTTTGTAGAGTGCTAATCCACTGGACTGAATTGAAGCAAATTAATTGATTAAAATCTATGAGTTAGATTTAATAAGGCTTTGTTTGGTTAGTTGGTTGATTTTTTGTTTGAGTTTTTGTCTGCCTCCTTTTATTTCTCTGAAGCAAAATTTGGAAATAACCTCTAGCTAAAAATTTCCCCTTCTGCTAAGGACGAAGAAATATGTGCCGTTCCTATCCAGAGAACTAAGGCGCAACATTCTGTCTTCATAATGAGAAGAGAGAAACCACCTGAAACACAAACGTTAAATATCTTAGCTCAGAGCTTGCCTCTATCTAAACAACAGAGCAACCATGGATTCCACAGAAATGTTTTTTCACAGCAGCAGCCACTTCCCTAGTGTTTCCCAGTCAAAAGGTGTTGTGCAATGGCATGTGGTACCTAACATAGTATCAACAGAATCCTTGGGAGGAAGGTATTAATATTAATTGTTAGTTAAGACATAGCCTGCTATGTTTCAGACTGCACACTCCACATTGCTAAGGTTACCATGCTGGTAGAGTACCTGACCTACGTGCTGGCTTGGGTACGGCTGCACTACCTGTTATACTGGTAGCTCACAAAAGGTAGGTAGCATCCACTGACAGTCCAAAATGGCAGCAAACACAAGAATGCTTTAAAAAGAGCGCAGTTGGGACAACAATTGCTCCCCTTGGCGGTTCTGCCTCTCTGAGAGGAATTGTTGCCCCATTGTCACCTGACAGAACAGCTACCATAGTCACACCCTTGCCGTTCTACCTTGCATGCCCTTCAATTCGTTATATGAGATGTGCAGGGCTGTGGGCTGGTGTGGCTGAGAAGTAAACACATTGGTTTTGCTGCAAACATGGTAACCCTTCACAGAGAGGCGCAGAAGAGGCTGCGGGCAATACCTTCTTAAATTGTTCCAACAAGAATCACCAGATTTCTTGGTGGTACTCGACTTGAAGGCACATTTATGGAGTTTGCTTCTGTTTCTTACAACTGAAATAGTCTTTACTTAACTTTCTTTTCAAGACTGGTAGTTCAAAAGAGCCTGTGGCTTGTTCTGCAGCAATTCACGTGACAAAAAATACAGTGTGTGTGGTGGACAATTGAATTGCCTTCACATAGTAGGAGACCCATGCCTCCACAGATCACATGTATTTCCTTACCCACTCTGTCTTTCCCTTTCTAGGTCTAATCAGAACAATAACTCTAATGAATCCTCCTTCTGAGAAAGTCCATATGTTCTCATAAGAAGACCAATAGTGTAAAAGGTCTGTTTCTTAGTAAATTGCTAAAAAAACAAGGGGCGGAAAAAAATTAAAAATGACATTTTCCAGAGGCTCTCATCTAGTTCATCTTCCCCGGCAATTTAGTCCATCTTGTTTGTATATAACCTTTCCCATTAGGATGCTTTATCGAATTGCCAATTTACTCATAATTCTGGACTGTTTGAATCCATTTTGGCTCACCTAAAGTTATACTTAGAGCCAAATATATACCTATTAAACTTGGCAAAATATTCTTTTTGTTTCAGTATCAACCCTTAGGCCAAGGTAATTCAAACTGGTTTATCTACACTAGCGTGCATAGGCTCTGTATCCCTAAAGCAAAAGCAGAGTTGGAGCTTGCACACTAATTGTGTAATGGGATTTAGGACTTTTATATAGTCACGTGATGTCCATTTGGTCCTGCTCTCAACTCTGAATACTTAGAGGGATGAACGGTAGCTTTTAAAGAGGTTACCACCTGCAGCTAATTGGTCCTCTGCCTTTTCTTTTTTCCTTGATCAAGGTTATAACCTTCTCAGGAGAATGTCAGCACAAAACACGTGAATGATCCACAGACACTTTGCAGCAGTCAAGTATCTTATTGTAAATTTTTGATAGAGGTGAGATTAAAATAATCTGTCAGGTTTTGGACTTGATGTGCCAACATGTGGACTTGCTTTTGATCCATATATCTCTTAGCCGGGAGGTGGGTTTTTTTTGGCTGAGCAGTTGTAGCACAGGTCATCATACTGTTTATAATGGACCTTTTTTTTTGCAAACAGTGTAATATTCTGATAATGTCTCAATCTCCTAGATCCTCAGAGACCTTTCAGGGGAGGCACCTGTCTGTTTTCCCCCATTACCTCCTTTAATCTTTCTTAAATAAAACTGGTTTAGTTGACATAACCTGCCAGTACTTGGCTATGGATGATGGTAATTTCTGATACCACAGACAGACCTGGAAGAAGATGGACTTCCACAGCTTCAACCAAGGAGCAAGGGTGATCAGCGTTTGTCAAGACAGAGCATTTCCCAGTTGCAGTTCTCTGTTCCCATCTCACTGTGAATGATGTTGCCAATGGCTACAAATTAAAGACCCAGGTATCAGTGCTAGTTCATTCTGACAAGCCAAAAAACTTTGGTTTTATAGCTGCTTTTCAAGAAATCTATCTCTTTGTGCAGCAGGATTAGTAAACTTGAAAGAGAGGAGAAAGCTGGACCAAAATAGATGACTGAGAGCAGGAAACATTACAGTCATGCCAGCTTAAGTCACTCTTTCTCCTGAGTCAGAGTCCTATGTGAGCGTGAGTCAAACCCCCTCGTTGTGGCAGTGCTACTACATAAGATTTCTAGCTACAGCACCTTACTGGAGCTGCTAAGCAAAGGCTAAAATAAAGAAAAAAAAGCTGTAGTTAGAAATTAAACTGAACTGAACTTTTAGAAATCAAAGCTAAATCGGTTTAACATCTGAAACGTTCAGGTCCGCTTCAGTGAGAAAAACTCTCTGAACATGTGTTTAAAAACAGTCACTACCCTGTATGTAACTTTTTTACTTTCCCATGCTTCATGCTGCTGGGAGTTCGTTAAAAAAATGCATCAGAATGTTCCTGGATATCGGCTCTTCACTCAATTATTTCAGACATATGCAGAGGATTGCATGTATAAAACCTGCTCAAGCTAGTGAGATGAGTAGAAAGCTGAAAAAGAGGGTGTGAAAAGGGGGCATAAGGAATGCAGTGACTTTAGTAAGCATGCACTCACTATCTATTTTCTATGAAGTACAAAGGAAAAATGAGCCATTTTTTGGTGACTAGGGGGTCACCTAAACTTGAGTGACTTTTCCATATTCACATGATTCTGTCTTCCGTATGCAAAACTGAGATCTTGAAATATTTGTAAATAAGTGTTATTTACAAAGGCAGTCCGGCCGTAGATGTAATGAATCCAAACAGATTTAGCCTTAGCTCAGTTCAGTGTTATTTTCCAAGCTCCTCTCTTCACATGCAAGAATCATGCATTTAGAGCAGGCTGCCTGAGGTCATAGACAGGATTTAACAAGTGCAAGCCTGCTTAAGGAGGCCGATTTGAACTGAGTGGATACAGAGCCTTATTTATGACACAAACATAATCTGAATGAAATTGGTTTATGTCTTGTTCATGTTTAAGAGTACTGTGCTACCCTTATGCAATATTTGCATTGGAAAATAAGAGATTTGCATGGGAGTGAATCACTAAAATTATTCACAAGGCATTACAAGGCTTTACAGAGGATCTTTCATAAGTGAATCAGGGATGGGTACTGTCACACTGATTTCCAAATAAAATTTTGGTACTCTGTGTGAAATATTTCTCTTAGTAAAAAGACTGTGGTGTTGAACTAAAAATATACCATCTCTTAGCTTTTACGTAATAACTTTTGCTCTAGAAATCTTGCAACCTATCTGTCTACATCACAGCGTCAGTGCAGGCATTGAACATGGGGAAACGATTTAAGCTGAATGAGAAAGCAGCATTCGGAGCACATAAGGTCATCTCCTGAATAGTAGGATTTTCTGCTAGCAGCTGGCACTGCTGAATCTGACCAGTGACTGGAAGGCACCGTGCCAGGAGCTGGGACTTAGAAAGATCTTCAGGCTGGAGAACACAAAACTGAAATGGAGAGGAGACGATCGGCTTTTTCTGGTTTTAAAGATAGGTCAGGGAGGCGAGTAAGGCAACACTTGATGGAGCTGGCACTTCTGTGTTTGTCTCTGCGGGAAAGCTGCACTGGGTTAAATTTAATTAGCTTTGAAGGCAGTATAGTCACCATAGCGTCTGTCTGTATTATGTACCTTCTTGGTATAAGATGGCATTTATCATTTTTAACTTGTCAGTAATATATTCAAGATCAATGAGAAAAATCATTCTTACACTTTCATAGATGTACGTACCAGAAAGTGTGCCCCAGTTAAAAATTAGAGCCAAATCCATGTCAAGAAGGATTTTCCAGTATAGTCTATCTGGTGAGTGGAAGCCCTCGTAGGATACGGATAGCCTGTGTGAGTGAGAAAAGCGCTTCACCTATGCAACCTACACCAGAACAAAAGTGCAAAACAGCCTGTACACAATTGTGCCATAATAAGTGGGTTTTCCCTTAGGCTAGTATGGAAAAGATACAAAGAAAGCACCTCAGTGTCCATCTGTATAACTGCCAGAGTCGCTTGTTGTGCCAGCCTCTGTCTCCTCAAAGTCACAATTCATACTGCTACTGTCAAGAACAGTCTGATGTACAGCCACCAGCAGCCACACCACTGCCATGCTGTGTCCATACTGTGGCTACTAATCATATTCTAATGCATAGTTAGCACATAGAAGAAGGCAGATAACGTATGATTTTGCAGAGATACCCTACTGAAACAGGGTCTGTTGATTTGCACTTTCATTCATCACTGAAAAGATTAACTAATTTCTTTTTTTCTTAACATCAGAGAAACCAACGTGCGTCAGCCCTCCTGTGGTAAAACCACAGTCCAGATAAGGTGCTTTAGTTCTGTACTGAGGTGAATTTTCCAAGGTCAGTCCCAGGCCAGAGGACAGGGCTGACCTTGCTGAGCAAACTTGTGGTAAAATTAAAGTATCCAGCACTTGGCTGTGTTTCTAGTTTGGCATATCTGACACCCATTTGTGACTTTAATACGAAAATATCATGTACTTTTTAGCGGCAAAGACTTTGCCTTCATCATCTGCTTTTACACTTCAGAAGCAATTCTGCTGTCCACTCACCACAGAATACAGAGCGCATAATTTATCAAAAGGACCTAAATTCTACATGCAGTTGAAATTAACCCTGGACATCTGTATCTATGATAAGTCATCTGAAACAGGGAGCAATGTGTCCCAGAGGGTTTCATTATCCTTGGTGATGCAATCTGTGTTTGGACTGATCACGTCTACACCAGGTTTTGGAATCACTGTGTCTTCACCACTATTACTAAAATGCTGCTTTGCATTCTTGGTTGATTCTACCAGTTATTGCTTCGCCTTTCTGTTGTTTTTGTGTTTTGTTTTTATTTTTTTCAACATTGATTGTGAAAGATGCCACCAAAAGATAGTGAAGAATATCCCACATTTTCTCTCATGTCATCATAACAATAGAAGAGAACTACATTTGCAAAGGAATGATGGCTACCAGGCAGAAACCTTCAGGAACTACTAGGCTGTTCCTGGTACTATTTGTGTATCTTTAGGGACAGGGACACGTACGTGGATGAAACTGAGCAGAGACATCTTACTAAACTAAAGCATGAAATGGTAAGGCTCAATAGTGATGCAGAGCAGGGACAGCCAGCAGAGTTTGGGGATATTAACTTTCAGGAGCCTTGAATGGAGAAATTGCCTTACAATTGTAAGAGTGGAACATGGCACAGTGAAATATAATCATCCGTTTTCATCTGAAGTCTCACCATTCTCATTTGGTAACCATTTCTGAAGAGAGAAATCCACAGAAAAAAAATGGTCTGGATTATTGTGAAAGAGACGTGCAAAAACTAAGAAACTGTTTGCCTTATAAGTTGGCAATGCACAGGCATTTATTGATGAATCTAAATGTTTGGAGGTAGCTCATTATGTTTAGGTAATTAATGTGACGAGTATGGCTGTTCTCACTTCATATCATACCTAACAGAAGGCAGGATTCTTCTATAATGTAGTGAAGACAGATGATCACCACAGAAGTCTTGCTAATATTAGAATGATGTGATGGATAGGTACAAGAAACCTACATTTTTAGAAACACTAGGCTACTTAATGCTTTTTTTTTTTTCCTTTAAGGGGAAATATATAAATTGATAGTGCTGTGATTATTCTTGTCCATCTGAAATACGCACATAGTCCTATCTCTCCCCCATTAATGAAGCCTTTCACTGGATTCACTTTCAACTGAAGAAAGGGCCAATTATTCTCCATCTACTACAGCCTGTGTATTAACGACACTGAAAAACTTGATCCTGGGTTGGCATTGTTTACCTCATATGAGAATTATTTCTACTGCGTTACGCAGAATTTTTTAGAGCAAAGCGAACAGGAGAATTCTGAGACATTTTGAGTAGTAGAGAAGGTAGCAATAGTGCTCTTCTGTGATCAGAAGTGCAACAGCCAGAGATGCACTACAACTGAAATATTAAATGAGAGCAGATTTTTGAACAAAATGGATTCCTGTTAGGGCAGGAGACAGGAAAATTGTATACAGAAAAGGTTTTAATAAATCACAAAGGGAATTTATTGAATTCTGAAAAGCTTTTTATATAGTAATGTTACAAAAATAATTGCAGAAATTATAAGGTAGTTAGGGCAAGAAATATTCTGTGGAACTACAGAAAGAATCTATCTCTGCGGGTAAAAGAATGAGCTTATGTAGTCTCACACAAAACGTATTTTATTTGTTGCTTTGCAACATGGAATGAGAAAGGACAAACTTGTACCTGCAAACTGGTGTTAAAAGCCACTACACAGATTTACAGGCTGCCTGGGCCCACAGTCAGGAGGCTTCTGGAGATTCCCAAGGAGGAGACCCCACAGCCTTTGGGCAGCCTGTTACGGTTCTCCATCACTCAACAGTGCAGAACTGCTCCTGGTGTTCAAAAGGAGCCTCTGTGTTACAGTTTGTCTCTTGCCCTGACACTGAGCACCACTGAGAAGAGCCTGGCTCCATCTTCTTTGCATCTTCTTTTTGGGTATTTACAGACATTGATGAGATTCTCCTCACTGGAGAGGTGCTCCAGTCCCAGACCATCTTGGTTATCCTTCTTTGAACCCTTTCCATTACATCCATGTCTCTCCCATACTGGGGACCCAGAGCTGGACACATTGCTCCAGCCTTACTTGAGCTGTGTATAGGGGAAGGATTGCCTTTCTTGACCTGTTAGCAATTCTCTGCCTAATGCAGTTCAGGATACCATTGGCCTTCTTAGCAGCAAGGGCACGCTGCTTACTCACATCCAAAGTGGTGTCCCCACCTGGTGCCCCAAGTCCTCTTCTTCTGCAGAGCTGCTTTTCAGCTGGGTGGCCCCAGCATGTCCTGGTGCCTGGGCTTGTTTCTCCCTAGGTGCAGGACTCTGCACTTCCTCTTGTTGAACTTTGTAAGGTTCCTGTCAGCTCACTGTAGTAGATGCATTGTTATAGAAAGGCTGACAGACACAGAAAGTGGTGTTCTGCCTTCGAAAAAAGTGTGTTTAGATATACCTGCTTTCCGTCTCCTGCAAAAGCTGTTTCTGAAGGTCACGGCCATTTTCTTCTACTCTCTCTTCTTAATCATGCTAAATTTAACTTTCTTTCCATTTCTCCTTTTTATCACTCTCCTGAGTTGTGTACACAAAACCAGTGAGCATGACATCCCTTGATTTCCTTTCCTTCTTGCGTAGATTGGGCAGGTGTTCATCCAGTGTAGGCACCTGCGGCCACATTTGCTGCAATATGGCATGGGTGGGAAAGATAAAAAGGAGCAGGTAGTCATTGCCCAAGAAATAGCCTCTGTGCCAAGAACGACAAAATATTGTTCTTTCCTTAATTGCTCAAAATCCATTCCAAAACAGAGTATTATCTTTGCCTGAAGATTTCTTTTCTAATACCCTTAGGTCAGTTTAAAGTCAACTGTTAAATAAACATGAATCCGCAGTCACGAAAGGTAAAAAATGCTAAAAATCTCTGTAGTTATTTAAATGCTTGTGTAGTCAAGAGTTGGGTGATTTACCTTTTAAAGTTCAGTCCAAAGCTGAAGCATAATGAAAATGAGCCAGGAAAATCATTCCATCGTTTTTTCCTATCCTGTACTTGCCATTAAAATAAACTTACATTCTATTCATTAGGCCATGCAGGAGTTGCCGCATTGGACAGGTATGAATCTGAAGTAAATGGTAGAATGGGAGACAACAGTGATGAAGAGCAGTTTGGCAGATTTCATATGAGGGTTATTTTACATTTAGAGGAAGTGAGACTGTGGTATTGCACACTGAAGTATTCTAGTTTTCGTATCTGAAGTTACAGGTACTACTGATGTTAGACACTAGCCATTCGAGGAAGATGATATTTGTATGGATGCGATATGTATTACAGAATCAGAGATCGATGGGCATCTTGACATCCATCAGGATACATAAATACAAGAGCTGCTTTTAATTTGTGGTGAAGGCTACCCACAGCCAACTCAGAAATACGTTATTTGGGTCAAAGAACCAGAAGTGACCAGAAACCATAATGCTTATGATAACTCCTCAATTGTTCCTACAGAAGGTAGGAACGCTAAAGCAAGTTAATCCTGGAAACCACATAGGTGTACAAATGTCTTTCTGAAGACTGTATGTAAAATGGAAATACATATGCATTTTGAAACCTTTGACAAAACATCTGTTGTGGTAGAAATGCTGTGTATTACATATAGGGGAACGTCTTTATAAGACATACTCTTGCATTAATTATTAAATTAATTAGTTCTTGCCATACTCAGCAAAAGAGGCAGTGGGCCATAACCAAGTGAGGACAAGAAGGCTGCAGTTTAAGTACACCCAATACTAAAAGAACTGTGAGTCAGTTGCTAGCCATATAAATGGAAGAATTCTGTACTCCATAACTGCATCAACAAATTCAATTACTCTTGAGATCTACAGGGCGCGGACAGGTGGGGAGCCCTTGGCATAATGGGATGTGCTTCAGAGGTACTCAAGCATTTGGCACATTGCGTAATTTGTAGCAAATGATACACATCTCATGGATTGTTGTTTCCTTCAAGTCCCTGGTTGGTAGACACATATGCAACAAGCACCTCTGATGTGGTGCATGATAAAGTCCTTGAGGGATTTGCCTAAAGGCGTGCATGACAGGTTTTCCTATCCACCGTGATAGGTAGTGAGAAAGTTTTAGCTAGTCCACAGGCTTTGTTGTCAGCTTATATAAGCAGAGGAGAACTGGTCAACACTGCAAATGCCTTCAATCTGCAAAGGAAACAAATAAATAACATCAACAATATGAAAGGCATTTTCTAACACTGGATTTTTACTTACATAGAATTTATTTGCAATGTATTGTTATTTCTAGAGTTCTTCAACCTGATGATCCAGTAACTTCGTTCAAATTAAAAGCTTAATGAGTATATTGATGATTATCTAAACCATGTTGGTGAGCTTATGAGTGAATTTAAAAACCTGTGTTACAAAAGAAATGAAATCCAACAGTTTATTCCAAGGATTTCCTGCCTTTTCATCACTAGAGCAGAATTGTCAAATGCTAAAGAAATTCTTCACCCATTGGCCAAAGCCATTTGAAGTGATCTGTGTACCCATCTCACTATTTGTACACACTCAGCATGCTGAAATCTTTTGCTAAATTGATTGATAGGCTAATACAATAGATATTTGAAATCAGGTTCAACATATACCTTCAGATAGATGCCTAACAAATTATACGCACCCTTATCATTTACTTGTAAATGGAAAAAAAATCCACCTTCTACTTTAAATTTTAAACATATATTAGAGTCTTAGAAGCTTAAAAAATAAATTTTTCAAGTGTAGTAAAAGTAATGCTTGGGTAAAGCAAAGAAAAATAGAACAAATTAATTTAATTAATAGTTAGTGGAATTAGAGAATGCTTTATGGACTGGATTAGTATGATTCATTTGACATACAGTAACCTTAAAGTTTGGTAATATGTGCTTTTGTAATTCTTACTTATTGCAAAGCTGTTTACTTATGAACTTTAAGTTCTTTCATCTAACTTAACTAAAAATAATTAAGTACTCTTAGAATCATAGTCTAATTTGTTAGATCACTGCAGTGCAAAGAACTGGATCAGGTCTAATCACTCTGCTCTCCCTTTATTTTCCATGGGGAAAAAAAGGCACTCTAAGGCATGATTCATTCTATTCTAATGTAAGCATCTAAAATAGGTCAGATTCAAGGAGCTCTAAAATGTCTGTTTTTCACTATGGACAGAGGCATGGTCACCCTAGGGAATGACGAGCTTAGATCTGGATATCTGTGTTATCAAGTAAGGTGAAATCAGTTCTACTCCATGTAACTTCTGTAAGCAAGAACAAATAGCTATAAGGAAAGAAATGCTGTCTCTAAAAAGTTTCTAATACAATAATACTTGCTAATGCTCTTGTTCCGTGTTACCTACAGTGCCCTAGATCCTCTAAAACATACAGACTGAAATTTCTGTCACAAAGAAAATCAGGTAATATTGCATTATGCTCCATTCTGAGTCATGAAAGCCACTGGTTACTAAGCTTAAAACTAGCACTTGTCAAAAAATACATGACAGTGATCTGATTAAAGATGTATATACAGAATTGTTGATGCAGTTGATACAGTGTTGATTAGTGTGTGTATTACAATAAGTGTACAGAAGAGTATATTAGTATTATTGTATAGAAGCGTGTACATGCAATAGAATGATTGAAATGCAATTACGGATAACAACTGTCATTAACAAAGCAACTGAAAGCCCATGGACACTTACAAAAATTAACAAATTTCATACATTAATAAATGCAGTATAGTGGTATGTAAACTACTTCTATGCAAAAGTAGAGATAAAAAATAATAAGAACATTGCTTTGCTTTATTTTTCATTTGTGAAGGACTATTCAGGGCAAAAGTAATCCCAGTGATGACACAGCTCCATTGCTATCTGTAGGAAAAAAAGAAGCATTCAGTAAATATTTACGTTTTACATTTAGAAATGAAAACAGAGTCTGCATTGCTGAAATACCATCTATTTTGATATTTTTTTAAGTGGATGGTAAAGAGCATCTATTAACTTCTTTAATTGGCAGGAGTGGATAACTTATTTAAAGCTTTTAAAAGGAATCTTGTACTGGTGCTTTCTGGCAAAAAGCCTTGGCATACTGTGGAAATATACTGTGGAATGCTGCGCTGTTATTTCAAAAGCATAAACAGGGTAATTGTAGATGAGTTAACTTGACCTTGGTTCTGTGCAGAAGAATGGAACAGCTGATACGGGACTCTGTCCGTAAGGAAATAAGAAATGGTAACGTAATTACTGTCAGTCAACATGGATTTATGCAAAACAGGTTAGGTTAAACAAATTGCATAATTTTTTTATGAGATCAGAATTTCCATTATTTGGTCTATTTAATAAAGGTAAGTATGTTGAAAAAATGATGCCTTTCAGACACCTGTGAAACACTGATACCACATTACATTATGATTAAGTCATTAACATCAGAAAAAAAATCAAGAAAATATTTATGAAATGAGATTAAACTGTATAACTTGGAAATTTAATATGTAGTTGTTAACTAAAACCTACCAAGTTTCACCAGTGCTGTGCTACAGAGAACCTTTCTTGTCCAAGACCCTATTCAATGCTTTTACCTAAGGCATGGAGAAAAAAAATATATTAATAAACAAACAAGATACAAAATGCAAACTAACTCTAGTAATATTTCTAAATGATGCAAACAACAAAAAGGAACAGAGAAATGATGAGGATAGATCACAAGCAGGAAGTGATCCAGATGATTTCTGGCTAAGCAGAAACAATATGGATGCTAGTATTGCCAATTAAAGGCTATGTATTTTGGGAGAAGGATATATAGATAACAGCTGCAGGCCTGAGGAGTGTAACAGCTGTAAGAAAATGGGAGGACAATGGATGATAGTCAGTTTTTTGGTAAAAAATGACATTAAGTTGGCTGATGTGATCCATAGCATTACTCTGGATGGGATCAGAGATGGCTTTCTCATGGGATGATGACGAAACCAAATTAAGGTCTCCATAGACCCTATGTCTTCCCCTATGAAGAACGGCTAAGTGAACTGCGTCTGTTTAGCCTAAGAAGACTGAGAGGGGACCTGATCCAGGTCTATAAATATCTAAGGTGTGGGGGGCAAAGTGGCGAGGCCAGACTCTTTTCAGCGGTGTGTGGAGACAGGACAAGGGGAAACAGCCAGAAACTGGAGCATAGGAAGTTCCGCACAAATGTGCGCAACAACTTCTTTACGGTGAGGGTGACGGAGCACTGGAACAGGCTGCCCAGGGAGGTTGTGGAATCTCGTTCTCTGGAGAAATTCAAGACCCGCCTGGATGCCCACCTGGGCGACCTGGTGTAGGGAACCTGCTTTGGCAGGGGGGTTGGACTCGATGATCTCTGGAGGTCCCTTCCAACCCCTATGATTCTGTGATTCTGTGATAGAGAAAGGCATAAACAATGGAGGCTACCACTCAGCAAACACATTTTACTCCACTTTGTAATATACAGACAGAGCAATTTATTTGGGATATATTGTGATGTGAACACAGAGGATGAAGAAATGGTTAGCAGGGGTTATGTATGTCTGCAGAAGTGAAACGGAATCATAGAATTATAGACTCATAGAATGGCCTCCATTGAAAAGGACCTCAAAGAACATCTACTTTCAATCCCCCTGCCATGGGCAGGGTCACCAACCACTAGACCAGGCTGCCCAGAGCCACATCCAGCCTTGCCAGGGATGGGGTATCCACAGCCTCACTGGGCAAACTGTTCCAGTGCGAAAGGAGGGAGTATTCATAAGCTGTGTCTGAAGAAATAAGACTTTGACTACATTATTTGTAAATAAGATTGCAAAACTCTGCTAGCTTTTGTGACATTGTGTTTTTGGTTTTGGCTGTTTGCTTGCTTGTTGGCTTACTTGTCTGTTTTTTATTTTTGTAAGCATAAAGCAAGTTTCAGAGGGAATCATGAAGCTCTGGACAGTGATGAAATTCTGGAGATGTTTCATGAGAGAGCCATCAAGCATAGGAGGTGGAATGGTCCCCTGGTCCCCTTCAGGGGAGTCATCATTAGGAGGGGACACAGTCATCTGTCTGCCCCTTTCCAGGAACATCAGAGAAACGCTTGAATGCATTAAAGTGGAAAGAGATTAAAGAATTGCTGTAGGCCTCACCTCGTTTCTTGGTTTGGAAATGAGAAAGCACACAGAAAAGCGGTTTCACAATAGCTTGTGAAGCTGCCCCAGACAGAGTGCATGTAGCTGGTCCTTGGAGCCTCATCTCTTAATCTCAAAACCAGTTTCTCATCCATCAAAGAGTTCACCCATCAAATCCATATCTTTCCAATTTGGAGAAAAGGATGTAATGGGACACTGTGGCAAAGGCCTTACTGAAGTCCAAGTAGATGATATCAGTGGCTCTTCCCTTGTCCGTGGACACAGCTACACCATCATAAAAAGCAATGAAGTTGGTCAGGCAGAACCTCCCCTTGGTGAAGCCATGCTGATTGCCCCATATCACCTCCTGCTCTTCCATATGTCTTAGCATAGTTTCCAGGAGGATCTGTTCCACTATCTTCCCCAGCACACATGGGTAGCTAATAGGTTCATAGTTCCCTAGGTCATCCTTTCTACCCTTCTTAAATATGGATGTGATATTGCCTTTTGTCCTCATCACCAGAGACTTCATCTGACCACCATGACTTTTCAAATATCATTGAGAGTGGCTTGGCAACTATGTCAGCCAATTCCCTCAGGACTCCGGGATGCATCTCCTCAGGACTCATAGACTTATGGGTGTTCACATTCCTCAGGAGGTCATGAATCTGACCTTCACTTACAGCAGGAGTGGCATTTCTCCTCCAGTTTCCACATTCTGAACCATCTGGTCAAGGGCTGAGTGGAAAGCAGTTGCTAGTGAAGACTAAAGCAAAAAGCTGTTGAATATCTCAGATTTCTCCTTGTCTCTTGTTATTAGCCTGTCTGTGTCACTCACTAGGGAGATTATGTCCTCCTGGACTTTCCTTTTCCAGCTGATGTACTTACAGAAGCCTTTCTTATCCTTCTTTACTCCCTTTGCCAAGTCCAGTTCCAGTTGGACCTTAGCCTTACTGATCCCATCCCTACACAGCCTAGCAGCATCCCTATACCTTTCCCAGGTTACCTGCTCCTGCTTCCACTGCCCATGCATTTTCTTCTTGCTCTCCAGCTTGACCAGCAGGTCCCGGTTCAGCCATAATAGCCTACTGCCTTCCTTTCCTGACTTCCTACATCTGGAGATGGAGAGCTCTTGTGCCCTAACGAAAGATACTCCTTAAAGATCTGCCAGCTCTGCTCCACTCCCTTATGCTTCAGGACAGATTCCCAGGGGGTTTTGTTGACAAACTCCCTGAATAGCTGGCAGTTGGCTTTCCTACAGTTAAGCTTCCTGATTTTACTCTTTGCCTCCCTGATATCACTCAAGAGTTTGAACTTCACCATTGCATGGTCACTACATCCCAGGCAGCCTCCAATCCTGATATCACCAGTCAGTTAATTCATATTGGTGAGCAACAGGTCCAGCACTGCATTCCCCCCCTGGTGGGGCTGTCTATTACCTGGCTCAGGAAGTTATCCTTGATATATTCCAGGAGCCTCCCGGATCACCTACAGCTCGCTATGCTACTTTTCCAGCAGATATCAATGTGGTTGAAGTCCCCCAGCAGGACGAGAGCCTGTGATCATGACGTCTCATGCAGCTAGAGGAAGAAAGCTTTATCAACAGGTTCTGCTTGATCAGGTGGCCTATAGTAGATGTCAACCACAAAGCTCCCTTTGTTGCCTTGGTCTCTACCTCTCACCCACAGGCTTTTGACTTGCTTCTCAGAGACAGCTCTTCACACATTATTCCTTCCTTGATGTTGAAGGCAACACTTGTTCTCCTCCTTCCTTGCCTGTCCCTTCTGAACAGCCTGTAGCCATCAATAACCACATTTCAGTCAGAGGAATCATCCCACCAGGTTTCAGTGATGGCAACTACATCATGTTTTTCCAGTATCACAGTTTCCCACTCCTCCTGTTTTTTTCTCAAGCTGCATGCATTGATGTAAAGGCACTTAGCTGGGCAGCTGGACTTGTCACCTCCTGGGAGGATAACTCCTTAATTCCTTTGAATTACCATTAGATTCCCTGTTCCCTTCATCATCACAAGATGTAGCAGGTTGCAGGCCCCCGCTTTGCTCCTCTAACTTACCTATACTATCTCGCACTGTCATGGGCAGACTCTATATCACCTCCTTCTCCCTTCAAACCTAGTTTAAGGCCCTGTTAATGAGCCCAGACAGCTCCTGGGCCAGAATTCTTTTCCCCCTGTGACTGGTGGCACCAGCCTCTCAGCCACATCTTTATCAGATGAGTTTTCCTTGTCCTCTCAGTACCCCTCCCTGCCACTGAAGGGACAGAGGAAAATACCACCTGTACTCCCTCCCACTCCATCCACAAACTGCTCCAGTCTCCTGAAGCCCCTTATGATAGCCCTCAGGCTTCTCTCAGTAACTTAATTGCTGCCAGCTTGAACCATCAGTAAGGGGTCTTACCGAGTAATCTTTCTGTATTCCTCAGTGCCAGTGGATAAGAGAGTAGTAATGTCAGCTAAAATGATAGAGAATCAGACTGAGGCATCAGGTCATGGTATGAGGCAATGATCCTCATGCTGCCTGCAATGGGGGCATACACCCCATATACCTGTGAGTGCAAGGTATCTGGTCAGTCACTGCATTAAGGTTCTGCAGTCTTTCCTCTGTGAACTGACAAGTGATCCTCTCTCTATCTGATCAGTAAAATAAGGATTTTTTTTCAATCAGCTGCATCTAGTATATCAGTTCATGGAGCAGAGGAGCCTGCAGCAAATATATGTGAGATGTGGGCCAAATGGAGAGAAGGGTCAGGTGGGAGCAAGTGTACAAATCTCATGGTTAATGCACAAAACAGACTGGGAACTGGGAGGCAAATATGAGGCGGGACTGATACCAGTGCTGGCAGACAGCAGGAGTTAAAAATCACCTTAGCTAATAACCACTGATATTTGTATGGAATACAAAGATCCATATAGATGAAAATGGATAAAAAAAGACAGAGTATCTCTGATTAAAGTGCCAGTGAGCAGTAGCAAGAATACCACCCCTGCCCCTCAGCATCTTCACTACCATACTAAGGATACTTTGGGCTTCTGTTTTTAATCCCTCTTCCAAATAGTCTGTAATTCTGCCCTTTCTAAAAAAAATGATCCAACAGCTGGTGTCGTCCTTCTCTCTCTACCATCAACAACAGACAGTCTGTGAGGGAGGAGAGGAAAAAAATCAGATGTCTTCATTTGGCTCCCCTCTGACTTCCCTTGCTGGCTAAACATCTGTCCTACAGCTGACGCACAGCAGTCCAAGAGCAATGAGCAACTTTAAAGTACAGATGTCTTCCAGTTTTCAGATTTTCAGTGAAATTATTAAAATTTGTCCCCATAATGTCTAGAACATTTCCTGAAGTTTTTAGTTGTGTTTCTAGTAAATTCTAAAGTGGTCATATTGTATCCAGACAGGCAAGGAAATAAACACATAAATTCATCTTAGCCATTGAAAATATTTGGGACATTAGTTCTCTAGAGTGCCTTTACAGAAAGTAGAGTGAGCTCTAACATCACTTCTGGAAACATAGAGTACAGCTGGAGCATTTGTGTCAAATACCCCTGGCCAATACAGCACTATAAAGTGTATTCTCCTGAGCTTATTTGCGATGAGGAGCAGATATTAATTTTCTGAAACTAATTAACTTGAGAGAAAATATTGTCAGTTCAGTGGGCTTGTTTTCAAAAAGAGAGGAATCATAGAATCATTAAGGTTGGAAAAGACCTCTCAGATCATCAAGTCCAACCACCAGCCCACCCCCACCATGCCCACTGACCATGTCCCTCAGTGCCACATCCACACGGTTCCTGAACACCTCCAGGGACAGTGACTCCACCCCCTTCCTGGGCAGCCTGTGCCAGTGCATCACCGCTCCTTCTGAGAAGAAATTGTTCCTAATATCCAGCCTGAACCTCCCCTGAACCAAGTTGTGTATTCCTGAGTCTTATGGAAACAATTCACAGTGAATGCTTTGTAATATTTTTTAAATTATTGAAGTCAGACTGGAGACAATAAATTTGTTTAAAGTAATAGGTTAATTTGATATATGTGTGCAGAATGGTTACAAAGTTGAACCTGCACATGGAAAGAGCAAATCAAAATTAACTACAGACAGACATCAGAAGTGTGAAAATCAAGAAAGCCCTTTTACCCAGCTGAAAGTTAAAAAGTAACTAAAATCATCAAGCTATTAAATTGGGTTATTTCATTATTATCACTCTAAAGGACTAATACTGTAAGGACATTTGAGTGTGAATATTTTGAGGAGCGTGCCTTTCAGCTTCCTGGTATTTCTTTAAATACATCCGAGGCAGAATGGTGGCAGACAAATGTTGTTTTTAAATTCCATTATCCTGCAGCAATATCTAGATCACTTACCCATAGGCATTTTTCAGCAAATGTTCAATTAACAACCTGACAGCCATTCACTGACTTTAAAACTATCTGATCTTTGCACAATCAATACTGTACCTCTGTGTAATTTATACCACTGCGATACAGTTACATGTTTTGCACATTTACTGTTCTTACGTATTTCTAAGCAAAGTAAAAAAAGGTCATATTGTTACAAAGGGGGACACCATCCCAGGGAAGAGTTGCAGAGACTGTGGAGCAGATACACTGGCTGGGGAAGATAAAAGAAAGGCCGAGCAGCAGAGTCGTCCAAGGATCTTTCGTCAGATTCAAGTCAGCTGGGACAAAAGCACTTTTTGTTAGCAAACAACCCCAGAACGCTTTGTACCAGAAATGAAAGGCTCTTTCAGCCCTCTAGGAGGTGTAAGAAAAAAATACATAGGGGGCTGCACTTCTGAGGGTTCTGCCAGGTCTTTGCAATGCTCCAGCTGCAGGAAGAGTTTCCTTTGATTTGTTAGCACTGAGCCTTTGCTACCTGATCCACATCCATTGCAGCTGCAGTTTCTGCAACATCTGTGTTTGAAGTCATTCACCTTTTAACAATCTACTTTCATAGCCTCAAAAGGTTTTACAAGTCAACAACTCCTTAGCCAAAAATGGCTACAGTTCCCTTCAGAAAGAAGTGAATTTTTGAGCTCAGATGTGTCCTGAACTTCCAATATGCAGCCTACTTCTCCTTATGAGATGATCTGAACTAAAGTGTAGTCTAGTGGACATTTCCTATTCCCTGTGGGCTTTGGGGAAAAAAAAAATCTTCTCTATGCATCAGTGAGATACCTGAGAGAAAATAACAAAGTGAGGAATAAGGCGAGAAAAAAACAGAAGCGAGTGGGAATGGAGTACCTAGAAATATTCTCTTGTTGTATGATTAAATACAAGACATGAAATTAAAAACATGTCCATTTGCCATGACTGCCTCATGCTCTACCGTTATTAATGCTGTCTAACATTCCTTTGCAAAATCAGCAGTTTAACTGAAAGCACTCTTCTCTTCTATTTGATTTTGTGGTCTCCCACATCAGTAATGAAAATGTAATGTTCACATGAATATTTTATTATCATTAAGTGACCATTTTGTTCTGTGTCTATGAGCACTCAGCAGACCATGCGTGGCATGCTTTTTTCCTATTTTTTTTTTCCTTTTTATCTTTTTGTGGAAATTACTTGATCGTAGTTATCCTGGCAAGTTGCTACTATTTAGATACATAAACACGGTGGTGCTTGTTAAGGGCGATCCTGGTAATACGCCCTCCGCTTCTTCTGCCCCATCATCCAGTCCACACCAGTGAGTGTGGTAGCCACACCACCAAGCCCACTGACTGTGGGAAGGTTTTATTCAGCTTCTACTGTAGGTGCAGGAAACTGGATAAATACCAAGTGTCACTAGTTCTCTATTTCTTTTGTCTGTATGCCTTATCATTCTGAAATGAATAGCTACATCTAAACTGCACGGCTGAAAAAATACGGAACAATATGTTGAAAAAGACATTCTACCTCTTCCTTCAGCATACTTACTCCCTTTCCTGCCTTCCCCATATGGCTGAACACACCAAAACGTCTGAAGTTGGCATTTTTGGGTTCTTCTTTAAACCCTGAACATACCTGCAGTGCCCACCTGTGAGGCCACTGGCAGGCTGAAGGCTCTCTGTCAGCCACACTGTGTATGGGGCTGCAGAACTGCCTTTCCCATTTGACTCCCCACATCGGCAACCTTCCTCAACTCATTGTATACGTACAATATATACATTAAGCAAAACAGAAGGAGGCCCACCATTAATTACTCATCTACACAATGTCTAACACAATGGGAGCCTGAGGCTCCAGCAAGTTTCCCAGACACTGTCTAAATAATGCAGATAGATGATAACCCTCTCTGAAAGCAATCAGTCTATTCTGAGGGCAAGCCTTCCTCATATTATTCATGTAAAACTTCCACTGAAGGAGCACACTAAAAAAAGTGCGAAGGTTTTCCTCTGTAGTGCCCATATTTCTGGTGCTTGTATGTGCACAGATTAAGCCAGTGAATGTTTTGCATAGGTAAGAATTGCACTGATGGCATATTCCAAACACTAAGATAAAGGGACAATTAATAATTATGGTAATTAATAGTTTTACATTCCTCGTTTTGCTCTATCAAATAGGTAGGCAGAACAAGTAGAGACACAAAAAAAAAGAGAGAAGGTTGTTTTTCCCCTTTCATCAGTAACAATCCCAGGGCTATTTATAAGGTGTATATATCATAGAAATCCAATAAAACAGGACTGGAAGTAAACATGAGATCACGCAGGTATCACACTGCCCTGAGTCAGGACGACTGTGCTTGTGTCACTCCTGATAAATATTTGCCTAGCTTCAAATGCTCCAGTGATGGGGCCTCTATAAAAATCCCTTGACAATCTGCCCCAGGACTGCATAACCCCTGCTGTTAGAATTATCCCAGCGTCAAGATAAATAACTGAGGATGTTGGGTTCCCTTCTGAAGTTCAAACAAAAAAAAATAACAAAATAAATTTTTTAAAAAGAAGGGAAAAAAAAAAAAAAAAGAGGAAAAAAAGAATTACTACCTAAAGCAGATCTGAAACAAAGAGAAACAGTCAATGGAGCAGTAGGGTAGAGGGGAGCGCTGAATGCTGGGGATTGTTTGGCTGGGGAACAGCCTCCAAAGGCAGTAAGAGGCAAACAGATGGATGCTGGAGGGACCTGCTGGGGAAGGGGGCAAGCAAATGGGCTTTCACACAGGAACTGCTTGGGAAGAAATAGCTTGAAAAAGTAGACTAGAAAAAAAATAATGAAAAGAGAAAGAAAAAAAAAAGAAAGAAAACAAAACCCGACTTCTGTTGGAGTCCTGTTGTGCTTGGGCAAAAAGGCCTCAGCGAACTTTCTGTAAATATTGCATCAAAGAAACACCGAATTCTAACATCAGCCTCTTTTTGAACAGAAAGGCCCTGAAAGACCCTAGATCTCGGCTATCCCTGCAGCTCAGAGCAGGACGTAACAAAATCTCTTCAAAATGAAAATTTTAAAGGGCACTGCTTCCAAGGAGCGCGCTACATATTTGTTTACGCGCTCCCTCATGCAACAGCAGCATAGGCTCCAACCACCGCCGGATGGGGGCAGCACCGGAGCGCCACCGTGGGGAGCACGCTGGGGGAGGCGCGATCGCGCACCGGGCGCGGGAGCGCGCCTCGCTCCCTCTCCCCGCATGCGCGCTGCCGGGCAGCGGGGCCGCGCCCGAGGCCCCGTCCTGCCCCGGGATACGCTGCCGCCCCAGGTGTGTTCCCGGGGCAGCGTGTCTTGGTGTACCTGTCCCGCGGAGAATCACATCCGTGCGCAGGCTGCATGGGCTTCGCCTGCTGCTGTCCCCAGAATGCTCTCTCCCAGCGGGTCTGGAGTGTGGTGTTCTGAACTCCTCACTGGGAGCATAAACTGTGAGATAGATAGGAAAATACCCAACTCTGTGTTTGCAGAAAATAATGAACTGGAAACTAGGCGCGTGCCAGATTACCCTGTGCATTTCCCCATCCCATGTTAGAACATCCGAGCAAACATCACTTGTGTTGTGTTTGTGGCAGTTTGGGGAATGAGAAGATCACACTCCTTCGAGCTGCTCCTGCTACAGAGGCATATCACACACCTAGAGCTGACACTAGCCAAGAAGCAGTATCAAAAAGCAGGTCCCTAAAGCTATCGGAGGGATAGCTGCTCCTCCCCCTCCCCCCCCCAGTACAATGGACCCCGCGCCTAGGCAGGAGCTGTCACGGCCCATTAGTGCTCAAAGGAGCTGAGAAAGGTTAGGGAGGAAGACGCTGCTGAGAGTTCATGTCCTCATACAGTAAGGTTATGAAATGTATAACCAGAATGACACTATATCGCAAGTATGCAAACAAATGTACAAGGGAATAAACTGACTTCACCTGTTTATGTGGAAGTTCAAGGACATCAAAATATAAATCACTCTATTTTGTTGGAACAGATAAGTGTACTCCTGATAGTACAAGAAAGTGTTGCTGACGCACATAATCTTTCCCTGTGCTTTTCCCATGGCTTGACTACCATCAGCTCTGTGATCCTGGCAGCAGGTAGAAGGCAACGGCCAAGCCAAACATCAGGCGCATCCCTTTCAACTCTTACTCCTTATCCTCAGATTGAAACGTATTTCAAAATTAGATTTAGGCTAAGAACAAACAAAACTGTATTTCTGAAGCACATGACGAATTCTGAAATCCAGCTGACTCATGCACTCAGCCTCTCCGATCGCTTTGGGTAACCTGCCTGTGATTTGGGGCAATACCTAAACATAGCAACATATTCGCAGCACCTGGAGCTCCAATCCCCCTAGCGTGAGAAAAAATTAAAGATGAAACCTGTGTGTGCTGGGCTTGTAGAATCAAGCTTCCACATGCACCTGAAAACAGTTGCATGTCCCCAGAGGTAATACTTTTATCTGACCAGGTGCAGGTAATGCTGAACATTCTGGCAGTCTTCCCAAGCAAAACTCATTTGAGAGATTCAGGGCTTGCAGACCATGGCGTTGCTGATCACTGTTTGTTATCCATCCATGTAGTTCAGTAACACGAGTCTAAGTACATTTGTAAATATATGAAAGGATCACATGCATTCTTTTGGCGCGTAGGACCTTCAAATACTTGAAAAGTGGCAGCATGAAATCAGTAAGGCTCTGTGCTGGCAAAACTCTGTTTGCTGTATCTAAACTGAACTTCACCCTTTCCACAGACAAAGGCTGCTCTTCCCTTGCCGTGTCTCTGCCAGCTTAGGGTGAAAGGAGGCAACACTTGATGGCTGATGTAACTGTAGGCAAAGGCCCCTATCATGTATAGTCTGTTCTGATGTCTGACCATTACCCAGCACAGCTTATTTTTCTTGGATGAAAAAGGAGATAGCTGGAACACGGTATGCTGGCAAAAGCAAAGTTTAGCAGTTGAAAGATGTGAATCTGAGCACTATTTTGTTGGTGTACTTCATATATTGGCAAAGCATTCCCAGGAGATACCTCAAGCTACAAGATAAATGTGGTGAAATAGAGATGGGGCAGGGAGATATGACAGGCAAAAAGGAATGGGAGAGGTAAAACAAGATCATTCTTTTTCTTTCATCATGATGGAATTATCCCTTGGAGATGATTTGAGCAAACATCCTCTGGCAAATCTATTGCAATTATTTGAAGATGCTACTGTCCCTATTTGTCCACCGTGGTGTTCTGCCCAACTCGGTGGCACAGGAGAACATGTGCTAAGCTTCAGCCATTCAGACTCAGCCTGCCTCGCTGAAAGCCCACAGAAATCAAAGCCGGTCTGCTAACACGATGCATTGCAATAGTGGAAGCATAAGACGTGCCAGCTTGTAGAAACAGTGAACTGCAGCAGAGAGGTGGGACGGAGTAGTGGCATTAGTCCATTTATTTTAATTAAAGATGCCATAATTACACTGAAAGGACTGGAAAATTTTTTCAGAAGGCATATAGTTGGGATGTAGATCAACTATGTAAACTAGGGGCATTCATTCTAGGGAACTGGTCATGAAACAATAGGTGTGGGGTTTTTGTTTTTTTTTGTTTTTACCTGAAGTTTATGCAAACCTCAGTATCAATTGCTGTGTTCTGTACCAAAGTTATATGTTAAAAAAAAGGAAAAAAAAAAAGGAAAAACACTGGTTTGTTACGCATCAGCCACTACTGAAGATTAAATGCCACAGATACTCTTTATACCAATGTCAATATAGAAATCAATCTTGAATTCCAGTCTGTCTTAATGCCTGTCGTACAAATTGTGTGCTTAGTTCTGCTGCGAGTCACTGTATCAAAATGTTTATTGACCGTATAGTAATGAGTACCATGTATGAAAATATCATTTAGGCGAATGAATATTCATCTTCTCTAATATGTCAGATCCAGGAATGTGTGCTCAAGGTCACCAAGCGTATTTCATAAACGCCTGGGAAAATCCTTCCAAATTTGCGAGGGGTTTCCAGACAGATGACTGCTGTCAGCATGTGTGTGCCCGGACTGCTCGGAGGGGCAGCAGTTGCTCACCTAACTTCGCTCCCCTTAAGTCTTCTGTAGACTGAGTGCAGCTGTAGGTAGAAAAGCGACGATTCCTGATTTTTCATGCGGAACTTGAGATCTGTTATGCAATCAGAACGTATCATCCGCATTTACCATTCCCTACTCCGCGCATTTTCCCAACGCGGAGCCCAGCGAGGGCTGTGAGGAAGCAGTGGGGCAGGCAGGGCCGGCACTGGGGAGCTGCCCCACGGGCACCCCTCCTCGTTCCGAGGGACAGCTCACAGCCTCGGCTCTCCACCGGTTGCTTTTCTCTCCCTTCCCTTTCTTAAAAAAAAAAACAATAGAAGCAGGTGACTACCACCTCATACGTAACTGCCAGCGCTTCCCATATGACGAAGGCAGAGGTCCTCCTCTCGGAGCCGCTTTCCCTCAGCCTGCCGGTGCTGCGGTCGCAGTGGTCTTCCCCAGCCGCCCCCTCCCCTCCCCGTTCTGCTGTTGATTTCTAACCGGGTTACGATGACCCGGGCAGCGGGCGGGAGGGAGTGCGGGGAGCACCTCCCTAGCAGCACTTTCCTCTTTTTTTTTTTTTTTTTTCCCCCTTTATTTTCGTCTTTTTCTCGCTTCGCGGCGGCCGTGACCCCCACGTCCCTTCTCCCCCCGGGCATGTGCAGCAGGCAGCCCCCGCCTCGCAGCCCTCTCAGGGCCCCACCCCGCCCGCGGCCCCCTCCCGCGGGCCGTTCACCGCGCTCCTCCTTCGGGAGGAGAAAGGAGCCCATTGATCCCGGCACACCAACGGGAGGCCCCAGGGGGCCGCGCGGGGTGGGGTGGAGGGGCGGCACGCGTGACCCCCGCCTCAACGGGAGAACTGATTTGTACATCCCCCCGCCGCACGCAGATAGCGGTGGGATGCGCAACCGCCAGGTGGAAGGGCTGCGAGTGTGGGCGCTGCGTGCGTGCGTGGGGAGGGCTGACGCACGCACACACGCCCGCGTGTGATGGGGGACCGCGCGCACACGTCCGGAAGCTCCCCCGCGGGGGGGACCTGGTGCCGGCAGAGGGCTGTACCGGGAGAGGCTCAGCCCCCCCACCCCCAGCCTCAGCAACTGCCCACCGCAGCCACCCCTATCGGCAGCGGTCCCCCGCAGGCCCTACACCCCGCTGCCGCTGCCGGCCCGCCAACGGCCCCAACAAACGCGCGAGCTCGCCGGGCGCGTTTGTTCTCGCGCCGCAGGCACGCTCCAGGGAGGCGGGGCGGGGCGGGGCGGGGCAACGCCTGAGGGGAGCCGGGGACCGTGGGCGGGGGGAGGAGAGGCGCCGGGCGGCCAATGGTAGCTTGCCGCCTCGCGCCTCAGGGCCCGCCCCGCTATCCGATTGGCGAATCGAGCCGTCCTTCGGGCGGCGCGACGGCCAATGCGGGGCGAGAGCGGCGGCGGCGTTGTCCCGCCCCGTCTCGGTGTGCGAGCGCCTCGGTAACTCGGCGGTCACGTGTTGTTTTGCTCTTTAGTTGGGGCACTCGGTGCGCGATGCGTTACTCACTGCCACGCTCCCGCCGGCACAGGCAGCAGCCGCCGCGGCAGCAGCAGCACCGGCCGGGAGCCGCCGCCGGGAGCCGAGGCGGGCAGGACGTTGGGCGGCCGCCGGCAGCGCCTGCTGCTTAGAGCCGGCCCCGGCGCGGCTGAGGAGTCCGGGCGGCCGCGCTCTCCCTGCGGCGGAGCCGCTCAGCCCCAGCCCCGCTCGGCGTCGGCAGCGCACGGCCGGGGGATGGCGAGCCCCGCCGCACCGGGGCTGCCGCCCGGCCCCAACCTGAACAACAACAACAACCGCGGCGTGAGGAAGTGCGGCTACCTGCGCAAGCAGAAGCACGGCCACAAGCGCTTCTTCGTCCTGCGCGGCCCGGGCGGCGGCGGGGAGGAGGCGGGGGGCGCCCGGCTGGAGTACTACGAGAGCGAGAAGAAATGGAGGAACAAGTCCGGGGCGCCCAAGCGGGTGATCGCGCTGGACTCGTGCCTCAACATCAACAAGCGGGCGGACGCCAAGCACAAGTACCTCATCGCCCTCTACACCAAGGACGAGTACTTCGCCGTGGCGGCCGAGAACGAGCAGGAGCAGGAGGGCTGGTACCGCGCTCTCACCGACCTGCTGAGCGAGGGCAAGGCGGCCGCCGGCTCCCCGCACCGCCCCCTGCCCTCGCCCTTCGCCGCGCTGGCCGCCGGCGAGGAGCCCGACTACGGGCTGGTGACGCCGGCCGCCGCCGCCTACCGGGAGGTCTGGCAGGTGACGCTGAAGCCCAAGGGCTTGGGGCAGAGCAAGAACCTCACCGGCGTGCACCGCCTCTGCCTCTCGGCCCGCACCATCGGCTTCGTGCGCCTCAACTGCGAGCTGCCCTCGGTCACGCTGCAGCTGATGAACATCCGCCGCTGCGGCCACTCGGACAGCTTCTTCTTCATCGAGGTGGGCCGTTCGGCCGCCACCGGGCCCGGCGAGCTGTGGATGCAGGCGGACGACTCAGTGGTGGCCCAAAACATCCACGAGACCATTCTGGAGGCTATGAAGGCTCTAAAGGAGCTGTCCGAGTTCCGGCCCCGCAGCAAGAGCCAGTCGTCGTCGTCCTCTTCCTCCGGGGGGGCAGCCGGAGGCGGCGGCCCGTCGGCCACGCACCCTATCACCGTGCCGGGCCGCCGGCATCACCACCTGGTCAACCTGCCGCCCAGCCAGACCGGCCTGCTCCGCCGCTCCCGCACCGACAGCCTGGCCGCCGGCAGCAGGGCCGCGCCGTGCAGGGTGCGGACGGCCAGCGAGGGCGACGGCTGCCGGGTGGGCTCGGCCGCCGGCAGCCCCATGAGTCCCGGCCCCGTGCGGACCCCGCTCAGCCGCTCGCACACGCTGAGCGGCGGCGGAGGGCGGCCGGCGGGGAAGCTGCTGCCCGTGCTGGCCGGGGGCGGGCTGCAAAGCAGCCGCTCCATGTCCATGCCCGCCTCCCACTCGCCCCCCTCCGCCACTAGCCCCGTCAGTCTCTCCTCCAGCAGCGGCCTGGGCTCCGAGCCGGCCCATCCGCATCACCCGCAGCGCCCGTCCAGCGGCAGCGCCTCGGTGTCCGGCTCGCCCAGCGACGCGGGCTTCATGTCTTTCGATGAGTACGGCTCCAGCCCGGGCGGCGACCCGCGGCCCTTCTCCTCCTCCTCCACCGCCAGCAACCGCAGCAACACGCCCGAATCGGTGGCCGAGACCCCCCCGGTGCGGGACTCCGGCGGCGGCACCGATCTGTATGGCTACATGGCGATGGAGCGGCCCCCGAGCGGCCGTCTCTGCTACCGGCCTTGCCCCGACGCTGATCGGGGCCACCGCAAGCGGACCTACTCGCTGACCACCCCGTGCCGGCAACGGCCCGCCCCGCCGCAGGTCTCCTCCGCCTCCCTGGACGAGTACACGCTAATGCGAGCCACCTTCGCCGGCAGCGCCGGCCGCCTCTTCCCCTCCTGCCCGGCCGGGGCTTCCCCCAAAGTCACCTACACCCCCTACCCCGAGGACTACGGCGATATCGAGATCGGCTCGCACCGCAGCTCCGGCAGCAGCAGCACCAACCTGGGGCCGCCGGCAGGGGGGGGAGGCGGAGGCGGAGGCGGGAGCGGAGATGATGATGGCTACATGCCTATGACCCCCGGCGTGGCCGCGGCCCTGGGTCGGGGGGGGCGGGGTGGCGATGACTACATGCCCATGAGCCCTACCAGCGTGTCGGCCCCCAAGCAGATCCTGCAGCCCCGGGCGGGGGTGGGAGGCGGCTCTCCCGGCAACGGGAGCAGCTACAAGACCAGCTCGCCAGGGGAAAGCTCCCCCGACGACAGCGGCTACATGAGGATGTGGTGCGGCTCCAAGCTGTCCGTGGAGAGTTCGGACGGAAGGCTGAGCAACGGCGACTACATCAACATGTCCCCTCGGGACCCCCAGCACGGGTCCCAGGCTCCCTCCCTCACCCCCCCGGACTTTTTCTTCGCCCCCGCAGGGCAAGGGGCTGGCGAGCCCCTCAAACCCGGCTGCTACTCTTACAGCTCCCTGCCCCGCTCCTACAAGAGCCAGGGCCCGGTTAAGGACAGCGATCAGTACGTATTCATGAACTCTCCGGGCAGAATGATCCCGGAGGAGGCGGTGTGCGGAGCGGCTCCGTCCCCGGCCGGCACCTTCGCCCCCTCCAGCCACACGGTGCCTTCGCCCCTGCGGCACAGCCGGACCGAGGGCTTCCTCAGCCAGCGGTGCCAGCGGGCCGTCCGGCCCAGCCGCCTCTCTCTGGAGACCTTGCGGACGATGCTGCCCAGCATGAACGAGCACCCCTTGCCTCCCGAGCCCAAGAGCCCCGGGGAATACATCAACATTGACTTCGGGGACGCCGCTGTCTATTCTCCCCCCTCGCTGCCCACCGACAGCCCGGTCTCCTCCCTGGGCTCAGGCACGGGGCAGAGGCGCTCCCCTCTCTCCGACTACATGAACATCGACTTCAGCTCACAGTCACCCTCCCAGTCAGGCACGGTCTCGGTGGGCTCTTTGGAAGCGCTCTCACCTGGCTCTTCCTCCAGCACCAGCCAGCCCGATGGGCGCTACATGAAGGCGGCTGGGGGGGTGGCCTGTCTGTCCAGCCCATCCGACAGCGGGGATTACACTGAGATGACCTTCGGCATGGCCACTACCCCACCCCAACCCATCGTTCAGAAGCCAGAAAGTGCCCGGGTCACCAGCCCCACGGCCGGGGTGAAGAGGCTCACCCTCTCCGGGGTGGAGGCCTTCATTCTTTCCAGCCCACCCCCAGACCCCAACCGCGGGGCCAAGGTCATTCGGGCTGACCCCCAGGGGCGCAGGAGGCACAGCTCGGAAACTTTCTCCTCCACCACCACTGTGACCCCCGTGTCCCCCTCCTTTGCACACAACCCCAAAAGGCACAACTCAGCCTCGGTGGAGAACGTGTCCCTCAGGAAAAGCGAAGGCCTGGAGGAGGAGCAGGGCAGCAGCCCCATGTGCCGGGAGACCTCAGCTGGCTTCCAGAACGGCCTCAACTACATTGCCGTCGACTTGGTGGATGGCAGCCTGGCAGGCTGTGACAAAGCCAGGTCGAAAGCCAGGCATGTCCTGAACGGAGGTGTCAATGGAGTGGAGATGAGCGCCTACGCCAGCATAGACTTTCTGTCTCACAACCTGAAAGAAGCAAGCGCTGTGAAAGGTGAGTAGCTACACCGGATGGTGCTTGGCTGGAGTGGGTTTGTTCCTCACGGTGGGACTGGGTTTTGTGGCAGAGCGCTCTCCCATCACGTTCTTCAAAATCTCCTTTCCTAAACACATGCTGTAATCACCAGTCTTGAAGGAGCTTGCTGCCTCTTTGTACGAGGGAAAAGTTTACTTTGGGGATATTCCTTTGTGTTTAAATTCTGCTGGGCTGCTATGAGTGTTTACTTCGGGATACCCCAAAGAAGCCGATGTTTACGTTGTTGCCATGGTTGGGTTATACTTCAGAGTTTTCTCATGTAAGATTTCAGAAAGTGTTTGGAAAACGTGGCCAAAATAATTCATGTTAATACAGCTTCTAAATATTATTTAACAATGTAAAACGATCGAGTTGGGGCGAGGACACGAGATTACAAAAAAATCCCTGGCACTCAAGCTAAGAAGGTCAATCATGACAAAATTAGAAGGGTTATTTCAATATCTCAATTTTGAAATCTGTTATCTCTTGCAAAAGTTTAACAGTAAATCATGGTGAGCATGGAATGTGAAATTAAAAAAAAAAAAAACAAAAAAAAAAAAACAAAAAACTCTCCCCATATGTCCAGCAGTTGCTGTGCACTCAGGCTGCCCCACGTGGCATTGTGCATCATGCTTGGAGAGCACCCCATGGTGGCTGGGCTCATCTCCGGGGGTGATGGGAGGGTGTTGGGGCACCAGTGCTCTGTGTTGAACGACAAAAGCAAGCCAACGAAATCTGAAGCGAGGGCTGAGGGAGAATGTATGTAATTCTGTAGCTGTTCCTTTGTTGAGGTGCTGGTTTTCCTGCTCTTTTTTTTCTTAAAAAGGGAAGAACAAAGAACACCCTCCACCCCC
>JACDJE010000481.1:1376352-1394774 GCA_016647715.1 Pavo muticus
CCCCCCCCACAATAGCAGCCCGCCTCTTCCTAACAAGCGGGAATTCGTACACAAGTGAACGCTGGCTGGGGAGGGCCCAGAACAGCCAATCTGTCAAGGATTAAAAGTTAATGATGAGGCACCGTAGGGATCCTCTTTGCTGTTGCATTTATGCAAGACACGGTACTTTAAACCTGTATGCATATAGAGCTGTAATGGATGTTTATGGGGCTGGCTGGGTGAAACGACATAGAGCGCAGAAGCGGTTGCTTGGAGGTAAATACGTGTTGCTTCTGCATCCATGCTGCTGACAGAGGTCGTCAATTATGTGCGAAAAGTGACAGTCTGTAAGAGCCACGCTTGCAATGTTTTTCCTTCTGTTTTCTTCCTAGCCAGTTGATTTTGAAGAAGAAAATATTTTCTCTTTTGATAGGAAGTACAGGAAGATGGAAAAGATGAGAGCTCCAGCGTTGGCAGAGCAAGCGTTGAACCTAATTAACGCGAGAGGATTGTTGAATGAGATGGCAAAGTTTTAAAGGATGCACGCTTATTCTGAATGACTTGAAGGGCTGAGGGCAGAGTGTTATTTGGCGGTTGCTTTTGTTTTTGCTGGGGTCATTTTCGGGATTCGTATGTCGTGACCTGAAGCGGTGCAGATGCTGCGCGTATGGGTTGCGTTGCCCTATACAAGGCCAGCTTTGAATTCACAGCCTAGGACACTAGCAAGCTATTGTGTGTGTTTCTTTGCAAACTGATTTTTCACAGAAATAACGGGTTTTCTAGAGCCACCTATGGCCCTAAGTGCAAACCAAGCTGTTGTTGGGAAAGAACTATTTCCACAACAGTCTCCAAACTGCTGACCCCAAGGCAGAGGGGGAAAGCAGGGGGAGGGCAGTGGGAGGCAGTGACAGAGAAAACCTGGCGTGTATGGCAGCGCTCCATCAGCCGGGCTGGGAGCAGGAGCGGGGCAGCTGAGCTGGGGACTGACTGCTGTCCTCCTGCAAAGTAAACAAAGGGGTAACGCCAGAAACATGGCCACGTTAATTTGGTACATAACGTACTGAGGAGAGGATTTAATTCTATTGTATATTTATCAAAGCGTGGCTATAGACAGATTTTAATATTTAATCTGTATGTGTATTTATTTTCCCTATTTCCTTTAAGCTCGTAAACGTAGACCTCATCCAGAAGTGCTCTGGGTAAGCTCGCTGAGGTTTAATCTCCACGTAGGAGGCAAAGCTCTCCTTCCACCCTCCTGTTTCCCTGGAAAATGTGTCTGCCTGCTGCGCAGTTGCTCTACTCGGGGATTGCTGTAGCCAATATGAAGCGAGGGCGGTAAGAAAAAAGCTGCACAAGCATCAGTAGGAGTGCTCTGGGTTGTATGTCAAACACAGGGCTTCACGTGAGCTGTGTTTGTGGCAGGCGAGCAGGAAAAGCTGTAGCAGGGGATAGTAGAAGTACATCAGGAAGAAACTTGTCAGGGTATGTGGGATCCACTTGTGCAAATTTCCAGGTTTCTCTTTTGGTTTTCATTAGGGTTTCACACTGAAGTTTGTTTACAGAGCTGCTTCTGCCACTGTTAAAATGATCACTTGATGTTGTGTATTTAAATTCCAAAAGCTGTGGATTGGGAGATTGTTAGGACTTTCATATTCTACAGAGAAATATAGAGACAGTTTAAAGGAAACTATATTTGAGCAAAAGCAAGAGTAGACTGTTATTTTAACACAGCAGTAATTCAGGTAGATTTGAGAGAATCTATTTTAGTAAAATAATGGTTTGCATGAGAGATCTCTTACATCACATGTAATCAGCATTGTTTACTGAGCTGTTTGCACTATTTTCAGATACTGTTTTTGCATATGTATCAAAGTGGTAGGCTTTGCCTCTTTGAACAGAAGAGGGATTTTTCTAGGGAGTTCTTAAGACAATGGAGGATCCGTGTACGCTTAATAACTGGAGCAGGAGAACAAGTCAGATACAGGATATACAAACAAGCTCCTTGTAATTGCTTTAATAGTAAATTAGTGTAAAATACATGGAAAAAATCAATTTGTATTCTTCCTTAAGGTCTGTAGCAATCAATGTATTTTCACGTGGATAAATGCTTTGCAGGAAATTATCTGTGTCATTTGAAGGTGGTTCGTTTTCACATGTAGCTTTTTTCTGCTGCCAGTACCTGACCTCTGCTGTGGCAGTGCTGTATTTCTGGGATCTCTCTCCATGTTGTCCTCTCAAGACAAGAGCGAGCTTGTGCCACCACAATGGCTGTGACAACAGAGAAATCAAAAGGTTGCTTGAAATTATCAGTGCATTTAGTTTTACTGTACTCTGGAAGTGAGCGCATACTTAAGAAACTGAGAAATGCTTGCTTTCATCCAATTTGTAAATAAAATAATGGTTTTACTGGTCAGTTAAAGCTCTTGCTGGATGTGGATAATTAGCTAGCCTTTTGTTCTGACATGCTGACCGCTTTTTTGCTTAAAGAAATGTATGCCCTGTGTATGGTTTTATTATTTATAGAGGCGTTTGCAGTCTTTTTCTCATATAGTGTCAATTATTTATTCCAGTGTATTTATGGCAGGTAACACTCAACAATGAGGTGACTTTTTATGGTGAATCCCTTTATGGGGTAAAGGTTTTACCTTTTGTGTGTAATCCTGGAATTCGTAAGTAAAATTCCCATTAAGGTTAGTGACTGTGTAATTGGGAGTTCTGCTTAATTGAAAACACCGGGTTTGGGTGTGTTATCATTCATTTTGTCTTCTCTTAACAAAATGCTCTGTAACTTTTCAATGCTTATAGTAGTTGGTCTAATTTTCTAAAACTGAGCAGATATTATGTATGGTGGTGCAAAAACCAAAACAAAAACAACAACAACTGAGGATTGTTTTCTTCCTGTGTTAGTTTCGTTGTCTTAATTTAAAGTAATCATCTGTAATGCATCTACTGAAGATCGTAAAAACGTGATTTTTGATAATAATGAACCTCCCCCTTGTTAATTAGCTCTTACTTTTGTGAGGGTTTTGTGATTGCACCTAAAACAAATAAAAAGCCTATCTTAAGAACTCTCTCCCTGTGTCTTTCTAATGGCATTTCAGATTATTTCAAACATAACCCTTGTTTCCTTTTTCTTTCGGATTGCTTTGCACAATGAATTATTAAAATTCTTTCCATTCTAGTATGCCAACTGCCATAAAGTTTTGATTCTGAGAGCAGCGTGAGAATGTTTAATTGTCTCATTTCCAAAACTTGTATTCATTTTTTAAGTGACTTCTTAAAAGGGTTGAAAGAACTGTATGTTGTATTAGAAGTCATTTTGAAGTCATCTTTGAGTAAATTAGTTGTAAGTGTAGTATTTTCCCTTGCTGATAAGTTCTTCAAGAACATCATAATTAACACCTGAAGGAACTGAACTGCTTTTAACAACTCACATAGTAGGATTTTACCGCTTAGAATTAACCATTTGAGGTTGTCTTTTACTGCCTCTATGAAAGCACTTTTTGTCTCTCGGATTGCATTTTACAGGTAACTGCACCAAAATGGCTAAGTCTGAACCCAGCAGCGCCATTCATGGAACAAAATGTGAACTGATGCTATCTGAGATTAAATGAAGCCTTTGCGATTTTAAATTCTGTTGATTATATGGATGTCAGCTTTTTACAAGCAGATAGAATATTAAAACTTGTAACATGTATTAGACTTTTATTTTGCTTTATACTCTAAATTACATTTAGCTATACTGTTCTTGTTAGGAATGTCATAGTTGCTTTGAGTCATTTAAGATAAATTGTTATAGACAGAGTTGAATGGTGGGTTTGTTCTAAAATGCACCGGTACAGTCATTGCTCAAGGCAGAGGAAATGCTTAGGTTGATGATTGCTTCTGATTACTTGATTTCTTTCAAGATAGCTACAGAGGCTAACGTTCCCTTGTAGCTAAAATGCATAAAGGAGTGTTTGAACAGAAAGAGCATTAGGATTTGTTTTATATGGTGGTCTTTGGTTTGTTTGTTGTTGTGTGTTGGTTGTTTTTTCTCTAATAAGGAAGGAATAACACGGGATTCTTTACACTTGATTTACTGTCATTTTTAAATAGCAGTAATTATACCAGAATGCTGAAGTGGTTTCAAAGTTGAAACACAGCAAGAATCTACACAGAAATTATGATGTCGTTAGTGTATGTAATATAACTTTCCTCCCTATTCATCAGTTCAATGGCTGCATAGACGCATTCAGGCATTTTTCTCTTTGTATCAGATTTTCAGTAGAGCACTTAGAAAGCGCAGTTAATGTTTATTTTCAAAGTAATAAACATAAATGGCCATAGCTTGTTTGGTTTTTTTAAATTTCTTGAGGGTGTAGTATGCTGTTACAGTGGTTGTCCGCTTGTTTTCTTTGTGTCTGCGTGTGTTACGTATTAGCTGTGGTGTACTGTAGCAGAGTTTGTGGAGTTTTAACATTATGTTAGCAAAATGTGTTTAATAACAGTAAAATATGAGTATAGTGGCTTATTTGATCAATAAGGGCGTGCAATGTTGAGGGTTTCGCAGTTCTTTTTGTTATTTCTTTGAATGTTTGCTTAAAAGTGAGCTGTGTGCACGTGGAAATCAGTAGCATCCATTCATTTTTAGAGGTAGTGCACTGACCCCAAAGTTCAGATGTGTTTTCCTCATGTGTGCGTTGTCTGGAGCGCAGTTGTTTTTAAAGTTTCTGTGTGTATACACCAAGGGGGTCAAGAGTGGCAGTCCTGAAAAGCCAAGTTCAGCTGAGTAGTTCCTTGCTGCCAATTGCTGAAAAGACTGCTTTTCCTCCTGGAGCCTGTCCAAAGGACAACTTCTTTTTGTTTTCACCCTGGTGTTTGTCTCTGCAGCCTGACTGTATCTCCTGGTAATCCTCTAGAATCAGCAGAAGTAAACAGCTCCTCTGGAGGAGCGCTCCTCCCACCTAATGTCCGCACCTACTAGAAAACAGCATGAATTTTCCCCTCCACTTGGCTGCGCCTCTGTGAGCTGTAGAAGAAACTAGTTTACTGGTTTAGATCACATTTGTTGTTTCCACACACCTTTACATTGGATGAATCCTGTGGTTTCAGGGTTGTGTTTATATTTGAGGCTTAGGCATTGTTAGCTGGACTGAAAACTTAGACGAAAACTAGAAAAAGCACCGTAAAGGTTACTTGCACCTTTACAGTGAGTAACTTAAAACAGTGCACTTCAATGTTAGAGCACTAAGACAGGCAGTAACACCTGAGGCGTACTAAAGGACAACAGAGGAGTGTCATCTCTGTTAGGCACTATGGGCAGCTCTCCTGAGGAACAGGCGTTGTTGCTGGGACTCCTCTGGTAAGTGGTGTGCCTTGGAGGTGTGCTACTGTCTGGCAGCTGCAGTGAAGCACAGACCTCCAACACCAGTCAAAGCAAAGCTAGCACTGTTCAGCATAAATATTTGCTCTAAATGTGAGGGATTCAGTTGGAAGTCTTATTTTTTAAAAAACAAGGACAATATTTCAAATTTTGTTATCTGCCCAATTTTTCATTATTTACAAATTCTGTTTTTCTTTTCAAATAATCAATTATTTATCAGCAGTGACAGCCCCAAGTTATGACTAGGTGTAGGAGAATAATAACAAAAAGCAATGTTTTGCACACACAGTGGAGGGCAATGCATTTTGTAAAGAAACACATGAGAAGCTGCAAGTGGAGAAGTAATGCATCTTTTTGGCACTGAATTTGTTTTCTTTCAAACCCGGCTTGTCTCGGTTAAACTCAAAATATAAAAAAAATATATATATTAAAAAAACCAACAGTTTTAGAGTGCGTTATTATCTTAACTATTTCTGTCATTGGTTTGCTGACAGAAAAACCCAAACGTCAGACCTAAGCCCCTCCTCTGATGGTAACATTTACGTTGCGGAAGAGGAACGTAGTAGCCTGATTCCATAGATAAGTAGTGATTCAGTGTTTTGTTTACATTTTGTCAATCTCTTCAGCATCCTAGAGGAGAACACTTCCTTCCTGGCAGATGGCAGCCCCAGGGCCATGCACCTGCCACGACAGGCTCTGCGCTCGTAATCTACCCCAGCATCGCTGTTGACAAAAGGCTAATGACGGGAGACTGTCTGCCTGACAGCCTCAACAAAACAGGAGCATATTTGTCCTTCAGCCAGGCTCTGAAAGATCTTAGGAAGGACATTTGGGTGTATATGCAAGAATTATCGTGGCATTTAATTTAGCCTTCTTCTGAAGCTCTTGTGGTGTGAGACGCTTCTGAGTTAATTACGTTGTAGAAAGCAAAGGGTGCCTCAAAGAAGGGATTTTCTATTTCTCCGCTGGAGTGACACCCGACTTCCTATTCCGCAGCTCAGTGCAGATGGTAGGAGCACGTGTGTGATTTAGCCATCAGGGCTGTGGGGTGCTGGTGAGGGGCTCAGCCCTGTGCTGCTCAGAGGGTCCAGGGCAGCCGTTAGCTGTTTATGAATGGTGTGTGCCGCGGTTGCATAATGCATTCATTTCTCCGTTGTCTGCCTTCTGGTGTTAAATGTTGTTATTATGTCACTAGGCCAGGATCTCTTAATTTGTCTTTCCTTCACTTGTGTGTTTATGTTAGGTTGCCATTCTGATTTGAAATGGACACGGGTGACATTCCTCGCGGACGCTACCCAAGGCGAGGGTGTCTTTGAAGTAGGCCAGGATGTTCTTTGCTAAATTTAAAAACTACCCAAATATTACCCAGAGTTTGTAGAGTATTAAGCAGGATTACATGACGCACGGATTAGACATTGTTGAGCAGCTTGTTTTTGTTTGAAGGGGTCAGAAATGGAGGCACCGGGGCTTGAGTGCAATGCCAAGCCGGGGAACTTACCACTACCACAAACAGCAGAAGTTTATTAGAAACAACAGAACATGGTGGAAAGTCTTCTAAGCTTTTTCAAATGATGCTTTAAAAAATGTGTTTGAAACGTGCTCTGGTGATGAGTGCAAGGTACAAAACTCACTGTTCAGTTTGGCTCAGTTTCACAGGCAGTTTCAAGTAGATGAAGAATAATGCTGTAAGCAAGACTTGAGGTGAGGACTCGGCTTCTCTGAAGTCAAAGACAAATCATTAAATCTTTCCAATAGCAGTGGGAAAATCCTGTCAGTGAAATTAGATCTAAGCAGTGTTAGATTTACCTATTGTCTTATGTCTTCCCCGGCAGCATATTATTTAAAAATGATGTTAAAGAGGGTTCTCTATGTCCAGTTTAACCCTTCATTAAATTGGCAAATGCTGTCGAGCTAATGTATGGAATGAGGAATTGGAAGATTTTTCTTTTGGATCTGGGCTTTTGCTCCCTGCAAGTTATAAACTTGATTGAATAAGACATTCCTGTGAACATCTTCTGGGGGAAGGTTAGACTTGGCTTTCACATCGGAGGTGAGCTACCACGCACGACAGGGAGAGCTGCTGAGGACGAGAAAGTAGTAGTAAGGCTGGCTTAGTTTGCCCTCAGGGATGGAGTAACTGACACTATACAAAGTTATTCCTAACAACTACTAGTGCTACATTTTAGCATTATTTTATAAGAAGTAGGAGTAGAATTGAGACAAACCCATTTAGGTCGTACCAGGAAATGATTTATTTGCAAGGGGGATCCAAGATTTGGATCTGAAAGGTGGAGGTGAAATTCATCTGTACGGTAGTTTCTCTCAATTGTGTTTTAATATCACTTGGAAATGTTTATAAGAGGCTGGACTTGCATCTTTTACAGTAAAGATTTAATTCCTGTTTCTGTCAAAATCAATGAAGCATTAACTGTAATAATGTTGTCTCTTTAACATAACAAGAAGAAAAGTTATGCTTGTGTTGTAATAATCAACAGCTATTGATAAAAACTTGTGATGATGATAAATATTCAAATTGTTTGTGAACTACAAAAATTGCTTTATTATGAGCATTATTTACAACTAATTAGTCTTGATCTAATAAGACTCTGAATGTTTATATTTAGAATTGGAATCAAACTTGTAAAGCAGTGCAGGGGTACGTAATTCACTCCATAGTGGTCACAGAATTAGTGTTCGTGACTTTAACAATAGCTACAGGAAATGAATAAGCGAAGAGGCATAAGGGATAAACATATGATCCTGAAGCACATAATGCTTCAGGGAGTTGGCTGTAAACACAAAATGGGAGTACTAATGACCTTATAAACCGAATATTCCAGCAGTTCCACTCACAAATATCAGAGAGAGATTCTTGCTTGCACAAGTAAGTGCTAGGATGCTGCTGCTTTCTTTTGGAGTTCTACAAAAATATAATTAATCATACTTCTCTGTTTTAATCTGTAAATGGCAAACAAACGTCTTGTCAAGATAAGCCTTTAACAGTAAACTGGTGTAATCTAAATAAATAGTAGATTGTATGAGTTCTAAATAAATAATTTGGTAGTAATCAGTTGTTGAATGTTAGCCAATAGGATAATTTCCAGATATAAATGCACCAATGTGTTTCAGCACTGTAAATGATTTCTAGAACAGGTCCTCTTTAGTTTTTTTTCCCCATTAGTGCAAACATTCAAGTGACAGTAAACTTAATGCAAGGTAAGAGCTGGTAACATTAGAATAGTGTATCTGTTGTTTTTTGTTGTTTGTTTATTATCAGGGCTACAAGGATGATGATGAGGGAGCTGGAGTATCTCCCTTATGTAGAAGGGCTGAGAGATCTGGGGCTGTTCAGCCTGGAGAAGAGAAGGCTGAGGAGAGGGGGGATCTTATCAGTGTTTTTAAATATCTAAAGAGCAGGTGGCAAGTGGGTAGGGCCAGGCTGGTTTTGGTGGTGCCCAGCAACAGATCCGGCAGCAGTGGGCACAAACAGAAACACAGGAAGTTCCATCTGAACCTGAGAGAGATCTTCCCTTTAAGAATGACAGAGCACTGGAGCAGGCTGCCCAGAGAGGCTGTCGAGTCTCCTTCTCTGGAGATACTCAAAACCCACCTGGATGCTGTCCTGTGCAATCTGCTCTAGGGAACCTGCTTTAGCAGGAGGTAGGGCTAAATCATCTCCAGAGGTCCCTCCTATCCAGTGTTTCTATATTCTTGGCTATGATAGAGAGCGTAAACAATAGCTTTAGACATGGAGCTTGAATGAGCACAGCTTAACTGGTGTGCTTTATGGCAGAAGGAACTGGTCTGTGCTGGGAATGGGCTATATAGGACATTTAGGTACCATGCTGCTTTTTGATGCATTGGTTATGAAAAGTCACTGAGAGAGCGTTCTGCGGGAGAAGTTATCCCCCATGTCTGCTGCATCTGTCAAGAACCTGGCAAGCTTTGACTTGCCTTCCTGGCTACATGGATGCTCTGTCACCATAGAAAGAGAAAGTAATGCAACACTTTACACTCTTCCTACTCCTGAGCAAGTATTTTTCTTCTTTGTACTCATAAATTGTCTCTTGTAGCTTTACAAGGTGATAACACTTCAGCCATACAATTTTAAAAACACTTATAGAGATATTTGAATGGCTTCTTTGTTGTTTGACTCAGGCTTGTGTTTTGCTTATTTTTAATTTGCCAAAGGACATACTTATGTTGATTTTTACTCACAATTTCCACATAACTATAGTGCAGCTTGCTGTTTCCTTAAATTAAGTATAGGTGAGATATTAAGCTATGTTCCTAAGACTTAGACTCCTAGCAGATGGGAGTCATGGGTCTTAGTCATTTCTCTTAGAGAAATGCCATTCCTTCGGCAGTTCTCTACTTGCTTAAGTTAAAAGGAAAACACTGAGCTCTTCAGAGGTTTGATGCGTAGGGTGAAAGTTTAGACTCTCCATCCCAAGTGGAATGAAGTGCACATATTGCGTCCTTAGGTATCTTGGCTCTGATGATGTGAGTATTAAGAAACGTTTCTTTGTTCAGTATTTCCTGTTTGTTTGGTTTCAATCCCATTCCCTTTACCAAACACTGATTTTTCAACTGGTCTTTTGGAAGAATTTTCCCAAGGACTGTGCTGACAGCTGCCTGAGCAGCCAACTCTTATTCATTGCACTCTGTAGGCAAGCCTCCAGCAAGCTCAGCTGAGGGTGGCAGAGTAGTAGGCAAATAAGTCCTTTATAAAAACCCGTTACATTCTTCTTTTAATCCTTCATTACTGTTTTTTAATTATGTAAAACCATTGTTTTGCTCAATGGTGAAGTGGCTTTATCATCCTCAAATTACTATAGCAGTCTGTGTGTACCTGAGTAAAGCTTACATTTTCCTTCTGTGCTCTAAGAAACAACCCACATTTTGATATGTGTCAAAGAAGGTGTTAACTTGTTACTTACATAAAATACAAGCAAAGCTAATTCTTACTAGGAAGCAGGAAATGCAGTGTGTTTGATACACGGAAAACTGTTTCTCATCAGTTTAAAAACCAAAAACTAACACAGTGCTGAAAATAATTAGGTTTGATTTTCAGTTAATCCAGGAGCAGGGGACGCTTGTCCGAAATCTGTGATTTAGTTAAGGAAAAAACACTGGGAATACATGGTTTCCAGAATGATACTTGAGATAACCCTGTGGGGCTATGACACTGAGTGTGGGAATGGACAGCATCACCATGTCTTTGAAGTCCAACTGCTGTTGCTGTATTGGATCAGATGTTAGTGGAGCTTTTCTTCCACAGCATGGATATTTGTTCTGAACTACATGGTGGCACCTACTTTTAAACTTCTCCTCTGCCTCTATAAAGTGGTAATTTTTAATCTTACTTTGACAGAGGTTTCAAAGATTTTTCGTAGCAGCTATCAGATATTAATAAGGAAGCTTACAACCATTTCTTTTCTTTCTACTGAATTGTTTTAGATCCCTTTTTGGACCATTTTCAACCACATTATATCTTTCTGGAATCACAATAATTAATTACTTCAATTAATTTTTTTCAGTGTACTTTAATTAAAAATAGCTGCTGGAATTAAGAACCTCTGATACAGAGTAAGCTGTCAGCTCTGAAGTAGTCCATGGACTGTAATTTGTAGAGCTCTGTGGAAGAGCCATTCATTTAAAGGCTGTTCATGCTGTGTTTATTTTATACGTGTTTTATGGAAATATTTTTCTCATCTGAGTGAATGTGTCCAAGTCTTGTGTCTACTGTATGGGGAAGTGTTCCTGTGGTCTTTTTTGTCTTAAACATTGATTGAATCTGGCTTTTTGATTTAGGGACTTTTCTGATGACTACTGGGGAGGCTGAGAATCAAAGTGGGAAACAGTGGTGGAGTTGTGCTTCAGGTTGATTGGTTGGTTTTTCTGTTTGTAAACAGACATCTTGTGTTTGCTACAGAAAAGTTTCAGTTGGATTGTTTAGCATAGGCTGGGTAGGACCATTTGAAAGGCAAGGGAGGATATTCCAGAGGAGGCAATTTAGCCATTCTTTTCCTAATGTGTTTTGTGGGATTTACTGTTTTTGGACTTCTGATGGATGCAAAAGTGTCATTAATAGGCAGAAATATCTTTGTTTGAGGCAACAAGGTGATCACAGTACCTCAAATTCTTCACTGTGGGGGCGGTGAGGCTCTGGCACAGCTGCCCAGAGAAGTTGTGGTGCCCCATCCCTGGAGGCAAACAGGGACAGGTTGGATGGGGCCCTGGGCAGCCTGAGCTGGTGGGGGACAGCCCTGCCCACAGCACGGAGCGGGCTGGGTGAGCTGTAAAAGGTCTCTTCCAACCCAAACAGTTCTGTGATTCTGTGGTAAAATCTTAGGGGCCTTAATACATATGTTCAGAATTAAGCTGTTCAGTTCATCCAGTGTTGAAGGTTTCCAGTGTGAATGTCTCCAGTAGGTACCAAGTGTCAGTATTCCTGTTTTATGCTTCTCCATATATGGTGCTTTCTTCATCCAGCCAGTGTTTTTTCACTGCATGTAGGTCTAAGGAGTTTGGACTCCAGCTGTAGACATCTCATTAGCAACTTGTTAGGAGCGTAATTAAAAAGTCCTCTTAAAATGAGGTTCAAGCTTCTAGTAATCACTGGAAAGATAGATATATGAACCTTTAAGGTATATTGAAGAGGAAGGTCAAGGACAGTCTTCATTATTGATACAAACCTTTTGCCTTCCCTGACTATATAGGGAGCCTACACACTTAGCGTAAAAGAGACACGTAACTTCCAGAGGGCTGTGGTTTCGTGTCGTCAGATTTGCTATTTAAAACAAAAGGGCTTGAAAACAAGACTGATATTCATATGTGTATCCACTGGTATAGCTAAGCAGTCCTGCCTGGCCTGGCCTTACTCTCTATGATAGTTTATGATGCATTGTGTGTGTTCAGTAAATGTGAAATTAAAAGGGATTTGTGTTTTCTCTAGCTATGCAGCTGCTGCACTGTTGACTGAAAACTTTTCAATGCATTTCCTGGTCTCAATCACAATACATTAAATATGCAATGATATCACCTCCTTAGAACTTGGAAACAAACTTGTGCTTTAAAGCTACAGGCATATTGGGGAAAATACTTGTTTTGCAAAGTGTTTCTTCTGCAGTCTTCTTTCTGCATAGAGTATTTCTACAACATTATCTTAGCTTTTACAAAGTCTCATCTACTGCATGGTATTCTCCAGGAGGTTCAAGATCATGAATTTGACATCCTGAAGTGCTCACAACACCTACTTGAGATGTCCTAAACAGGTTTAGAAAGTTAGGATGCTGGCAATGGGAGAAAATATATGCAGCTCTCTGTGCTGGAAACACCCACTGAAGTCTAGGGAAATTCTCTGACAAGCACTGGTAGGTCTAGAGCCAAACTTTCAAGTGCCATTCATGAAGTGACAAAGATGGGTTTCAGTCTTCTTGCTGTATAGAAACAGTCCTGACAATTTCAAAAAGATACTGGTCTCAGTTACATGGTCATATGGTCAGATTCATTACTCTAAGTAGAATGTATTTTTCAAAATGCTATATGAGATACTGGCAAACCTTAAAAAGAAAAGTAAAGAGAAAACTAAGCATTGATGGTTGCTTATAAGCGCATTTACACAGCAACATATCAGTGAAGCATTAAACAAAAGGAGGCAAAGATGCATGTGTGAGAGCACCTGTGAGATAAGGAAAAAACAGAGCTCTTGAGACAGCCAAGTACAGCTTTATGCAAATACGTTCTGAGAGCTCTTGTAATTACAGGAGAAAGAGCCTCATGCTCTGCAGTCAGCAGTACTGGACATGATTGATACCTATTTTTTGTCTCTTTTTCAGTCTCTGAAGTTTGGAGAAGAGTGCTGGGAAAGCACGCTGTGCTCTGAGAACATAATATTTCTTATATTTAAACAAATGTTCTTTTCTTGGGAAAAGTAACATTTTGTACTGCAGGTCTCACTATGGAGAAACAACACAAGTACATGCTGTTTTCGAAGCTGAGATTCATTGTCTGTCTCATTCTTACTTGTTCCTTAGGGTAGGTGAAACTTGGCATTCTGCATTTCTTTAGCTACCTTTCTTGAAAGTGAAACTTTAGCATCTGTTGTTTCATCCTGCAGAGCAAATGAATCCAGGCTTGCTTCACTTTATTTCTGCAGGAAAGTTAGGGAGGATTCAAGGTGCATGCAGAGGAGCTGGGAACAATCTCATTTATTCTGTACAATCTGTGCTTTTTGAGTGAGAAAGAAAGCGAAATATGAGTAGGACTGAGGAGGCTGTTCTATGTAGTTGTTGCTTTCACAAGTTATTTTATGGCCAACTTCCAGTTTTTAAGCTGGTCTTCTCAGGAGATAAATTTTAAACAAAAAATACTTTTCTAAACAGTTTACTGAGCTTTTTGCCTTTTCTGTCAAACAAAAGAAGCAGTTATCCTCCAAATGTGATATGTGGATGATGGTTATGATGTCCATGTGATGAATATACATTCTTTCCTTTTAAATCCTAGCATAATACGTGCTTCCATATGCACTACAATCCATATCAGCTTCAGAAATAAATGCTAATTCATCTAGAGGTTATCTTCAGAGCACCACATTGTAAAGGAAGCTACAGGTACCTTTATTTGTTTTAAAAGCTAGCTTTATAAATGCATCATAGAACTGCTTTTAATTTTTGTAGTGTTTCTCAGGAATGTTAATGCAAGGGAGGATAAATCTAGTCTGTAAATAAGGAATCTAAAGGGTGAGGGTGTTGAAATCAATGGGGACTAAGCACCTTGCTAAATTTTTGAGTCCAAGTGTAAGACAGTAACCAGTGTGCCAGGTGCATGTGTTGGCTGCAAGCCTACAGTCTAAGGATGTTAGTGAGAGCTCAGCTTCTTGTCTCTAATGAGATCTCTAGAACTACTTCGATAAACATCTTGAAAGATGGTCATGGCCAATGTGTACCTGAGAAAAGGGTAAGATGCTTTGATCATTCTCTGTGGAGGTATTATGAAGTATTTGCTTAACTTGGGTTCTTTTGGTTCTGGGCAGGAGCTGTGTCCCAAACCCCATGTCATTTGTCAAAAAAAAAAAAAAAAAAAAAAAAAAAAAAAAAAAAAAAAAAACCACCAAAGAAAAGTTCCTCACCCACAATAAAATAAGCATGTATTTCATACAGTCATCTTCAGAAATATTTCAGAGGCTCAGCAAATTTTAAGGCTTGTTCACAGAAGGATGTAGTTCCCTTGTGTCTGTGTTGTTGTATGGCCCTGACAACATACTGGACCGGACTATCACTTGTGGCTGGGTGCCACGAGCAAACTGTTGAGGTCTGTTATGAGTGAAATTTACCTCTTACTAGATTTCACTTTTTTAGAATGTTTTGTTTTCAGCGAGTAGAAAAATATACTGTGCTTGTGTGCATGTACAGTGCCTTAGCACAAGAAAATACAGAAGCCATAAAGTTTACAGAATGACATAGCCTTTAAATAAGGAGACTTTTGCTTTATTAATGGACATATCTTTAATATGCACACTTTTGTATACGAATGCTTCAATTACTGTTTAGATGGAGTTAACAGAGGAAAATAGTTAAGGGCTTAACCCAATTTGTGCTACTGTATTAATAACTCTGGGCTACTAGAGACATAGTTTTAAAAAAGCAGGAGTGACATTATATGCAACAAGATTAATAGCTGAATTAAAATACGTAGTTATTAAATGGTACTCATAATGATACTTTGGAAGATATAAAATTGAGAAAGCAAACTGTTTTTACTTTGTAGCATCCACTAAAACACACTGGCTTGCTTTTCTTTCAGCGTGAAAGATTCTTACCTGATCTCATGGGGGGAAAAAAACAACTCTTTCAACATATGAGCAGAACAGATGTCATTAAAAAAAAATAATAATCCAGAAAAAAAGTCATATAAACCTTCTGAGAAAGGATTGGTTAAAAAACAAATTAGAGGCACTATCTGTGTGTCGAATATTGGAAGCCTCCTAGGAAACTGTGTTAAAAAGGAATACTTTTTTTGCTCCAGGCTTTTTGATTATTATTATTATTATTTTTTTTTTTTTTGTCCTAAAAAGAGGATTTGAAGTAAATGGGAAAAAACAAAGTAGTGAGCTTTGTTGAGAAGCACTGGACACCTGTGGATGTTTCTTTTCTCACTGAGGATTTCCTTAAGTCTGCAGCTTCTTGCCTGGCTTCATTTTCCTCTTGTTTGTTTATTATTAACTAATTCACAATGACAACAATGAGAATACTGTTGAAGGTTTCTAAAAGATTTCTAGAAAAGCATTGTCAAAAATTGAAAACTCTCTCTTAAAATGTTTTCCTATTCCCATCAGATGCTCAAAGTTGTAAATGAGAGTGTGACAACAAGGGAAAGTGGTAGGGGCAAGACTGTCATACCATGCATGCACAACTGTTCCTGTTAGCATTTCCCTGCTTTCTTTTTCTTCATTTTTTCCCTTCCAAACTATCTCTTAGTGAAAAGCATCATCTCCCTGAACACATGAAAGTCTCAGAGCTGCAGCAGCTAGTTTTAGTGTGTAACCATCCAGAGAATTTAAAGTCCAGGTAATGTGCCGAAATGTGTTTGTCTCCCAAAGTCAGTTTGCAAAACAGTCGGATAGTCGACTGTGAAACTGAAGGCTGCTTTTTGTTTTAAAGCATGCCACTCTCTGAAAGTTAATTGTGTTCCTCTAGAATGGAGGAATGCCCCAGTCTCCATACTGACTTTGTACATTAGAAATCTCTTTTCATGCTAGATGCCTAAGCCCTTTTCTCAGTGATGAGGGGAGGGCCTGGAAGAAGTATTTCTGTTCCCCTAGCTATAACGTTTAAGTGACTAGAGCACTCTTCCATCATTGGCCTGCATCCTGTACCGTTCTGGCAGAAGAAAAATCTCATTTCTCTTTCCCCTCTCCCATAGTCCTTAGCACATCTTAGCCATATATTCTTCAGTAGAGTGCTCTCATTCTTTCTTACTGAAGCTGTTTTCATAGAATAATTAGATATCTGTTGTAGTGGAAAGAGAGAGTGAACACAACTTCCCACACTTTGCGTGAGTCCTTATCCCTGTTCCCATGAATATTTAAATATTTAATATGAATAATTCTTCAATTTAATCACTGGAAAAGATTGCTTTTTCTCCCAAGCGAGAGAGAAAAGGCATACTTTTCTGTCTTTGAGAGCACTTTACCATTGTGTATTAGTCATGGAGGTAACCCAGTGGCTTAGACGAAGCGGTCAGACTTCGGTGTTTGCTGTTGGTGTATGAAGTGTCAGTCAGGTTCTTGCTAGTGGCTCTAACCTGAAGTCCAGTTCCTCTTTCTTTTTCTCACCACTGCCTGCATGAATAAGGTCCACCAACACCAACAGCATTTTGAAGTGTGAGAGTATCAAGCTCTAGTTATGAAGGGCCTTTCCTGTAAGACATTGTTGCCCTTGCTAATGACTACTGATAGGTGTTAGAGGAGAGACAAATACACCTTCAAATTGAAAGTTGAGCAGTGTTTCAGAGTATAAGAGAATTTGGTCTTTGCTCCTAAGATGAATAGAAAACCATGCAGCTCACAGACTTGGAATATTTTTGAAAACTCTTATTCATCTGAGCTTAGTGTGAAATAAACCAGGTGAATTGCTGCTTGGAAGTGCCTGTTTCTTCTCCTAAACTATAAGGAACAACTCATTCTAGCTCTTCACAGCGTGAGTAGGTCAGAGATGTAGAGGTATGGACTGGGAATGCCAGAAGTTAACTGAGATGAATATCATCTGGTGTGCACTGTAAGACGTAGACATGCATATATACCTGCTGCATCTCTTAAGATGGGGTTAGTAGGTAGTCCAGTGCATTAGCCACCAATCCCTTCCTTGCTTGTCCTTCAGCACTTTTAAGGTGGTGAGCATGTTGTTTTGCAAAAATCATCTCTAATAAGAAGCTTCCAGCCTCACTTTATATTCAAAATGGTGCTGCTAGAATTTACTCATTGCCATCAGTTCTTTTCCTGGGAAGAGCTGCACTCTCTCTTTGATGTGGCCAAAGGAGCTATAAAAAATCAAGCCAACAACCTAATTGAACCTGTGTTTCCAGTGTTCTGGTTTTACATCTGCATTGATAAAGGAGTAGTGTGATGGTTTGCAAGGTGGGAGGCAATTACAGTTGCTGGTAATGGTCATTGGTGGACGAGAAGCTGGACATGAGCCAGCAGTGTGTGCTTGCAGCCTGGAAGGCCAACTGTGTTCTGGGCTGCATTAAAGAAGGGGTGGCCAGCAGGGAGAGGGAGGTGATTGTCTCCCTCTATTCAGCTCTTGTGAGGCCCCATCTGGATTACTGCGTCCAGGCCTGGGGCCCTGCAGGAAGGACGTGGAGCTCTTGGAGTGGGTCCAGAGGAGGGCCAAGAAGATGATCAGAGGGCTGGAGCACCTCTCCTATGAAGAAAGGTTGAGGGAACTGGGATTGTTTAGCTTGGAGAAGGGAAGGCTCCAGGGAGACCTCATTGTGGCCTTTCAGTACTTGAAGGGAGTGTATAGACAGGAGGGGGAACGGCTGTTTACAAGGGTGGATAGTGACAGGACAAGGGGGAATGGTTTTAAACTGAGACAGAGGAGATTTAGGTTAGATATTAGGAGGACGTTTTTCACTCAGAGGGTGATGATGCACTGGAACAGGTTGCTCAAGGAGGTTGTGGATGCCCCATCCCTGGAGGCATTCAAGGCCAGGCTGGATGTGGCTCTGGGCAGCCTAGTCTAGTGGCTGGTGACCCTGCCCATGGCGGTGGGGTTGAAACTAGATGATCATTGTGGTCCTTTTCAACCCAGGCCATTCTATGATTCTTTGATCAAACAAGAACATGACTCCTTTTTCCATTATGGCTAAATCCTATACTGGTGAACTGCAGAGTGGCTCTTCGGCTGACCACCACCAACTGTTCTTTTTAGTAGCAACTTTCCTATGTAGTTTCCCCATCTGCTTCTTTCTGTCTGAGTCCCTCTTACAAATTTGCCAGTGGAAGGTGAAAAGGACTAAATATTTTTTCTAATGTTTTGTTTGCTCAGAGAAGCTTGATTTTTTTTTTTTTTTA
>JACDJE010000481.1:1401440-1543234 GCA_016647715.1 Pavo muticus
ATCTGAAGAGGATTCCTTCCATTTGCTAGCATGCTCACTTTCTTAGATCTGGAATAATAGTTGTTCAGTAAACCAAACAACTGGTATTAGAAGATGGGCCTCTCTTTGCTTATGTTTTTGGAAGACTCTCCCTTTGGTCAATATGGTCTCAAGAAGCTCTTTTAATATCTGTGAATTGAAAGCTTTCAATAACAACCATATAGCTGAAAACCTACTTTAGTTAGTATCTGCTTTCTACAACACCTTTTTCTTACCAACGGTACAAAATAGTGAGGATCACAACTTGAACTGGGGGGATTTCATATTCGGTTTCTAACTGGTTGTGCTGGGGCTTGCTGGCTTGAAGAGCCACAACAGGGAAGTTTGACACTAAGAACGCGGTGTGGGATTGGAAAGAGCTCTCTTTGTTGCCTCTGTAATGCCTTAATATGTATGCAAATAGAAAAGCAGTTATTACATAGCTTTTTTTCCATGCAAGCCCATTCTGTATAATCTCTGTAAGGTATTTTTTGTGCTGTTTTAATCATTTATATGTTTTTTGTTGCAGCTGTTACTGACTCTCTGTCGTTTTCCTTTTCAGAGTGAAGGAGTTAGTTTTATCACCATGACCTCAAAGAGTACAACATTCAAAGAAGCTGCTCGGCATATATGGTTTTCTGTTGTTTTGTTTTGTTTGTTTTTTAATTGAAGCTGCTTAAGGTTTACTTTTTGTTGTTGTCATTGTTGGTCTGGACAGTTACTTAACTTTCAAACTGTTGTGGACTAAACCCTACAGCAAATCAGCGAGGAAGGGAAAGCAACCTGCCCAACTCATGTCCTGTCAATGGCATCTACATTATCATTTTGCTGCTGTTTTGACAGAAGTTGAAGATGTTCTTTAGACAGTAGGAACTTTTCTGCCGGCCTCTTTAATTAATGGCCAATGCCTTCATTTCCTTTTTCTGCAAAGACAAACTGTATTTATCCTTCGACATATTGGGGGATTCTGTGGCACCTGCTGAAGCAGTCAGATCTGGTATTTACTGGCATAATTTCAAGCCTATCACAGTACTACCTACCTCAGTTCAAAGTAAAGCCGGATTTGCGGTGTTGGTGTACGACAGGACCTCCTTTATCTCTATGCTGAGTCTCTCAAGAGAGGTCGCCAGCCTTACTGAACTCGTAACGCATGCAGCTGCTACCTGCTCCTCCATCACAAGCTGCGGTGTCTGATTCTGGGATGGAGCCTGGTGAGGGCACTGGGAAATCTAACACGAGACGGAACTCTGTGGATTGGACTGGGACAGAGAATTCAGAGGGGTTAAAAACGTAAAAATAAAAACATGTAACCGAAGCGACATAAGTTAAAAGCATCAAACTGTATTGGGGTTCTCTCTCTTTACCTTTGACACACTTGTTTAATTCTCTCTATGTAGGTGTTGATGTAGGTACTTCAGATTGCAAAGCCTTTTCTCCTATCTACAAGCTCACTTTTGTCAGCTAACCCTGTTCTTAGCTGCATTTCTTGTAACCAAAAATCTAGGTAGGCATGCTAGGAACGCAGGGATGATAGTGGGTACTGGACAGGTTCAAACACTAATATTAACACAGTATTATCTTGCCATCTAGAAAGTCCTGAAATCTGCCTTCTACTGGAAGAGCATCATTGCAGCTACAGGCATTATTACAGGGAAAGAAGAAACGTTGCAGTTGCTTATCCAGAGTTTTTTCAAGACTGCTTGTGCATCACATTTTCAGTAGTCTGAAAACACAAGCGATGTGGCGGCTGTGGTCACAAACATCATATTCAACTGATGTACCAGACTAGCAGAATGTCATGCCACCTTGTTTCTCCTTTGATAAATTTGTTGAAGAGTTTGTATACATTTTAATGGTACCTCCCCAGTGCCTGCTCTGATAGACATGTAAGTATTACTAAGTTATTTGAGTTATGTGAGACATTTTTTTTTAATCATTGTGCTAGGTGGGACCTGTACATCATTATTAATAATGCATTATCTTTTGGGATTTTTTTTTTTTCTGAGGAAGATAAGAGTCAGTGTGTTACAAATGTAACAAATGACAATGCAATCTTCCTGCTTACATGGTGACTTTTTAGAACTGAGGATTGTATTACAAGACAAAGATGAATGTAAACAAATTCCTTCCCTACCCCATGACATTATTTACATTGTAATTTTGGGGGATTTTAAATCACAGCAATGCATAGGCTAATACATTAGATCTCAAATCGATTTAAATATCTAATCTGAGTGTTGTTGGTTTTTTTAAAAATAATAATAATGATGCTAAAAATGGTTCTAAAACATTCTAAAATGCTGCTTGTTCAATTCTGGAACTGAAAATACAAATAATATTGTTGACATTTTCTGTCTGAACCTCCCCATAGCGCTGAGTGTGGTACCTGCTGAAGACAATATTTTGACCTTCTATTTTGAAGTAGCCCCCTGTACCAATTAGGAAATCATGCCACTAAAGTAAATGGCTAAAATACATGCATCAACTTCAAAAACTTGACAATGTAGTCAGTTCTTCTCTATCCTGTAGATTTCACAAAGGCATATGCAATACTTACATTCTTAATTTAGTTTACAGAATGGAACCAAAATGTATAAATGTTATGTTTGCTAAACTTCACGATGTATATTGGGTCTTTGTACATTTTGCCTGACTTACCTTAAATTTAAAATATTTTTTGCTATATAACCTTAACAGTTATTAAGCAGTGTTTTCTTTTTGGGTACGTATTGTTTCTGGATATCAAGATGTTAAATATATTTCTTGCTATTGTGATATGACAAGAGACTTAACTTATCTTGCTGTGTCTTCCAATGTACACGCTGTATATAAGGATAAATGTGATGCTGCTGGAGACCAGAATAAATGGAACTAGAGTAGTGTATTGTATTTAGTCTGTATTGATCATGGATGCTCTCCTTAATAGCCATATGCAATAAAATACATTATTTATGAAAGGAGTAAAGTATTTCTGTACCTTTTTTTCTCTAGACGTGGGGGCTTGGGCGTTGTTTATATGAAAATCATTTTCTCTCTTTTAAGTGAAACATGCTTTCTCTAAGTAAATCTGCTATGCCCATACTTACTTTCTTTTGTTTTAATGCATATAATGCCCCTGAAAATCCATGAAAGTATTTTAAATCTTTTCTTAATAATAAAGAAATCTGTATTATAAAGGGGAAAGAAACAACCAGGAATGGAATATGGTCTTAATTTTTAATTTCACTTTATAAAGCTCTCGTCCCAACAGCAGGTGAATGACTGTGCAAGTCCCACATTTAAAGTTAATTGGAGTGAAATTCAGTCAATATGTTGTGTTCTCCTGGCAACATCTACCACTAAGTGGGCTGATATTTTCATAGTTACCTTATGTTTGGGGTGCAGCTGGAGAAGCATATGAATACAACCTTGTTTTAAAAGGACAAAACCCCATCTCACTGCAGCAAACTCAGGTTCTTTCTCTGAAGGTGACTGGAATTGTCTGTCACTACATTAGGATCATCTTGTTGCTGCTGAAGTGTCCATATAAGCCACAGAATCACAGAATGGTTTGGGTTGGAGGGGACCTTTAATGACAATATAGTTCAACCTACCTGCCAGTCCTCCTTTATGAGGCAGAGCAGGAGTGCTTTCCATCTTACAAATAATCCTTGATTTTATGCATTCATATCTATTTGCTTTTCTGCAACCCTATGCTATTGTGGCCAGCCCTCACTTCATGAAAGCCCACAGATTTCACTCCCTTTCTGTTCAGAAATTCTTCATCTTGGAGCAGAAGAATATAAATCCTATCTCTATACCATCTCTTCCTCTTGACCAAAAAATGATTTTAATTATATGCCCACCCTGCAAGGCACTACAGCATCTCACCTCATCTGACTAAAGGTGTAATAAGCATAGTTTCTCAAAGAAAGCATTAATGGAAAAATACTGCAGAACGCCATCTTTTTACCCATCCAGCCAACAATACTTTTCAAACAGAGCTTTCCAATCAAATGCAAAGCCATTTTATACTTTTACCAACAGCTTGTTTCTTACATTTGCTTGCGATAGTGTTGTGCAAAACAGTGGCAAAATATTATATGCATCCCTTCTCTCCCACCCATTTTGCCTAACTGAGGGAGGCTGCCTTACATTACATTTGAGAACCAGCACCAGTGTGTGTTTCTCCATGGTCACTCTACTCCTCCTTATTTCAAGGAAGGATAGTAGTAGTATACTCCCTGACCTTGGGCTACTTAAATCACAGACAATGTGTATGTTGCCCAAGAGAGACCACTCAGCTGCTTCTCGTCTGTCATGACTATCTCTACTGTAGGCTTAGGTAGAAGACACAAAATGGCACTTTGTGGATCTTACGCTACCGACATCCTTGAAGGAAAATAGAAATTGCTTTAGTCTTTGAAATAGCTCTGGAGAAACACAACTATCCATAAGTATCTTCTCCTTTCCTAATGTCAGTGGGATGTGTGAGTGGTATCTTATGTTAACACAGAATATGGACATATTTGATAAGACATCTGGAAATGAACTCTCTTGAATTCAATTTCTGATAGAGCATAAGGCAAACCTTTGGCTACTCAGCCCACCCACAGCATAGTTTTGTGTGATGTAGATGAGCAACATTTGCACTGTCCTGCATGCCAGGTTATACTGCTAGGTTCCCATCCAGTGACTATTCTTTCTCAAGGACCTCCTTGGGAACTTTGTTTTGTTTTTTTTTTTTTTGTGGTATACAGTTCAGGGAGGGATCAGTACATGTCCAGATATCATCCCAGAATGGAATGTGATTACACTGAGCATATTGTGGTGCCTGGAGCTTAGCAACATTCCAAAATTCTCCATTTCAGAGTGGCCTCGGAGACCACTATGAAAGGCATCATCTCATAATAGCCTTTAAATAACAAGCACGGGTCAAGCAAGTATCCTTCTTCAACATCTGTCCCTACCGTCCAACTTTTTTGTGTTCTCAAAGATAATGGGAAGAAGGAAGAGTTCATGTCTCAGCTGTACGAATTCTGTATCAGTAGGTTAGGTATTGTAAAAGTATTTCTTATTTAAGGGTACGGTTTGTGACATTTAGTGGAAATCTGATTTCTGAAAACAGTACTTCCTTGTAGTATCCCAGTGACCTACCAAAATCATTGGAACAGAAAATATCACAATCCACTTCTGAACATACAGATCCCTAATTTATTACTATTAGTCTAATCTACATATCAGAATAAACATGTTCTGTATTGTTTAGAGTAGAGCTGGGGTAACTGGCCTGTGGGATGACTATGACACATAACATTGCTTCATATAAGCCATGGCTTGATAATTTTATTAGGCAACACCATGTTACATGCTGAATGTGTAGCTTCCAAAAGTTTTTAAAAAGTATAATTGATCCCCTGTACTTATTCACAGGTAATCTTCTTCAAATCTTCTCTTTTCCCTTCACCCTAAATGATTAATATGCATGTAATGCATCAGTAAGTGCTAACATGAGTCTAGGTGAGGAACCCTACTGCCAAAATACTAGCTCTTACACAAGGTAGAGGATATAAACATCAGGCTATGATTGCATACTGCAAGCAGAGGTGGCAGAGGATGGAATGATTAGACACACCTTGAAACATCTATTAATATGAACATCATTGGATCTAGGTAAAGGTAAAGGATTACCCCTACTTAGAATCACGCTTGCTGCAGATGGACTGGTAAAATTAAACTCCCCCACATTTGACAAGAATTATCATTAAAATATTATTCTGTCTCAACCTTTGAAATGTATGCTACCACTCCTAGCAGTAGTTTTCCTTCTCCTTAACTAGAGATGAAAACGTGGGTGTATCCAACTGTACAGTTTATACTTCCCCATTCGTTCATTAGCTTGAGTAACCTTTACTGCAGAGATGAGTGTCCAGGCCTACAGCTCCACTATAGACAATTCCAAAATTTGAAATTTTGCCTAAACAAGAAAGTCAAGACTTAGAACTTTCAACATAGATCTTTTCAAAGTCAGTGAACTGAAGTGTACTCTTAATTCAAGATGTTAGATCAAACGACGAAACTTCTGTATAAAGGGCTGAATTTACTACATCTGAAATCATTTTTTTGTGTGTGTGTGAAAAGTCTGACCCTAAAGCAGCAGAGTTAATTTCAAGTCATGTCCTAATATTCTTAATTTCTTTTAAAAATTTCCTATCACTCAAGCATAATGGCATTTTGTACAGGGCTGTACATCAAGTGACTCTGGAAAGGTCTCCCAGGTGTTTCCCATGAGGTCTTCAAGATACAGTCTAAATATCATAGAATCATAGAATCATAGAATCACACAGGTTGGAAAAGACCTTAAAGATCATCGAGTCCAACCACAACCTAACCATCCTACCCTAACTCTAACAACCCTCCACTAAATCATGTCCCTGAGCACCACATCCAAACGGATTTTAAACACATCCAGGGATGGTGACTCAACCACCTCCCTGGGGAGCCTATTCCAGTGCAACACATGATGATCCTATTTGACAGAACCGTTACTCCTGGGAAAAAAATAAGTATACATACAATATCTGTAGCATCAGTGTTTTATTGGGAATTGTCCTGATTTTGAAATAAATGTTGAAGAGGAAGGACTGGCAAGACTGAGTACTCTCAATTAAAACTCAGATCACTTGCTCGAGTATTCTTATCCAGCTTCAGATGAAACTCCTCATTCAACATCATGATTTTATTAAAAAACAACAACATGGCAGCACAGTGATTGACTTCTCTCAGAGTTGTGGAAAGTACAGTATAGTATTAGGAGACACCAATGCTTGTGAGGAGCTGAACCTTCCCATCTGTTACAGAAGACTGACAATTCCCATCTGCCAAGGATGCTCTGGAGCAGAATGGGGCTCCTCCATGCTCCTCATTAGAGGTGAAGCTGGTCAGTGTGATCCAGCAGCCTGTTCTTATTAAACCTTTCTGACAAGCGTTGTCATCCTGCAAACGGACTGGGAAGCATGAGATGGTGGATTATGTCATTACTTCAGCTGTGTGATAGACCTAGATGTACCTGTTGCAGTTCAAATTAATATGGATATACTTAAACAAACTGTGGAGATAAGGGAGGAAGGAATAAGGGATACAGCAAATGCACTGCCATACCTACCACTGTTCTTAATCTTAACCCCTGACAGCTGTGAGGTGTGTTTACCTTCCCTGTGGAACAGTGATTACCTCAAATTATCTTGCACTTGCCATGGGATCAGAGGCTGGGAAGTAAATTTGCACTGAGCATACCCGTAGTAGGATCACCTGGATCACCTGCAACATACCCAATGACCACTCACTGCCATTTTAGTGCTGCCAATTTGCAGGCTAAATATTACAAGCTATTGCACAAAGATGAACCCTGAGGCCATGGTCTCAGTGACCAGTAGATCAGGAATTTGCCACCACTGCTTTCATGGTGATTTACTGTAAAGAAAGTTCTGGCTCATGTTTACATGTGTGGGTTTTTTTATTTATTTTTTGGTCTTTTTTTAAACCTTATGTCTTGTGAAGGCTTTCTATGTTTCTATTGCCCTTGAGCAGTGCCTCAATTAATGTAATTGCTGTCAGTTATTTATCATGTCTACAAAGCTATTCTATATAAATATCTTCATTCTTAGGTGGGATACAAAAAGAACTTTTTTTTTCCCCATAGAATGCCAAATCCCACAATGACTGCCCATTTTCTCAAGGCTAAACTGCTTTTAAATGACTTTTTTTTGTTCCAGCTCAAGGCGTCAATGTGAACAGAGAGGAATTTCCAGGGCTAGTCTGTGCCTTTACCCAATGAATCAATAAAGCATTCCAGTACTAATTTCATATGCAGATAAATGAATGTTTTCTCTAAGGGTTTCAGAAGAGTAAAGGTTAAAATTTCATCTTAATTATCTAAAGAACAAATATTGAAGTGTTTCTACTTTGAACATAGTTTTTTCTTAGTAACAGATTTGACAGAAGAGGAATAATGATTTTCTTCTCTGCCTTAGATGCAGCGTGATTAATAGTCCAGTGCTGGATGCTATATTATTTTTATCAAATAATGATTCTACTATTTCACAGGAAATACTTGGACAATATAAACATTTCATTACTTTATTGACTCTGTCTGTATTTCTCTGAAGGTAACAAGCCCCAGGATTTCTTTGTTCTAAAGGAATAAAGAAAATTAGATTTCTAATTGAGCAGCTGTAGTCCAGTGCCTTCAGAACCAGAAAAACTGCACTGCAGAGAAATTCAGCGTATCCAGTTTTCAGTTTGGAAACCTGCTCTTTTGTTGGTTACCGAGCACATTTGTTATGAGATGTACCTGGAGGATCTGTTGCCAGGTTGTCTCTGCAATCTTTGCTCTTCATTTACAGAAACACAAATAAGGAAAAACATCCAGGGGGCATGGTTAGAACCTCAGTTATGTAGAGTTGCCTTTAAACTGTCCAGCCACTGAATGGCCTATTCTACTGCAGATCATAAGCTCCAGTAATTCTGCTGATTTACACTGTGATGATTCTCAATGTGATGCATAAAGTAGCTGTGTACCTTCTTATTGCCTGGGGTGTGTTTGTTGCTCTGTGGGTAGAGTTCTCTCACGCTGTTCAGCTAAACTCCCTGGTTCTTATCTTCTGCAGAGGCAGCATCAGTTCTTATACTAGGCTAGGGGCCTAGGTATACCTAATGCTACACAAGAAATCTCAAGTTGTGTGTGCACTCAAATATACCCTGACAGATGTCNTCTAATTAATTTTATTCTTAATCATGGGATTAAATCACATCTATACAAACTTGTTTAATGCTATACAATGTCTGTAGCTCCAAAATTAAGAGGTATGATTGCAAATGTATTACATTTATCCTGGAAAAATGAGCATGTCTAATCTCTTAATTTTAAATGTGAAGTGCCTATTTTTATTATAATTTATGTGAGAAATGTATTTCTGGACCAGCACTTTAGCTATAAATTCATTATAATGACATTTGTAAGTTTAATCCTTTATTTTCCACGTAATTACATTTTAATGTTTTAGTTATTCGTATTACAAAATCTGTAAGAACCTTGACAAAATGATATGAACTACAAATTATATCAAATTCTGAAATCAACTAACTGTAGCTCTCACTGTCATCTGCACTTCAACTTTACACTCAGCTGCTACTGAAATTACAAGTAAAGTAATTGCTGTTCATATAACTAGATGGTATCAAATACAAATGACTTTGGTTTTGTTAGTAGCTTTGGATAAAAGTTGACACTCAGTATGAATTGTGTGGATTTCTGCGTGGATCAGATGAACATTTCAGCCTCTTGTGTGTATGCTAGGGGAACAAAAACAGTACTTGCAACTGCTGGCATGCAGCATCTTTTTCCAATCTAGTGTTTTGTTTCCTGCTTTAAAAGATATCGTCTTTCTCCATGTTAATCATCACAGAGCTCAATATGTTACGTTTTTTAGTTGTCACTCAAGAGAGAAGAGTACTATAAAGCTTATATTATTACAGATAACTGTGGCCACAACATCCCTACTTTGCAACTTTAAAGAAATTTGGTAATTTTCATTATCGGTCACGAATAATCTGCGTTGTCCCAATGCTTGCTTTTCTAAATTCATAAAACAACAAAAACATATCCAAATAGCATTGTATACTGTTCCTTTGTGGGCTTATGTACCAAAAGGGCGTAGATAAATATGATGAACCGCGACTTGTTTAAATGAAATAATTATTACATAGCTTTTGAATTTCATGGTTTAGCTTGTTTTTTTTTCCAATCGAGTGTGGAAGCCCTTCACTTCGGATTGCTGTTATTCATGGACTCTGTAAACTGTTAGAGCATAGTGCTTTATGTTTTCCTGTGAAATGTTATTATGGAAAATGTTTAAGCTCCAACTGAAAGCTTTACTTGTGATGATGACCAAGCTCTGCTTTATTTGGTTGGAGCAGTCTCACTGAATTCCCTGGAAATACTGTTGGAGGCAGATGAGCTGTTCTGTTGTCTTAGCAAGGTTGCTTCTGGGCTTTTTATTATATATACTACTCACTAAATTGCTTAATGAGAGTCAGAGCTAGGCTCATCCTGTGTGTTTTGCAGGTGGGATATGGGTCCTTGGGCTGTGCCATCTAATGGCCTGGCCCAAAGCCTGCAAACACTCCTGCTGTTAACCTTGGGATTCAGTTATATCAGTAGGATTGCTCTTCTTGGAAAAAATAGTTAGCAGGATCAGAGCCTTAATCAATTTGGCAGGCAATGTGAGGAGGGGGAACAAAGGGATAAAGCCAGGGAGCAGTTTACCTCGAGTCATGGTTTGGGTCTGTGGCAGTGCCATGGGCTCCCCGCCCTGCACTCTACCCACTCAGATGGTCGTGCTGCCACTTGAATAAACTGACAGGCAGTGAATAGCCTGCATTATGTTGAGCCATCAGCCATGTGAATAGCTCCGTCCCTGTGCTTGCCAGCAGGAGAGAATCATTTTTAGGAATTTAGGAAAAATTTATTCATTGCTTACTGGCTTTGAAAATAAATAAGCAAAAGAGATATTTAATTGATTAGCTAATGTATTCTCTTCACAGTTTACTTAGCAAATCTTTGAGCATTTGGTTGTTTCCTAGCAATTTGTATGTGTGTTTATTATCTGATTTATTCCCCAGAAAGCACTGGTGGAATCATATGATGTGAAGTAGGTCTGGAAATTTCAGCAGCAATCAGAGAGGTTTTTTTTCTTTAATAAAGCCCAGAACCAAGAGGGAACTTCAACATTGAAACAGTGAAACAGTGCTGCACTTTGTATTGTGATTTGTGTGTGCCCAGGGGAATGAGGTTATCAAATAATATATTCGTGTCCTTTAGGAATTTTGTTTAGTCCCTGGATACAGACAGTGTGTACAGGTTTAACTTGCAGTGATAGATTTAAGTGCAGTGTTGATCTGGGACTTGAAAAAAGTAGGAGATGTTAATGACTGAATTTAACCAAAACAAACAACAGTGATATTGACATAATTAAAAATATCAACAAACAAAAGGCTATTTTAGCATGGAAATCAGAACTTTCTGCTTGTTAGTAGGCTTCCTCTGAAGCTGACACTTGTTATAGTGTGTGTCGCAGGGTAGCACTAGTTATTGTTTCATTAGAGGGGAGGTTTGGCTTAGATATTAGGGGAAAATTCTTTATTCAGAGGGTGGTGAGGCACTGAAACAGGTTGCCCAGAGAAGCTGTGGGTGTCCCATCCCTTGTAGGCATTGGATTTGGGGGACAGGGTGGATAGGGCCGTGGGCAGAGTGGTTGGAACTGGATGGTACCTGATATCCCTTCCAACGCATGCCATTTATGACTATTGAGGATGACTTTGGGGTTAATTCTAAGGTTATAGACTAGCATTATAGTGTCTTTGGGTGATGTGTTGATTGCACTCTGGGCTGTAAAGCTTAGGCCCACAGTCTCTAATGTCCTCTTACAAAACCCCATGAACCAGATTTGGGGAACCTTTGAAGCTCAGGCTACCTCAACCACTCCAGTTTATGTCTGGAAAGTACTTGTGCTGTAAGGGCAGTGTCAGACGTACTCAGTAACTAACAGTCCTCCTTGGTGACCACCATAGGTGGACATACTTCTTTAAACATATTTGCTTGTCATCTTTTCATGTACAAAAATCTCCTCTGCTTTCCCGTTTAAACGAATTATTAACTTCATTTGACTTTAGCTATTACTCTAATGCAGTGGTAACCTAAATTTAGCTATTGGGTTGATTTTCAGTTGGAGGAGGAAAGCAATAACACAGAAGCAATGTGTATCTTAGAATCATGGAATCATTAAGGTTGGAAAGACCAGTAAGATCATCTAGTAGAACTATCAACCCATGCCTGTGACCTCACTCAGTGTGGCATCTACCTTTTTCTTGAACACTTCCAAGGACAGTGACTCCACCACCTCCCTGAGCAGCCTGTTCCAATGCATCACTACTCTTTCTGAGAAGAAATTTTTCCTAATATCCAGCCTGGGCCTCCCCACGAGCACTCGTTCTTGAAGCACTCACTTGTATGCCTCCATGATGCATGTGCATCCTGCTTCCCTGAATAAAAGTCAGAACAAAATGGTGTGTTAGGCAGCTGTTCCTCAAAAGAGAGATCTCTGCTCTCTTCTGAGAGCTACCCATCCTGCCACTTGTTCTCCCACCCAGCCTTGCTTGGATGATGATGATCACTAATCCAGGTGATTTTTCATTGTCGTTTTTTGTTGTGTTTTTTTTTGTTTGTTTGTTTTTCTAAATTTCCAACTCCACATTTAAAGTTTACAAAACCAGCTAGGGTATGGTTCCACATTATGGGATCCTCAGTACCCATAGTGGTTGGATTTACGGTTTGCAAACAGCAAAATTGAGGAATCTTGCTGTCCTTCCAAGTTTTCCAAGTCCTCCTCTTTCCATCTTAGCTCCTATTTCATACTGTGCATTCAAGTAGTACCTTCAGTTCTGCTGGCAGTTTTGAAGCTCCCTTAGTTGCATCATAAACCAACTCAGGTTATTAATTTGAGAAGGGGAAAAAAAAAAAAGGCTCATTTTATGATGTTAGAATGGCTAGATTTACTTAGTGTTAGATAGGAAAAGTGGCACCAAATAAATGATAATGGATGTGGACAGTGAGATACTTCCTTTTTGTTCTTGGCAAACTATTAATTCATCTCAGTGTGCGTCACTAAACTAAATCCTAAGTAACATCCTAGGTAACTGATCATAGAGCAGCTCCAATTGACTTAGACAGGACTTATTTCTTAAGTAAACCGTAGCTCTGAGAGATTCAATAGCAATTTAGCAATTCTCACATATATGCCAAGATATGTCAACCTGTGTTTTTTGTATAGACTTGAAGAGGAGACTTTGTATTGGTTTATCAGAAGCTCATGTGGGATAAAACTTGCACAGACAAGCACTACGCTTACTTTAACTTCCAGGTTTCATATAGAATTCACAGCGATCCCAAAAGCAAATACTTGTATCCGTACAGTTGACATTAAAGTATTATGGCTTTTCTAAGTAACAATGTTAGTACCCGAAGTAGAATCATAGAATCATAGAATCACAGGGTTGGAAACGACCTAGTCCAACCATCCTCCCATTACCGTTGCTACCACAGGCTACTAAACCATATCTCGTAGCTCCTCATCCAGACACCTCTTGAACACTGCCAGGGACAGCGACTCCACCACCTCCCTGGGAAGGCCATTCCAGTGCCTGACCACTCTCTGAGAGAAAAAGTTTTTCCTTATGTCTAATCTAAACCTCCTCTGGTACAACTTGCGGCCATAAGTATTCCAAATCATTTCAGTTTCTAGGAAGACTTTTGTAATACATATACAAGCTAAAGTTTTTACTTAACTTGTAAACTTAGGATAGCAACATACAAACATCAAAATTGCTGTAAATTACTAGATAAAACTAGACACTATTAATAGCACGTACGAGGAATGTAATGTTGCAGCTTGGGATTGTATGGGGCTATACCACAGCACAATTCAAAACAAAGCGTCAGTGTTTTGCTATGTAAAATGTATGGTCTTGGTTTTTTGATCACTGCTGTTTTTGTGTTGCTGCTTTCCAAATGTTATACCAAACTGGAAAACTCTATGTAATAAACAACATATTGAAGAAATTTGATTTTTAATGACCATGTTAACAAAGCACCTTTATGCTGTTATTATGACAACATCTCTCTGGCAGTGGCACATCCTGTCCGTTCCTTTTTTTGCTGTATTTAAAANTCTGGAATAATAGTTGTTCAGTAAACCAAACAACTGGTATTAGAAGATGGGCCTCTCTTTGCTTATGTTTTTGGAAGACTCTCCCTTTGGTCAATATGGTCTCAAGAAGCTCTTTTAATATCTGTGAATTGAAAGCTTTCAATAACAACCATATAGCTGAAAACCTACTTTAGTTAGTATCTGCTTTCTACAACACCTTTTTCTTACCAACGGTACAAAATAGTGAGGATCACAACTTGAACTGGGGGGATTTCATATTCGGTTTCTAACTGGTTGTGCTGGGGCTTGCTGGCTTGAAGAGCCACAACAGGGAAGTTTGACACTAAGAACGCGGTGTGGGATTGGAAAGAGCTCTCTTTGTTGCCTCTGTAATGCCTTAATATGTATGCAAATAGAAAAGCAGTTATTACATAGCTTTTTTTCCATGCAAGCCCATTCTGTATAATCTCTGTAAGGTATTTTTTGTGCTGTTTTAATCATTTATATGTTTTTTGTTGCAGCTGTTACTGACTCTCTGTCGTTTTCCTTTTCAGAGTGAAGGAGTTAGTTTTATCACCATGACCTCAAAGAGTACAACATTCAAAGAAGCTGCTCGGCATATATGGTTTTCTGTTGTTTTGTTTTGTTTGTTTTTTAATTGAAGCTGCTTAAGGTTTACTTTTTGTTGTTGTCATTGTTGGTCTGGACAGTTACTTAACTTTCAAACTGTTGTGGACTAAACCCTACAGCAAATCAGCGAGGAAGGGAAAGCAACCTGCCCAACTCATGTCCTGTCAATGGCATCTACATTATCATTTTGCTGCTGTTTTGACAGAAGTTGAAGATGTTCTTTAGACAGTAGGAACTTTTCTGCCGGCCTCTTTAATTAATGGCCAATGCCTTCATTTCCTTTTTCTGCAAAGACAAACTGTATTTATCCTTCGACATATTGGGGGATTCTGTGGCACCTGCTGAAGCAGTCAGATCTGGTATTTACTGGCATAATTTCAAGCCTATCACAGTACTACCTACCTCAGTTCAAAGTAAAGCCGGATTTGCGGTGTTGGTGTACGACAGGACCTCCTTTATCTCTATGCTGAGTCTCTCAAGAGCGGTCGCCAGCCTTACTGAACTCGTAACGCATGCAGCTGCTACCTGCTCCTCCATCACAAGCTGCGGTGTCTGATTCTGGGATGGAGCCTGGTGAGGGCACTGGGAAATCTAACACGAGACGGAACTCTGTGGATTGGACTGGGACAGAGAATTCAGAGGGGTTAAAAACGTAAAAATAAAAACATGTAACCGAAGCGACATAAGTTAAAAGCATCAAACTGTATTGGGGTTCTCTCTCTTTACCTTTGACACACTTGTTTAATTCTCTCTATGTAGGTGTTGATGTAGGTACTTCAGATTGCAAAGCCTTTTCTCCTATCTACAAGCTCACTTTTGTCAGCTAACCCTGTTCTTAGCTGCATTTCTTGTAACCAAAAATCTAGGTAGGCATGCTAGGAACGCAGGGATGATAGTGGGTACTGGACAGGTTCAAACACTAATATTAACACAGTATTATCTTGCCATCTAGAAAGTCCTGAAATCTGCCTTCTACTGGAAGAGCATCATTGCAGCTACAGGCATTATTACAGGGAAAGAAGAAACGTTGCAGTTGCTTATCCAGAGTTTTTTCAAGACTGCTTGTGCATCACATTTTCAGTAGTCTGAAAACACAAGCGATGTGGCGGCTGTGGTCACAAACATCATATTCAACTGATGTACCAGACTAGCAGAATGTCATGCCACCTTGTTTCTCCTTTGATAAATTTGTTGAAGAGTTTGTATACATTTTAATGGTACCTCCCCAGTGCCTGCTCTGATAGACATGTAAGTATTACTAAGTTATTTGAGTTATGTGAGACATTTTTTTTTAATCATTGTGCTAGGTGGGACCTGTACATCATTATTAATAATGCATTATCTTTTGGGATTTTTTTTTTTTCTGAGGAAGATAAGAGTCAGTGTGTTACAAATGTAACAAATGACAATGCAATCTTCCTGCTTACATGGTGACTTTTTAGAACTGAGGATTGTATTACAAGACAAAGATGAATGTAAACAAATTCCTTCCCTACCCCATGACATTATTTACATTGTAATTTTGGGGGATTTTAAATCACAGCAATGCATAGGCTAATACATTAGATCTCAAATCGATTTAAATATCTAATCTGAGTGTTGTTGGTTTTTTTAAAAATAATAATAATGATGCTAAAAATGGTTCTAAAACATTCTAAAATGCTGCTTGTTCAATTCTGGAACTGAAAATACAAATAATATTGTTGACATTTTCTGTCTGAACCTCCCCATAGCGCTGAGTGTGGTACCTGCTGAAGACAATATTTTGACCTTCTATTTTGAAGTAGCCCCCTGTACCAATTAGGAAATCATGCCACTAAAGTAAATGGCTAAAATACATGCATCAACTTCAAAAACTTGACAATGTAGTCAGTTCTTCTCTATCCTGTAGATTTCACAAAGGCATATGCAATACTTACATTCTTAATTTAGTTTACAGAATGGAACCAAAATGTATAAATGTTATGTTTGCTAAACTTCACGATGTATATTGGGTCTTTGTACATTTTGCCTGACTTACCTTAAATTTAAAATATTTTTTGCTATATAACCTTAACAGTTATTAAGCAGTGTTTTCTTTTTGGGTACGTATTGTTTCTGGATATCAAGATGTTAAATATATTTCTTGCTATTGTGATATGACAAGAGACTTAACTTATCTTGCTGTGTCTTCCAATGTACACGCTGTATATAAGGATAAATGTGATGCTGCTGGAGACCAGAATAAATGGAACTAGAGTAGTGTATTGTATTTAGTCTGTATTGATCATGGATGCTCTCCTTAATAGCCATATGCAATAAAATACATTATTTATGAAAGGAGTAAAGTATTTCTGTACCTTTTTTTCTCTAGACGTGGGGGCTTGGGCGTTGTTTATATGAAAATCATTTTCTCTCTTTTAAGTGAAACATGCTTTCTCTAAGTAAATCTGCTATGCCCATACTTACTTTCTTTTGTTTTAATGCATATAATGCCCCTGAAAATCCATGAAAGTATTTTAAATCTTTTCTTAATAATAAAGAAATCTGTATTATAAAGGGGAAAGAAACAACCAGGAATGGAATATGGTCTTAATTTTTAATTTCACTTTATAAAGCTCTCGTCCCAACAGCAGGTGAATGACTGTGCAAGTCCCACATTTAAAGTTAATTGGAGTGAAATTCAGTCAATATGTTGTGTTCTCCTGGCAACATCTACCACTAAGTGGGCTGATATTTTCATAGTTACCTTATGTTTGGGGTGCAGCTGGAGAAGCATATGAATACAACCTTGTTTTAAAAGGACAAAACCCCATCTCACTGCAGCAAACTCAGGTTCTTTCTCTGAAGGTGACTGGAATTGTCTGTCACTACATTAGGATCATCTTGTTGCTGCTGAAGTGTCCATATAAGCCACAGAATCACAGAATGGTTTGGGTTGGAGGGGACCTTTAATGACAATATAGTTCAACCTACCTGCCAGTCCTCCTTTATGAGGCAGAGCAGGAGTGCTTTCCATCTTACAAATAATCCTTGATTTTATGCATTCATATCTATTTGCTTTTCTGCAACCCTATGCTATTGTGGCCAGCCCTCACTTCATGAAAGCCCACAGATTTCACTCCCTTTCTGTTCAGAAATTCTTCATCTTGGAGCAGAAGAATATAAATCCTATCTCTATACCATCTCTTCCTCTTGACCAAAAAATGATTTTAATTATATGCCCACCCTGCAAGGCACTACAGCATCTCACCTCATCTGACTAAAGGTGTAATAAGCATAGTTTCTCAAAGAAAGCATTAATGGAAAAATACTGCAGAACGCCATCTTTTTACCCATCCAGCCAACAATACTTTTCAAACAGAGCTTTCCAATCAAATGCAAAGCCATTTTATACTTTTACCAACAGCTTGTTTCTTACATTTGCTTGCGATAGTGTTGTGCAAAACAGTGGCAAAATATTATATGCATCCCTTCTCTCCCACCCATTTTGCCTAACTGAGGGAGGCTGCCTTACATTACATTTGAGAACCAGCACCAGTGTGTGTTTCTCCATGGTCACTCTACTCCTCCTTATTTCAAGGAAGGATAGTAGTAGTATACTCCCTGACCTTGGGCTACTTAAATCACAGACAATGTGTATGTTGCCCAAGAGAGACCACTCAGCTGCTTCTCGTCTGTCATGACTATCTCTACTGTAGGCTTAGGTAGAAGACACAAAATGGCACTTTGTGGATCTTACGCTACCGACATCCTTGAAGGAAAATAGAAATTGCTTTAGTCTTTGAAATAGCTCTGGAGAAACACAACTATCCATAAGTATCTTCTCCTTTCCTAATGTCAGTGGGATGTGTGAGTGGTATCTTATGTTAACACAGAATATGGACATATTTGATAAGACATCTGGAAATGAACTCTCTTGAATTCAATTTCTGATAGAGCATAAGGCAAACCTTTGGCTACTCAGCCCACCCACAGCATAGTTTTGTGTGATGTAGATGAGCAACATTTGCACTGTCCTGCATGCCAGGTTATACTGCTAGGTTCCCATCCAGTGACTATTCTTTCTCAAGGACCTCCTTGGGAACTTTGTTTTGTTTTTTTTTTTTTTGTGGTATACAGTTCAGGGAGGGATCAGTACATGTCCAGATAGATATCATCCCAGAATGGAATGTGATTACACTGAGCATATTGTGGTGCCTGGAGCTTAGCAACATTCCAAAATTCTCCATTTCAGAGTGGCCTCGGAGACCACTATGAAAGGCATCATCTCATAATAGCCTTTAAATAACAAGCACGGGTCAAGCAAGTATCCTTCTTCAACATCTGTCCCTACCGTCCAACTTTTTTGTGTTCTCAAAGATAATGGGAAGAAGGAAGAGTTCATGTCTCAGCTGTACGAATTCTGTATCAGTAGGTTAGGTATTGTAAAAGTATTTCTTATTTAAGGGTACGGTTTGTGACATTTAGTGGAAATCTGATTTCTGAAAACAGTACTTCCTTGTAGTATCCCAGTGACCTACCAAAATCATTGGAACAGAAAATATCACAATCCACTTCTGAACATACAGATCCCTAATTTATTACTATTAGTCTAATCTACATATCAGAATAAACATGTTCTGTATTGTTTAGAGTAGAGCTGGGGTAACTGGCCTGTGGGATGACTATGACACATAACATTGCTTCATATAAGCCATGGCTTGATAATTTTATTAGGCAACACCATGTTACATGCTGAATGTGTAGCTTCCAAAAGTTTTTAAAAAGTATAATTGATCCCCTGTACTTATTCACAGGTAATCTTCTTCAAATCTTCTCTTTTCCCTTCACCCTAAATGATTAATATGCATGTAATGCATCAGTAAGTGCTAACATGAGTCTAGGTGAGGAACCCTACTGCCAAAATACTAGCTCTTACACAAGGTAGAGGATATAAACATCAGGCTATGATTGCATACTGCAAGCAGAGGTGGCAGAGGATGGAATGATTAGACACACCTTGAAACATCTATTAATATGAACATCATTGGATCTAGGTAAAGGTAAAGGATTACCCCTACTTAGAATCACGCTTGCTGCAGATGGACTGGTAAAATTAAACTCCCCCACATTTGACAAGAATTATCATTAAAATATTATTCTGTCTCAACCTTTGAAATGTATGCTACCACTCCTAGCAGTAGTTTTCCTTCTCCTTAACTAGAGATGAAAACGTGGGTGTATCCAACTGTACAGTTTATACTTCCCCATTCGTTCATTAGCTTGAGTAACCTTTACTGCAGAGATGAGTGTCCAGGCCTACAGCTCCACTATAGACAATTCCAAAATTTGAAATTTTGCCTAAACAAGAAAGTCAAGACTTAGAACTTTCAACATAGATCTTTTCAAAGTCAGTGAACTGAAGTGTACTCTTAATTCAAGATGTTAGATCAAACGACGAAACTTCTGTATAAAGGGCTGAATTTACTACATCTGAAATCATTTTTTTGTGAGTGTGTGAAAAGTCTGACCCTAAAGCAGCAGAGTTAATTTCAAGTCATGTCCTAATATTCTTAATTTCTTTTAAAAATTTCCTATCACTCAAGCATAATGGCATTTTGTACAGGGCTGTACATCAAGTGACTCTGGAAAGGTCTCCCAGGTGTTTCCCATGAGGTCTTCAAGATACAGTCTAAATATCATAGAATCATAGAATCATAGAATCACACAGGTTGGAAAAGACCTTAAAGATCATCGAGTCCAACCACAACCTAACCATCCTACCCTAACTCTAACAACCCTCCACTAAATCATGTCCCTGAGCACCACATCCAAACGGATTTTAAACACATCCAGGGATGGTGACTCAACCACCTCCCTGGGGAGCCTATTCCAGTGCAACACATGATGATCCTATTTGACAGAACCGTTACTCCTGGGAAAAAAATAAGTATACATACAATATCTGTAGCATCAGTGTTTTATTGGGAATTGTCCTGATTTTGAAATAAATGTTGAAGAGGAAGGACTGGCAAGACTGAGTACTCTCAATTAAAACTCAGATCACTTGCTCGAGTATTCTTATCCAGCTTCAGATGAAACTCCTCATTCAACATCATGATTTTATTAAAAAACAACAACATGGCAGCACAGTGATTGACTTCTCTCAGAGTTGTGGAAAGTACAGTATAGTATTAGGAGACACCAATGCTTGTGAGGAGCTGAACCTTCCCATCTGTTACAGAAGACTGACAATTCCCATCTGCCAAGGATGCTCTGGAGCAGAATGGGGCTCCTCCATGCTCCTCATTAGAGGTGAAGCTGGTCAGTGTGATCCAGCAGCCTGTTCTTATTAAACCTTTCTGACAAGCGTTGTCATCCTGCAAACGGACTGGGAAGCATGAGATGGTGGATTATGTCATTACTTCAGCTGTGTGATAGACCTAGATGTACCTGTTGCAGTTCAAATTAATATGGATATACTTAAACAAACTGTGGAGATAAGGGAGGAAGGAATAAGGGATACAGCAAATGCACTGCCATACCTACCACTGTTCTTAATCTTAACCCCTGACAGCTGTGAGGTGTGTTTACCTTCCCTGTGGAACAGTGATTACCTCAAATTATCTTGCACTTGCCATGGGATCAGAGGCTGGGAAGTAAATTTGCACTGAGCATACCCGTAGTAGGATCACCTGGATCACCTGCAACATACCCAATGACCACTCACTGCCATTTTAGTGCTGCCAATTTGCAGGCTAAATATTACAAGCTATTGCACAAAGATGAACCCTGAGGCCATGGTCTCAGTGACCAGTAGATCAGGAATTTGCCACCACTGCTTTCATGGTGATTTACTGTAAAGAAAGTTCTGGCTCATGTTTACATGTGTGGGTTTTTTTATTTATTTTTTGGTCTTTTTTTAAACCTTATGTCTTGTGAAGGCTTTCTATGTTTCTATTGCCCTTGAGCAGTGCCTCAATTAATGTAATTGCTGTCAGTTATTTATCATGTCTACAAAGCTATTCTATATAAATATCTTCATTCTTAGGTGGGATACAAAAAGAACTTTTTTTTTCCCCATAGAATGCCAAATCCCACAATGACTGCCCATTTTCTCAAGGCTAAACTGCTTTTAAATGACTTTTTTTTGTTCCAGCTCAAGGCGTCAATGTGAACAGAGAGGAATTTCCAGGGCTAGTCTGTGCCTTTACCCAATGAATCAATAAAGCATTCCAGTACTAATTTCATATGCAGATAAATGAATGTTTTCTCTAAGGGTTTCAGAAGAGTAAAGGTTAAAATTTCATCTTAATTATCTAAAGAACAAATATTGAAGTGTTTCTACTTTGAACATAGTTTTTTCTTAGTAACAGATTTGACAGAAGAGGAATAATGATTTTCTTCTCTGCCTTAGATGCAGCGTGATTAATAGTCCAGTGCTGGATGCTATATTATTTTTATCAAATAATGATTCTACTATTTCACAGGAAATACTTGGACAATATAAACATTTCATTACTTTATTGACTCTGTCTGTATTTCTCTGAAGGTAACAAGCCCCAGGATTTCTTTGTTCTAAAGGAATAAAGAAAATTAGATTTCTAATTGAGCAGCTGTAGTCCAGTGCCTTCAGAACCAGAAAAACTGCACTGCAGAGAAATTCAGCGTATCCAGTTTTCAGTTTGGAAACCTGCTCTTTTGTTGGTTACCGAGCACATTTGTTATGAGATGTACCTGGAGGATCTGTTGCCAGGTTGTCTCTGCAATCTTTGCTCTTCATTTACAGAAACACAAATAAGGAAAAACATCCAGGGGGCATGGTTAGAACCTCAGTTATGTAGAGTTGCCTTTAAACTGTCCAGCCACTGAATGGCCTATTCTACTGCAGATCATAAGCTCCAGTAATTCTGCTGATTTACACTGTGATGATTCTCAATGTGATGCATAAAGTAGCTGTGTACCTTCTTATTGCCTGGGGTGTGTTTGTTGCTCTGTGGGTAGAGTTCTCTCACGCTGTTCAGCTAAACTCCCTGGTTCTTATCTTCTGCAGAGGCAGCATCAGTTCTTATACTAGGCTAGGGGCCTAGGTATACCTAATGCTACACAAGAAATCTCAAGTTGTGTGTGCACTCAAATATACCCTGACAGATGTCAGCGTGCACACTGACAAGGATTTGGAGAGTATATTTCTTTGTTTGCTTTTATTTTGCCGATGAGTGGGCGACTATTTCACTTGTCCTTTAGCAGAGAAGCTTCACAAGGAGAAGACCTAATGTCCTGTGAATGCAAACCGAAGTTTCAGATGGGCCTCTGACTTTTGTCAGCCTCTGGAAACCACCTTCCTTCCTCAGCACTGGGACTGCTGGTTGTGCCCCTCTATTAGCGCATGCATTTAAATAACCCATTAATCCCCGTGACTGAGATTTAGTGAGGGAGAGCACTCTGCAAAGCTCTTTTTGAACTACTGTCTTAATGCATTAATCTGCAAGGCGGCTCTAGAACATGATGGACTTGAAGAAAAGGGAGATTTTCCATGTTTCAGCCAGCTAAGAGCCTCTCAGCCTGGCAGGTACAGAAGCAGCGTACAAGCAGATGTTGGCCTCCCCAACATTGGGGCCTGGTGAGCAAATGGGATGCATCACCTGCCCAGCTCAGCTCAAGCTGCTCCCTCTCAGATGAGCAGTAGCGGTGGGGAATGTCACAAAGCATCAGGCTCAACCTTGCCTGAGTCCTACCATCCTGGCAGTATTCCAGCACATTCCCTGAGGAAGCAGCCTCCTGCCATCCCAGGCCTGGAGCAGAGGACTCTGTGTGTCCCTGCAGCCCACAGTTCACTGCCACTTGTGCATGGTGCGGTGATGGCTCGGCCTGAGTCTGCCCGGTGCGCAGCCCTACAGAAGCCTCACCAGCTGCTAGCTGCGCTTCCTGCCATCCCCTGCTTGATGTCGATGTGTTCCTCCCTGGCAAAGAGCCAGCATTTTGTTTACCCCAGAAAAGAAGATTCATTAATCTGTTTTTCCTGCTCTGGTTTGTTTGCGCGTCATTTACCCTGTGTAGGCAATTCTGCTTTTCCTACTTTTATTTCTTTTTGGTCTGGGAGTGGGGGAGGTTTGTTTTCATCACTGATATATCGGTGAGCTAAGTAATTGCAAAATGAACCACACATTGCTTGTGGCTTAAGGATTTCTTTTTTTTTTTTTTTTTTTTTTTTTTCTTTTTTTAAAGTTTCCAAGCCAAGTTCTGCTAGCAGTTATTTTTATGCAGCCCCACTGAAGTCAATAGAACAGCTTAGTTTCAACCAGGCATGCTATCAAGCACTGTTATCGCTCCTTCAAGCTGCCTCTTAAGCCTTGTTTACAAGGGCGTATTTATGTGATAAATCCACCTCTGATGGTCCTGTAAGATGTTAACAAATGGAGCCCAGGATTTTTGATGAGGCACTGGCACACGTTGCCCTGAGAGGTGGTGGATGCACCTTCCCTGGAGACACTCAAGGTCAGGCTGGACGTGGCTCTGAGCAACCTGATCGAGCTGCAGGTGTCCCTGTTCATTGCAGGGGAGTTGGACTAGAGGGTCTTTAAGTGTCCCTTCCAACTCAAACATTTCTACAGTTCTTTGATTTCTAATTTGCCAGGATAAGATATCCTGAGAAATTCAATAGAAACAATGCTGAAGATCTCAGTCTGCATTAACATTACACTGTTGCCAAAAATGGTGGTGCTATTTTAGCGAAGAAATAAGATTCAGATTTTTGATGGTGTAGATAAGGCCTGACAGCCTGATCAAATGAAATGCAGAGAAAGTAATAATTTTGCAACTTTCACTGCACTATCCTACAGAGGGTGTAACTTTTTTGTGCGTTTAAATGATGAGGTGACAATGAAACTAGCAGAATTCTTTCCCTTTTTGTTACATGCACCAAAGCTGTTTTTCAAACTCTCTGTGGACGTTTTATGTATTCTAAAGGGGCTGAGAAATGAGATGCTAAAAGGGTGACTCTGCTTGCATTTCACATTAAGCTGTTTTTAAAGACAGCAACAATGGCTAGGGCAGCAGTGCCACTGAGGGAGCCCGGCAGGTGGAAAGGAACCAGCAAGGACAGATGCCTGACACATTGCAGGGGCTCACAGTGGCTCTCACATGGCTATTTGAGAACAGGAGTTCATACAAAGCCAGGAGCGTAGCACACGCTTTCCCATTCTTCAGTCCCAGAGCTAGATTACGTTTGTGCTACAGACTGGTTTTGGAACAAAACCGTTTTAATCATTTAAACAAAGAAGTTCAAGATCAGAATTAGAGAAGGGTCTAAGGAATAAATTTGGCAAGAAAGGTACTTTCAGTTCAGTGCCACTTTGTCAGGGAATAGCAGTGCTCCTTTTACTCTTCCTGTAAAGCTGTAGCACTGCAACTTGAAAGCTTTATGCTAAAAAAATCTTAGGATAGAAAAAATGTGATTGATTGATTGTTTCCCTCACAGAAAGGAAGGTCTTGCCCAGTTAACACCTGTATTTACTTTCTTTTAAGGTAAACCACCAGGCAATGCTTTCTAATGAACTTCCCTTATATATATTTTCTTTCCTTTTTTGCTCCATCACTGAATCAGGACCTGCAGTGCTGCAGCATTTTCCACCAGCCCCATGATGAAACTGAGGACAATCTTAAAAGCAAGATTCTACATTCCTTGATCAGAAAAGCAATGCATTCCAAAAAAAGTACAAAATCTCTTTGTCTTCCTGACTACCTATGTTTGAAGTTTAAAACCTGTTTCCTTGGTAACTAGGCTTGCAAGGCTGGTCTGCTCACATGGTACGTGCAGGGGCCACCGCATATTGTCCAAAGGTTATTGAGCCATTTAGCTAGAGCATGCGATGTGTGAGATTTTGGTACTAATTTCAAAGGGACCAAGAGACAAGTGATAAACTTTCTCTACTGCTTGCCTTGCCCTACATAAAATCCTCTCCTGTGGCTTGGTAAGTTTAATGACATGAACAGCAACAGCCACTCTTCCTCTGAGCTCCCTTCTGCTGCAGCCCTGCCCAGATGCCCTAGGAACACTGTCAGCTCTGACACCATTTTACTGTGCTCCTTCTCCCTCCAAACGCTGCTGCTATGAAAGACATTCAAACTTGTCTGTTTGGGGCATAGCTTGGTGCTGTCGTCACAGGGCTGTGACGGGCAGCTCTTTGGATATCCCTGACTGGCAGCTTGGGTCCCCGCACCCAGACAATGTGCATTCACAGAGCCTTGGTTGCCTGCCACCAGGCCCATCTGTTGGGCTGATTCTTTGCCTGTGTCAAAGTCAGTCAGACAGGGCTGTAGGTGCCAAGAGAATGAGAACCGAGAAGGGCAGCCTGCAGCGTGCTGCCAGCAGAGTCCTTCCAGCAAGGGCCTCCTCCTCTGGGGCTGCCATTGCTGCCAGCTGCCTGCCTGCCGCAGGTCACACACGCCGACATCTGCACACCACGGAGAGGATACATGGAGCAGAGCGGAGGAGACGAGGGGAGGGATTTGGGGTAGCCTTGGCAACTTGCTAAGCAAGCTGTGCTGTGGCAGGGATTCGGCTCACAGTACAGCTAAGAGGCATGGGGAGCTTGTGGTGTCACTTGGTAGGAAGGAAATGCATTATCAGTGTACTGAGGTGAAGCTAGGGCAGCCCATTATGCTTGAGAAGAGAGCCACTGACCAAGCTGGCATAACTTCAAGAGGTCACTGGAGTATCTCTTCCTCCTCTTCCATGTAGATCTATACGAGATTATTAGTCCTGGCTGGGGAGCGCTTCTGAAAGCAGAGTGGAGCTTCAGAGACAAGATCCCTTAAGATAGATCATCTCTTCCTCATCCACAATCGGGCTGTGCAGTGAAGAAGATTAACTCATCTGTGTGTAACCATTATAATCCAAATCTGGAGAGTGTCAGGCACATGCATGCTTGCAATCCTGTCTGTAAATGTGTGTTTCACTTCAAGTCTGGCTAACCAGGGCTATGTATCTGTGAGGCTAACTTGTGTATGCGTCTTCCTTGCTTGGACAGCCTTTCACTTCTGCTGAGCAGGGATTAATGCTGCCACCTTTGACACTAAAGAAAGAGGTAACCTGTTTCCTTCATCATTACTACATTTGAATATAAAGAGTGATAGGCTGGATATTAGGAAGAATATCTTCTCGGAAAGAGTGGTGAGACATTGGAATGGGTTGCCTAGGGAAGTGGTGAAGTCACTGCGCCTTGAGATGTTTAAGGAAAGGGTAGATGTAATACTTAGGGACATGGTCTAGTGGGTAATATTAGTGGTAGGTGGATGGTTGGACTAGATGGTCTTAGAGATCTTTTCCAACCTTAATGATTCTATGATTCTATGATATACCTTCAGAGTTGGTTAGTGGGAACTTGCCGTTTTGGTGGCTATGGATCAGCAGTATACTGCAGCCTAACTAGTTTGTCACAAATCATTTACTTTTCTGCTCAAACTTAAGCATAAGTAGGAGTATGGGGTCTGTCCAAACTCCAGAATGTTTTAAATAATTATTTATAAATTAAATAGAAAAATCATTCCAAAGCATGTAAATAGCTTTGTGTGATCGGAATTATTTTTTGATTCCAGGCATTTGTTTGGGTCGTTGTTATAAACATAGACACGGCTTTTCCAGCTACCCAACAAAATGCAGTGTGACACCAGGATCCCATGACTAGTGCAGAGATGAAGAGTAGCACAATGCCATGTAGGCTCGGCACCTCAATCTGGACATAAAATATGGTGGTTAACACAGAAACTAGTTGCTCAGAGAGGTGGTGGACTCTCCATCCTTGGAAATAGGGCAAAAGGGAAAAGACTTGCAAGATACCAGAGAAAAGGAAAAGGTGAAAACTCTTCTCCAGCTCCTGCTCTTTTCTCTTTCTGATGCCTTTTGGCCAGTGTGAAATCCCAAATAGAGAACCCCAACTTCCAGTAGCCTGATGTGACAGTGCTAAGGAAGTGAAGCACCACAAGTGATGTCTGGTGCTCTGTTCTGCAGACTGGTGGCTGCAAATAATGCAGAGGAATCTGGAGCTCAGCATGTTGTCTTTGAGCCAAGAGTCAGGGACCACTGCCTGAGGAGACAAGGAGCAGATGTAGGGTGCCTACTTGTCAGTGAATAACCAGCCTTATGTTGTACAGTAACCAGTCTACTTGCCCAATTCCAGTAAAAAATATTTTTTAAAAAAGTTAGAAGACAAGTAAAAATCCCAAACAATAGCAACGATTCTCCCATCTCCCCTTTTTCCAGAAGTGTCAGCATGCTGCAGCTCTAAACACATACAGTGTCAAGCAGTACCAAATCATTAGCTGCTGATGCCTGCGTAGCCTTTGCAGCACCAATGCACTGCTTTGCAGTGTGCTAGACACATGACTCTCTCCTAGCCCTTTTCCACTTTGGTCTTACAGCTTTGAGTCTGTAAGCTATATCCAGAACTGCCTGCTGCCTCACCACCATAATGGGGTTGGATTGGAAGTGGTTAAAGCCCTGTTCTCTACTTTGTTTTTCCTTCAGTCTGGTCACTGGTTCACTCTCCAGGAGGGTGTCATGGAGTCTGGGATGAGTCTTGATGGGGACAAGGGCATAGGGACAGAGGGACTGATATGTGTGAGATGGACATCATTCCAGAAGAAGGAGAAATGAAGGAAGCCGGGCTGGAAAACTAGAGTTCAATAGGCTATGGACTGAGAGAAGAAAGAGATATAGGGAGGAAAGGGAAGGAGAGAAGAAAAAGAGAAAGTGCTAGAGGCACAGATCTCAAGGTGCTGCTTTCCTGCGGTCCCTGCCATGGAGTGAAGTCTGCCAGGAAAGTCATATTGTCTGTGAAACAGAGGTGTTAATGAGGAGAAACCAAACCCCTGTTCTCACCGACAACCACCTGCAACATGGCATTTGGTGGTATCAGTATCATGAAAAATTAAAATGGCTATTTGTATGCCAACCAAGTAGGTTGTCAGCAGATTAGTGCATCCTGAGCAGAGGAAAAAGCAAAAGAACAATCCACATCACAGAAGAAATATTTAATATTTAGTCTGGCTAGTGCTTGAGAATATCAAAGTTCTAAGAGCTGCATTAACGACAACAACAAAGAAGTCAAATACTCCCCTGGTGTTAATGTGCTGCAGGCCAGTGAGCAGTTCCGGTCAATGAAAGCAGCCTTTTAAAATAGCACAGCCCAATTCCTCTCTTTTCTTCCGTGTACTCTACAGGGATTCATGCCAGCAACTGAACTGCTGCTTTTGGGTCCCAGAAAAATACTGGGTTTTGTTGTTGGCTTTTTTTTTTTTTTTTTTCCGTTATTAAGGAGTATCCAGAATGTAGCAAAGAAAAATAAATATTCTTTATTTAAACCACTTGTAAATCAGGTTAATTATTTTGGAACATATTTTTCACCAGGTCTTTTTCAACAGTGGTTCTGCTGTACCTACTGGTACAGCATAATCCCATAGATTATGGGAGTGTAGATTATGGGAGAACTAGATGATCCGGCCTCACCCCCATTTCCCATTCTGGTTTACAAACATTTATGCCAGTGTTTGGAAAATGCAGCCTACTGATTTCTGAATTTGGAAATTCAGCATTGACATAGTTTAAACCATATATAACCCCATGTGATAGGTATGCTGCCTACTCTCTGCACGTTCTGTATATTTGGGTAAGTGCTACGCTGTGACTTTAATAAATATCCTGTATGCATAACAGCCTCTTACCCTCTTTGTAGTGAGGCACTGTGGAGGGTGTGCTTCCAAAACAGGTCAGCGAATTTGGAGGCCACAGCAAGAAGGAATAACTGATGCCGCAAAGTAATTTATGGACAAGTTAAGTGAGAAGACAGCATTGCCACTGACTCAAGCCATCCTGTAGTCTCCTTGCCCCAGGGTTGGTTCCCTCTATACTCTGTGCCATTACATCCTTTGTGCCACCACAGGGCTTCATGCGGAGGATCAAGTCCAGGAGAAAACCTATGCTCGGAAAAAGGCCTTGGCTGGCTTTAACATGGTCCACTGCATGAACACACACCTTCTGATGCCAGAACAAGAGAGAGGACAGTGTCCAGTCAGAAAAAATCACAGCAGAGAGAGAATGGAACTGCTTCTTTTGGCTTCAGTACTGGACTCAAGTGTTTGTGGAACCAAGGCTTTCCAGCGCCAGGTCTGGATCCCTTGAATTAACATCGTTAAACCATGAATAAAATCTTATTTTGGCAGATAATTTTCTCTGGTCTGCGGTAAACAGCATCCATTGCTTATTCAGTCAGGTTCCTGGAATACAGGCAATAAATATGCCTCTTTTATATTGTTTTTGTGGAAGTTTGGATAATAATGCTGGATAGAAGCTGGTCTTTACCAGTCTAAGTCAGGCTGCACTCAATTTTCTCACACTCTAAAGAAAGATATTACAGACTGACATGTATGCTTCAGCACATGTTAGTCGTGTCCCTTCCTACGTGGCCGGGAAGGGTCTGCTCAGTTTTAGAGTGGTTCTTACCATGTTTTTCCACTCCACAAGTACAAGTAGGATTGCTGTAAGGGTCTGCAGCACCAGGCGATTTGTCAGGTTGTACGACATGTCTGTGAGTGAAGCAACCACGAGTGAGGCAAGGTCCAGGATGGCCGCAGTGCAGCTCCACACAGAAAAAAAAGCCTTCCAAATGTTACAGAATCGCTCAGTCAGAAATCCCAAATAATGAAAGAAATAAGCCAGATGCCCTACACAGAGAGAAGGACCGTGTGTTTTAGGGGCTGGGTTTAAGAGCTTTAAAAAGTAACAGAAAATTGAGTCCCTGTTCCAAAAAGCCCACGTAGGGTGGGGGTGCCACAGGGCCCCCAAAGACAGAACAGACTCAGCTCAGTGCTGAGTGGAAGGGCCCAGGCACCCCCAGTGCACAGTGGGTCCGTGTGAAAGCTTTGGTCAGTAAAATAAGTTCATGGATATCTCAGGTTGGAGGAGAACTCTTCTGCTGATATGTAAACCAGCATCAGGAGGATGAAAACACAAATTCTCTTACAAACCACACCAGCCAGAGATAGGGCTGTGAAACACTGAGAATATAGGTGTACCACACAAACTTAGGAAGTAAAGTGCTTTAACATCCTCACAGCTACTGCCAGCCCTCTACAAACCTCTTTCCATTCTGGCATAGAGCCACACATTCCCCCCTACCTTCCCCCAACCTTTTGTTTCACTACATTTCTGATTGGAAACATCTCCTTTGGTTGTCAGAGTGTTGCTTTCATTTGCAGCTCTACTTTGTTTTGCAAAATCGCTCAGGAGTTCTTCTTGATCCAAAGACAATTGTTTGAAAGCATTTCAGCAAAGCCAGCAGGAAGACAGACCTCTATTTATTCTTGTGATTCGCTTTCTCTATCATTTGCCTCGCTCTTTTCCTTGAATCTGCTGATGACCACTAATTTGTGCATTTAGAATCCAAGGGAAGGCCCGCTTTTATATTTTCAGAAAAAGATGGTGTTATTTTCTACCCTTTGCAAGATGCCACATGTGCAATTTGCTTCCTGCCTTGAGCTCTGAAATCACCACAACAATGCCTTCTGCCATCAAGGTCTAGGGGCCTCCTCTACAGCAAAACACTTGAACAAACACTTCAAGTTGAGCCCCTGCATATCCTTATTGAACATGGAGAGGGCCTTGGAGTATACCTTCAAATGCCCGGATTTTTTTTTTTTTTTTTTTTTTTTTTTGTATGAGGATTCTAAAGATTCGCCTTCAGAATGGAACTGATGACATTTTTTACACAGAAAGTTGCTTTTAACTTGAAGTGGCTGTTCAGCTGATAGCAAAAATTTCACATCGTTCAGTACTCCACAAGAGGAAAAACAATGCACTCCTCAAAGCCAAGCTTCCAACTGGAAACCATTTATTTATTTAGTTTTTCATTCTTACAAAACATGAAAAATTATGAAAATTTCAAGGCCATTATCCCTAGGTCTAAACTAAAAAAACTGACATGAAAACAAAAGGATAAGAAATCTGTTGTTTGTTTTTCCTGCTTTGCAGAGGAAAGGTCTGGAGATCAGATATGGTCACTCCTGAGGCAGAGCCCGATTCCCCATGGTCAGAGTGGTCAAGTTATGTGTTCCTAAACTTCAGGCTTCTTCAGACTAATCTCTTCTCCGGAAGGATAATTTGTAATGCTGTTTTCTGTAGCTGTAAATAAGCTTTAAAGTACTGGAAAATTGCCCCAGCAATCTGTTCCTTTTACCTTAGCACAGCCAGAAACATCTCAGGGATTGTATTTGGTGCCTGGAGACGTCTCCAGGATCACTGTGTGGGCACAGGATCACTTTGTGGGCAAAGTACCACAAAACCAGCAAAGATGCCCCAGGGCTGAACTGCTGAGTGAAGAATTGCAAATATTTGCATCAGACAGATGTACTTAGGGTTAGTAACCAGTTCCTGACCTGGGGAATTCTGCAGGAAGTCTTCACCTGAGTAGTCTGAAAGATCAGGCCTGGTGACATTCATACTAAGATGTAGCTGTGCTGTTATCTTGGTTGGAGTGTGGGATTTACGTAAACATCTTCCCCTTACTGAGCATCAGTCAATTCAAACAACTTCTATAAGTGGTTTCCATGCTAAAGAGGACTGTGTTTACATCTTGAGCAGCTGTTGCTGTTTTTTGGTCCTGTGCAAAAAAAAATTAATAAAAATAAATAAATAAAACAAAAACCTCTTTAACTTCACATGTATTACCCTCTTTCCATTCCTCTTGGACATAGTGGCTGCTTTGTTCCTCTCACAGCAAAAAAAAAAAAAAAAAAAAAAAAAAAAAAAAAAAAACAACAACACAGGAAATCTGGCCAGAAGAAGGAATATTCCCACCCCACGGGATACCCAAGTTTCGTGAAGTGCTGTTGTGATTCCACTGCCAGCCCCTTTCCAGACATGAAAAAAGAAAAGAAGAGACATAGGAGGAAGGAAGGAAGAGAAAGGGCTTTTTTTTTTTTTCTACTGCAAATGCATAGAGACATCTTCTGCTGATGTCATTGCAGCTCATTTTCTGCCTCTCTGTGATACGGGGAAGGATCTGGCAGCCCGGGACAGCAGGGCTCTGCCCTGATCATTGCTCTGTTGACAGCAAATGCTCAGCAGCTGTCACACCTGTGTCAGACACCTCCAGTGAGACGCCCTGGGGAGTGCCTTCAAGATATAGGGCTGGGAGTTCCTCTAGGTTGTTTGAAGCCAGCTTCTGGCCACCCTAATCACTGCTCTGAGGTTTCCTGAGAGAAGGTTATAGTCCATATTTCTGCCTTAAGAATGAAACACTAAGACTTGCTCTTCAGTGTTTATTCTTTGCAGATACAAGCATAAAAAAAACACCCTGTGCATTTCCGTTTGCAACCTGAGTACTTTAAACAGATGGAAGCACAAGGAAGAACATAGCTTTTTATATCTTATTCATTCTGCAATTCACACGTCCCTGACAAGATTTTTTTTTAAATTTGGGACCTATGCATCAACAAATCTTACCTTGCCAAGCTGTTCCAAGTAAAGTCTGATGAAAGCCACCTTTGATTTATTTTTTTGCTTGCATTAAATGTCTTTTTGAACTCTAATGTGGGTGGCTGACCTTTAGAATCAGAAGCTATACTGGTGCAATGCAGCGAGAAGCACTGAACAGGAGCACTGACAGTGGAATGAGAAGTGACTGGTGGGGCTGAGGTACACCTGTCACATTAATGATGCCAGGGGAACCTGGTGGTCACATGTTTGTTGTTATTGGTGGTGTTTTCCCTATAATCTCACTTCTGCAAATTAGCTAGGGAGATTTACATCCGCAAGTCCAGCTCCAGAGGCACCCTGCATAATGTTTAGAGGAACTCTGGTTCCTTTTCCCTGGAATGCAAGATCAAGAGAGGGCTTATGCATTAAAAATGATAAACTAAATCAAACAGCAGTGGCTTATTCTTTAAAGTAAACAGAGCAAAGGCTCAGTGTCAGCCACAGCAGCAGTCAGGTGCATGCTGACAAAGGAAAGAGAATGAAAAAAATGTTTTCCTAACAGACAAAGTTATTGGAGTTTGTTTACGTTTTCCAGAGAGGAAAATAATCTTTTTAAAGAAAGCAGATTGATCTTTTACATTTTAACACCACCACCAACCCAGCAGAAGGCAGACTTGTTTGCAGTGAAACCACTGAACTTTATCCAGCTTATGGCTCTGTTTGGAAAAGTGCTGAGCAACTCAGATTCAAAGAGGTCGCCAGAAAACTAGGTGATGCTCTTGGAATCGAACGTGAAGTCAGGATGAGGCAGTGGTTAAGGCAATGACTCCCAGATTTACCATTAATAAGCTGCAGGCGAGGAACTCTAGACCCATGAGCAACTCTGACAACAGGTAATGCTATTTTGCACAGTCATACCAAAGGACACAGCAGTTCAGTGTCCCTGCTGCTGTTTACCTTGCTTCTTGGGGGAAAAAAATGCTTCATTTTTGTTTCCCAAGCTGCCTGGATTCTATCATCTATTCTCAGTTTCTTAACCCCATGCTAAATTGGTACGTGCTTGATTTATTGTTTGTTCCATCAGGGATTAACTTCAAAGAAACACAGTACCAAAATAGAGTACACCAATGAAAAACAGTCTCTTCTGTGAAAATGGGAAAAAAACAGAAAGAACTATATTTTCATATAATGACAGGTATGCATCAGAGAGGATTTTTAGTACCTTATCAATGATAACATGGTATCATCAGTAAGAAGTCAGTGACTTCAAGCTTTTTATTCCTTTTTCTCATGCAAAGCTGTTACTACTATAAAGAGCCTGATCTATCCTTATTTTTGATAATGTTGACAATGCAAAGGAGACAAAACTGCCTGAACAGCAGCATTGCAGTGACTTTTGGCAACAGCATCCTGCTACCTACTCTTGCTTTGGAGCCACATCCAAGAAATACTGCTGGGTTAAATGAAGATTAGGAGGAGTGGAAGGCAATGCAGGCTGTGTGCTGGAAAGTTCTGGAAGGAGGTCCCTGAAGGATGGCTCAATGTGACAATGTTGACTTCCAAACAAATTTAAAGATTACGTCAGTCAATGGAAATGTTCTTAGCTGCTTTGTATCCCATGCTCTGAAGTCCAGTCTGGAGTGCAGCCCCTTGTCTCTACCTGCTGGAGTGCAGCACTGCCAGCGCTGGGATCGTGTTTTCATCACATCCATGAAAACAACATCATGCAGAGGGGATTTGCTGAGTAACAACAACCCATTTCTGTCTTCATAACAAGAAATGTGTCTGCGTGTGGATATTTTTTTACTGGTTGCAGTAGTTATATTTTTATTAGTGCTGCTACTTTTTAACAGTAATGGCAAGATTTTATAACTCATCTGAGCCAGATCAGTAACTGCTGCCCCTGAAGGGCAGACCTTACTTTACCCTTTTCCTTCTCTAATTCCATCTTCCTCTGCCTCTGTTCATTCTCCTTGCTTTGCATTTCTTTTCCCACTCATACAAAGCCATACCCCCAGAACTTAATCCCAGTAACGCTTTTCCCACCAGCAAAGCCAGTCTGAGAGGCTCTTCCTTTTCTTATTCCTTTACCTGTTCCCACTCTCTGCTATGCTTCTCCTACTTCTTTCCCAGATGTATTTATATAACCATTTGTACAGTTATGTTGCCAACCACATCATTAAAATCATCCAAATCCCACTTTAGAAGTAGTTTGTTTGTTTTTTAAATCCCTCTTTGTCCTTCTGGTGGTTGTGATCAGAGCACAGCCCAACCCAGCCCCACAGCCCCCCCAGTCAGCACAGCCGAGGGCACTGAACTATGGTGGTGAGTCAGCTGGGTTTGTAAAGAAGAGAGCCAAGCATGCCAGTACAGGGTACCAGTGAGGTTTTTGCCTAAAGAAGCTGTGGTGCCCCAGCCCTGGAGGTGCTCATGGCCAGGTTGGATGGGACCCTGGGCAGCCTGAGCTGGTGGGGGGCAGTCCTACCCACAGTGGGTGGGTTGGAGCTTAATGATCTTTAAATTCCTTTCCAACCAAAGCCATTCTGTGATTCTGTGACTCTCTTTCACAAGGCTTTGCCATTAGAGGAGATGAATGTCTTAAGTTTGTTTCTAGTAAAGACTGCAGTGAGTGCAAAATGATAATTTTCAGCAACAGATGAACTAGAAATTCGAACAACTGTAAGTATGAGTCTCTACAATGACAAACAAAAGGCTAAGAGCTTCAAGGTGGCAGCTGTGTTTTCAGCTTTGATCATAGAAATTGAGAGTTGGTGCCGGTTGGGAACCATAAAGCTTTTCCTGGGATCAACAAAGAAGCAATTTTGCTGTAGGAACTTGTGGGTCTTATTTGTGACTGATCTGTGCTATATCTATTACCTGCAGGTATAATGAAGAACATTTTCTAGGTTTGAAATGAAAAAGTGTTCATCATCATAGTTGTGACTGCTTGGTATCAGTCCCTGTTAAATACAGTATGATATTCTTCAAAGTCTGGATTTCAGAAACCTTCAAACCTACAAGCTTTTAATAGTTCTTTGTCTAGGGTTATGTGCACCCTCAATCAACAGCACACAAAGAGCTCCATCATGCTGTAATTTATGTGCTTGTGTAAACTACAACTGCCAGTTTAGATGTTTGTATGAGATACAGATTTTTGTTTGTAAAGAATATATATGCTGAGAGCTGAATTCTTTGAACACCAGGCAGAAGGGAACATTGTTTCCTCAGTGGGTTAATGACTTGTTTATACCGAACATAGAAATAGTTCTCAGCAAGTTTCTGTTCATCAGGTGATGACTCCACCTTGCTACCTGGAAGCTGCATTAGTAAGTCTCAAGTCAAAAGCTGGAGAAAGTCAGTAACACTTCAGGAGAAGTGTCAAAATTATCACTCTGATTAAATTGCAGATCACAGGTATCTGTGATGGGGGTAAAGGCTTGGGTCTGAATATTGCTTCAATGATAATCTAAGCACACGTTTTTGCCTTCAGCAAGATTTACTTCTGAGAGTGGAAGATAGAGTTTCACCCTAAGAATGAGGATTACTGTGTATGGGAACATCCTGGCAGTATTTGAGGTGAAGGAGCAAATGTATGTCTCAGAGTTCATCTAAAGTACGTGTATATATACTTACATTATAATCATCATTCTCCTCTATTGCATTAAACTTGAATTTAAACCAGGTAACTCAGTTTGTAAACCACAGTAAATAATTATTTTTCATAACTGTGTCTGTATCAACTTATGTACCTATTTCCTATTATCTCTCTTGTGTTCAAAGCAATGTGAGTGTAACTCAAACACCAACGCATTTGTTCTTCTAGATGTGGTGACTCTTAAATTTTGGGTTGTTAATTAGATGTTTCAAAGGACCAGTCTTAGAGGAAAAATATCATCACAGTAAGAGAATGTCACTTAAAATCTCAAAGATATGACTAAGTCAGCAAATAAAAAGCATAGCAGACTAGCTGTTGTTATCATATAGAACAATAACAAAAGGAAGAATATTCATTCTAGAAATTGCTGCTGTTGTATGACATTTAGAATGAATGCTGCCTAGCTTAACCTCAGTTCAGAGTCTAAGTTTCAAGAGGGTTTTAGGGCATTTGCTGATGGGAATCTAAAGTGGAATATGTGTTCAGTGTCAGAGGGAACAGAGCTCTTGTTTACAATCAGATCTGCTTTCTGACCTTCATTCACTAAAAGCCCCCACTCGGCCTTAGAATTCTGAATGTTCTCACTACCAGTGCGTTCCAGACATCTTATTTCTTATTGCCAGGACTAAAGCTCAGCTAGGCACACTGTTTACAGTTGCTACTCATGCTTTGCTAAGCTGCTGCAGATATTGTTATCTCAAATTGTTTCTAATGCTATCTTACTCTATTCAATGAAGTTTACTAAGGGCGTTAAGATTAAATTTTTGATCTGTACCTGAACTTTAGCAAAATCCTTTTGGAAAGCTTCTGTGGAGTTCAGTATTCATTTTCTTTGTTTGTTTGAACAAGTCTGTCTAGCTCTTTCTCGTATAAACCAAGAGCTTTCAAGGAGTCATAGTAGAGTTTGTAATTTTTATGAATAAGAACCATAGTAGTGACATCAGAAAGGATAGAAAAGATCAAAGGCATGTGCCTCAATGCTTTAGTATCCCCGTAATCTAGGTAGAATTCAGGCAAGACAGTGTCTGCGAGGTTATTTCATCTGTCTTAGAAGTTCATGGAAGAACATTTCTTGCTCTTTCCAAAGATGTGCATGGTCTGCTTCTTTGCAGGCATTCTTGGCCTGTGAGGACTTATTTTTCAAGCACCAAGATATATGCAAGTCATCAGCAAAAGCTAGAAAAGATATAAAGTATGTCCTATCAAAACTTCGAAGTAAAGAGAGAGAAAAAAAGAAGCAGCTATGACTGCGTGGTTCACAGAAGACTTATTTTTCTAATGCTACTGATTTGACAAGGAGAGCGCTCCGATGTTTGCGGTGATGGGAAGTAGCATAAAACACCAATGCTGTCAGCACTGCCAGAATTACATATTTAACCACAATATTACTTTATGCAGAGATGTAACAGAATCAACTTTTTGCCATAAGACAAGTAAGATGTTAACAGTTAGGGGGCATGTGGATATCACCTAGTTACTTTAGGTTGCAGCTAGCTCACTATAGGACTGTACAGAGATCTGTAGCTGGAGGTAACTGTGTTGAGGAGGAAGGGCTAGAAAGCCATTCCAGCTGTGACAGAGAGAGAAGTTATGCTGTGTTTTGTAGATGATGAATGAAAACAAGTTCTAACGCTGCTTTCTGGTTCATTTCTGCTCAAAACTTCCTGCGATTATAAATATTCCATGTTAGATACCCTGTTAAAAGAGAAACCTTCTGAGTTTATGGATATAAATCCCCAGATGAGATGGAGGTCGAAAAAATTGACAAATAGGGATAAAAACAAACACTGCGAAAATAAGAGCAGACAAAGATGTGAGAGGAGAAAATTATACTTTGGCCATCTCCTTGAAGGAGATGTTCAGGAGTTAGCAGGAAATTACAGTGTTACTATGAAGTTTCTTAAATCAGTCAAAAGAAGTCATGGATTTTGAAACCGGGTTTTATTTGGTTTTGAATGAACAACTATAGAATCCTACTGACTGAATCCAGGTAAGTAAACAGTGAATGAAATCAATCCATCCCACTTCTCCTTTAATTAAGATGCATTATTTTCTTTGTTTGCATGATATACTTCACCTTTAATTTTTTTCTCCCCGCAGGGTCTGTAGGCTGTATTTAAAACAGTTTTCTGTCTTTTTTGTAACTTTGTCCTTTTTCCTTTTCCCATAATTCACAATCGACCCTGACTGCAGTTCCAAGAACAATTGGGACTGTTTTATGAAATCAATAGGAACGTTTTACTGCTTGTTACTCTTTGCCAGGGCTGCTTTCTTACCTTGTTCCTAGCTGTGCTGATGTTCTATGTTGTTTTGTTGTTTTTTTTAAATAGCAAACATAGTAACCAACAATGTAAATTGTCTCATCGGTTCCTTTTCCACTTGGTCCAAGGAAAATTCAGATAGAAGCACTTAAGAAAATTGCTTTGTGCAGATAACGAAAAAGAACTTCTTTCATTACTCCTGGATCGAGGAGGATGGATGGAAGAAACAAATGTAGGAGGTTTTCCTTCTCTAGAAGTTTTGTTGCTCTCTCTGAAACACAAGCCACACCCTGGTAAGGAAGACAGGCTTTACTGCTGGTTTATAAAGGAGTTGTTCCCACATGTACAGAGCATCTCCTCTCCTATGAGGGATGAAGAAATGTATGAGATATGCCTGAATTGAAATCTCATCATAACTCTCTTAGTCACTACAAGAGTTATTACTTCTGGGTGTTCATCACCTTACGAAGTGGAGTTAACAGACAGTAACGAGATAAAAGGAAATGTTGGCCCTTTAAAGAATAAGGGAATTTTCCTACTGATTTGACTGGAGTCAGGGTTTCACCTTGTGTATTTAGCCTACTGAATGTCCTAAACTGCACTGCAGAGCAGGTGCTTTCCTGTCTCTCTAGTGGCTAGTGTCCTCAGATCTTACAGATCTCTGCAAGACTTTAATTCCCTATCCCTGCTTGTCACATGTCCTATAAGCTACTTTCTTTGAAAACTGCTTTGAAAATAGGTATACTCTGCACACAGGTGTTGGATTGATGCAGAGCCTGAGCTGGTCAGCTGGTCCTCTTGTTGTAGGGGCTGTTTATTTATTACTGATTAAATCAAGCATCAGGCTTGACAGCAAAGTCTACTTATCATTTGAGCCTCCAGAAAAAGAAACTGGAATTTAATTTTATTATGAGTTTGCCTTAGAATCATTTCATTCAGATTCATGACCCTGCACTCACGTATAAGATATTCAAGAGATTAATCTTATTTTAAATGACAGGTGAAAGTCTTCGGATCGGGCATATGGTACATATCTATCTGTGCAGCAAGTCTCCAAATGGATTATTCCTAGATAATTAACAGATTTCAAAGCACTGACTCAGTGATAATAATTCATTCCAGAGTTCAGATACATACTTGATTGACTTTAATTTAAATATGTTAAAGTAATAATAATAATAATAAATTCTGTAATTCAGGCATTGTAAGAGCTTAAAAGCAAGTGTCAGTTTGTGCTGCGTCTCCCAGCAGATTAGTTTTCTAATATATCTGTTTTCTAATGAAACTGCAGTGGTGAAGCTGTAATTTGGGCTATCTGCCAAATGTTCTTATTCCTATTTACATTAAATGCTTCAGCTGAAACTGACACATATTAGAAATTTTCAAAATACATGCCAGATTTATACAGCACACAGAGAGAATGAGACATTTTTCATTCGAGATGGAGATTCCTGCTTATCAGAAGTCCATCTCAATCATTTCATCCCAATGAGCTTCTTTTAATAAATACTAATAACTGTACAAATTATACAATACAGTTTGTATTCTTAGAACCTGAGATTATCAAATCTTCTGCCACAAGGCTGAGTGTTTTAACAGCCTAGCTATTAACAACACCTTGGTGTCACCATTTCTATCTCTGAGTACTCAAGGAGGGACATAGCAGGGTGGTGGTGGTGTTAGACTGGGCCCCAGAAAAGACTTTGATACTCTGCCAAGTGATCTCCAGTCTTTGCTAGGGTGCCAGTCACCTGCTATTTAAGGCTGGCCACAGTGGTGGGCCCTCAAGATGTATGGAGAAGAAAAAAACAAATATCTGAAGAAACTGAAGCAACGTTTCCATAAATGCCTAACACTATTTTTGCCATCTTGTGCCGTGTCTTTTACTCTACAGAAAAGCAAGAGGTGGTACAGAAGCACCTCCTTCTACTGGCAGTAATGTGGAGGTCTGCTCTGTGCCACTGACTGGTACTGAACATGGTGTGGATGCAGACCGCAGGCAGTGCTCCTGGAGGTGTTCATAGAATCATAGAATCATAGAATGGCCTGGGTTGAAAAGGACCACAATGATCATAGAGTTTCAACCCCCCTGCTCCTCTAACATTTCTCCCTTTGAATGCCAGGATACACCTTTGAATGAAACAGCAAGCTGCTCTGCTACCGCGGCCGTACTTTATTCCTTACCATCCCTTTTACCCTATACCCACTCCTACTTGCTAGTTCCAGAGCGGTCTTTATGAGTTTACGTGCCCTCTGTTTGTAGCAGGCCCTCTTTGACAAATTGGATGACTTGTTGGTAGGTGCCCTATATGGCCTTTTGGAAAGAATTTTAATTGTTGACAAGGGTAAAGGGCAGATTGATATCTGAGGTAGGGAAAGCCTCCACAATTTATCTTAAAAGAAAAAAAAAGTGCCTCAGGGCTATATTTTGTGATACAGGGAAAGAAATGTGTCAAAAAAATTACGATACTCACATTTTACAGACTTCATGCATTTAGACAATCTTGAGTCTGAATAGTCAAAAATTTACAAAGGAAAAGAAATGTTTTCATTAATAACAGGAACTTCAATGATTTTTCTGTATGATTCTAACTCTGGGAACTCAGCTCCCTGTATGACCCTAAATATTTCAGGAAGGAAGTATGGTCAGAAACAAATCAGTTAAAAAAGGAATTTTGTGTCGTTATGAGAAAACAGGTATTTTCTTCAGAATGGTGAATGAATGGCACTGTCCCTGACCTTATCGATGCTCTGGTGAGTGTGAAGAAATTATAGTAAAGCTGCTGAGTTACATTTACATTCATTCAAAATCAGAAGGAGGTCAGAATAGGTAATAACATATATCTTTATTTTAGAAAAGATTGCCAATATGCAGTTACAACATTCTGTCAGAACTTAACCTTGATCTCATATCTCTAGTGATTAGTCCAATGGTTCAGTTATCACAAAGAAAGTTATTTAACATTATGTTCACTAAAATTAGGTCTGAGGTCTCATGGCCTTAAACAGATTTAACTGCTCCTCAGGTAGTGAAATGACAGACTTCTCTGCCATTATGTCATTATTGAGCTATAGCTCTCCAGAAGTAAACTTATATATATAAATACATGTAGCTAGCTCTGAAAGTAATGCTTGCTATTTATTTCCATGGAAACTCAAATAGATAAAAAGAGCACAATAACACTATTTGATAGAGCAAATTCTCAGCTACAAAACACTGTTTTTCAACATAGTCACCAGCATTAGCTGATTCATGTGGATGAGCTGATCGAGACTCTCTTCATTTTGTGGTGTGACAGCTGTGCTGGCAATCCAGAATGTGACTTGTCTTTCACACTGCTGTCACCACTGCTGAAACGCAACACCCGCCACCTCACTGTGCTCACATCCAGTTTGGTCTCCACAGCAGTTCAGCAAGTATCAATGCATGTCAGTGGGTGCCATTTTTTTTTCCACATGGAGGAATTCAGTGACACACCTTTGCTTAATACACATTTCCATGTCAGACATCACTGTGTCCGAGTGCCCCTCTGCTTCCACCTGTCACACGGCAACAACATGTAATGGAATATTGGCAGAAAGGTTCAGCCTCTACTGCCATCCCACCAACATCCCCCTCTGACATCGTGGGCTAACATCATAACACAGGAGACAATACTTTTGGAGTGGCCCTCATGCATTTATATATATATATATTAAGGTGCTCAGCACCTTTAAAGATATCACTGTTGTCACGTACCTGTGTTTTCCTGTCTTTTTGCCCTACCTGCATACAGTGTGGAAAGTGAATATTCTTTATTTCCCAGACTTATAAATAAATCATATACTTTTTTTTCTGTCTGCTTTTCTTCTGATTACACATCAGCAAGTGATTGCAATTGCTTCATCATAGACACATTTTTGTATGGTAGATATCATAGTCAAATAAGCAACTTTTACATTTCTTTTGTTAAGAAAATCCTCTGTATAATTTTATTCATGTTTTAAGTTTCTAGAAATCCTTTCCCTAACCTCTTCTGAAAAGCATCAGTGTCTTTAGTTAGAGCTGGCAGCATCGGCTTTCTCACTGTGGCAATTAAGCTGCTCTGTGATTAGCAGCGGGTTATGCAATAGACTAGAAGACATTGCATCTTCCCCTCTGCTTTTTCTCCAAGGGCCAGTAAAGTAACACTTCATGTCATCAAGGACAGGAGCACCCTGAGAATAAATAGAGATCTGTGGTCTTGGAGAAAATGCAACTGCCATAAATACATAAATGTCTTTTTTTTTTTTTTTTTTTAAGTAACTAATGTGCACGTGGCTTACTACTTAGTCCAAACCTTTTGGAAGTGAAAATCTTTGTCACTGCAAAACATTCTTGATGCATCCTATACATAAATGTCTATTAATAATGTGCTGTCAGTGCTGTGAAACAAAATAAACAATCAGAAAACAGATGAAGCATCACCAGGAGAAAGCAAGAAGAGCTCTGTTAAATTTATAATATTAGTGAAATAGAACTCGAGCCCTCAAAGGTGATTAAGTGCTTAACACCTGCTAGTTTCAGCAGCAATCAGACACTCAAACACTTTTAGAATTTGGGACTGTGCAGGTACTGTAATGAGTACAGGGGGAAAGCATTGAATGAATATTTAACTCAAAAATTTACTCTGACAGGTTTATTTCTTCATTGGGTATTTATTTGTTAGCAGTTTCGTTATCACCATGGCCTGGCATGATACATGAGTAGGATACAGCTTTTACACCAGGCTAGAGACATTCATACCAAGATTTCTTATTTTTCAAGGAGGACTACAACTTTGTTGTCAGGTTTTCCCCTGGGCTAAGCCCTAGGTGGAGTAAACCTCAATGCAGGAACAGCATTCGGTTTTTAAAAACCATTCTTAAAATGTTGGCTCTCTCTTTTCCTTCAGATCAAGGGTTGCCGTCCCTTAGTGGTGATGTTGATGATACCACTCTGCTAATGCTGGAGCAACATCTCTCCTGCAACATCTCTCCTGCATTTTGAGTGTTTGCAGGTTGGGCAATGAATGAGGTGGCATTTGCTCACTAACACTCTGTGATCTGACTCCACAAATAGTTTACCAGGCACAGAGTCCAGCTAAGATCAATGAGATCATTCACATAAGCAAATAAAGATTTGCAGGATCAGGCCCTTGATCGCCGCCTCTCTTCTCTTGGGACTAATGTCCTTTCCCAGCACCACCATAACAACACTCTTTGGCATCTCTTTCTCTAATTGTTTTCCTGCCAGTTTGCCAATTCAATATTTTTTTAATCCCTTGACTTCCTTGAAAGCTCCATCTGTCATTGCCTTCCTAAAGGTTTTAATTTTTGAACAAAAACAACAAAAAAGTGAAAACTCAGGTAAAATTAATTGAAATGGTTGATTCCTCTTATGTTTAATTAGTGGAGCATGATTTCCTCTCTGAATCCTGAAATGTTAGCACATCTTCCTCCAGAGGCTTTCTGTCCTGCAGTGATTCACTTCCCATGCTCACTATGCCACAGAGAATTATCACTGAAAAATGATTTCTTTACATCTATGCACACTCAAAAGCACCATTTCTACAGTGGGTTGCATCATGTGATGTCAGAACTTTAAAGAAAACAATTTCTTAGTGGGAAAAATAGAGAAACCACCAAAGAGCCCAGGGCTGCTTCATTTGAAATCAACAGAGATTTGGACACAGAGTTAAATGGGAACAGAATTAGGTCCCAAGACAGTAAGATCACATGGGGCTGAATTACACAAACACTTCTCACTAAAAGAAATAAATTCTTTGAAGCATTAAGACCTTGTAAATACTGAAGTGCTTCCCTCTGTGCCACCAGTATCTTTATGCCATGTTGCCCCCACTTAGTCTTTTACATTATGGTCTTGAAAGAGAAAAGGAAAGACTTTCAGTTCCCAGAAAATTTTCTCTCTGTAATAAGAGGTGTTTTCAGATGGATTACTGGGAGACTGATGACAAGGAAGGATCATACAGCAGAGGGTGGGCTCACGGGGAAGCAAAAGGTGTGGATCCAGAGGCTGTGGTGAGGGCCATAGAGGATCACTGCTGCTATGTTTCCTTTCTATTATGTTAGCTATTTGCTAGCAAAGGACTTGTGAGGATCTCAACAACATCCCACAGTTACTCCAGAAGACTTCTGAAGGAGATGAGGCTCATTTGCAAAGAGCAGGTGTTGCATGGAGATGCAGGAGGCCTGTGAGCAGGTTTCCTCCAGTCATATCATGGCTGAGAGTGACCCATGGGGGCTGTTAAGGGCTGAGGTGGGAGTTTCAGATGTCACCTCAGCTACCTGAATCTGCTGATGTGGTTAACAGACATTCTCAGTTACAAAATTCCAGCAAGTCCCTCTGCAGACCTGCCTACAGATTGTTGTAGATAGGCCATAGAAGTTCTGAGATCCTACATACTGCAAAACAAGAACTCTGTCCCTGACAGCCCCTTGCCCTTCCAAGTCAGTACCCCAACCCTGCACTTATCTTTGCCTTTTACACTTCCTGTGAGCTGTCCTTACAAATGAAGAAGGGTGCCAGTCCAATGGAGCAGCTAGATAGATAACTAGCAGATATAAGCCACAAGTTTTCGAAAGCTACCCAAATCTTGCTCCGCCATTTACCTTAATGTATTATATTTTATTCTGTTGCATTATCCCTGAATGCCTAAGTAAGCCCACATTATGGCATTATTTGTTACTAGCAAGTTATTGGCCACGAGGCTGTATTTCAATATGGAGAAATAAAAAAAAAATGTGTACAAATTGTGAACTAGCTGTTCCCGGGCTTACAACCATTATATTCTCAATGGACATGTTGACAAAGATCTTAATGGTTGTGAACCAGCTATTTCTGTGTTCATGGCTATTAGAATGTCTCCACTGAGAAGCCAAAAGAGTTTATAATGGTCATGAACTAGCTATTTCTGAGTTAATGGCTATTACGGATTTCAGAGAAATACCAGTGAAGTTTATCATGTTCACGAACTGAGTGTTTCTGTCTCACAGTAACTATAAACTCTGCTGAGAAAGTGAAAGAGTTTGTAGTGGTCACACATGAGCTATTTCTAGGCTCAGTGCTATTACTAACTCAGATAAGAAGCCAAAAGTTCACAGAGTGGTATTTCTTTCGCCTTTGGCAAACTTCATGTAGGAACTGATAAAGCTACTAATGTTTCTCAGAAAACCACACTCTAATTCACAATAACGTCTCTCAGAGTACTACAGTGGCACAAAATCTCTGCTCTGCTCAGAGCCACTGTGGCAACTTGCCAGGAGCCTGAGGGCTGCAACTCATTTATATATGCATTTACATAAATTTACATGAATTTTGTGTCAATTTGTATTCCATCAATGTTGCAATGAAACCTATACTGAAGTGAATAAACAACATATAGCTAACTGACTAATACTAACATTGTATTTCTTTTTAAATTTTTCTTCCTTTCATTCTCTTTTCCTTTTCATCTTTCTAATGCCTGTTTCTTACTTAGATTGACTTCCAATCCTGGAGGCAATCTGTTTTTCAGGGTTAAAGAAAAACCCTGTTTCATCTGTGTTTGATGGCAGGGAGGCACGGAGTTGTGGCTTCAGCAAACTGCTGATGCTGTACACTTAGCAATCTCCCCAACCACCAGTGACTAATATGCATATTAAAGAGGGCAGTGCAAGCACAGTCCCTTGCTGACCTCCAAATACGAAGCCTTCAGAATATTCATGACATTTTAAATATACACATTAAAAAATCCGGAATATCAGAAGTAGTGGATCTTTTTTGTATGAAAATGTCTGTGAAAGTAGAGTTTTAGAGATAAAATTATCTCAGTGGACCAAATTAATCATTTATAGCAAAGGTCCCCTTTGTGATGGGATCTATTAGGAGGAATTAATGGAGTTCGATGCCGCGATGTACGTTTGCCTTCTCCTAAGGATGCACAATTTATATAATGTTTCATTATTTGACAGCACAGCTTTCAGCAAAGGCCACTGTGACTTCAGATAATTATCTGTATGGACAACAACCTCATATTCTACTTTCTGCCATCCTCACAAAACCATTAGCTTTGAGATGAGGAGTTTGCCACTTGTTGCTTGAGGGTATGACAATATTTTAAAGTGGAGATGAATTTAAATCTTTTATGGTTTTGCCCTGGTTAGGTATCAACAAATAACTTTAAAGACTGAAGATCCTTCTGCAGTTATATGGCACCCAAATGGCTAATGATACTTTCTTGAGAAGCTGTGCTAGAGTAGAAGTGGTGAAAGGGGTTACAGCTGATCACCACCAACTGCAAGTGCAGTTTGCTTTGGTTAAAACTCATTTGTAAGATCTTTTTCAATTACTACAGTTATAGTTTAGTTAGCATGTAACTTGTATTGCTGAACAACTACAGTAATAAAAGCATTTTTAATAGCATTGCTCATCTGAGTGACCAGACACTTGTGTCTGGGCCTGTATCACTGGGGTACTTCAATATCTCCATCAGGGGTGGAGGCTTTCAAACTTACACCTTAAATTTCAGAGAAAAATAAATAAATAAATTAAACATACCAGGTAAGAATTTACTGGGACCATAAGTCCTTTATCCCAGAATCTTACCAGGTGGTGCGGCAGTCTTTCAGATAAATCCTTTGGTGGAAGTCAACAAGAATGGAGACCAGGAACAAATACACTAGGAAAAAAACGCAGTGTGGTACCACATTGGGAAGTTTTCTGTGTTTGGCATCTGACTATCTGGCAGTTTTTGGAATAAGGATGTCCTGCTAACAGGTGGTAGAACCAGCATCTAAGTATGGAGGAGTCCTGGTGGATTTTTTAATTCCATGTCTTCCATTAATTGCTTTTGAACCCATTCACAGCTCTGTCCTAGCAATGTTAGGTCAGAAAGAACTGTGAAGAAACATTTGTTTCCTTCCTGGGCTGAGTCTGTGGGAGTGAAGCACAGGAGGACATAGGAAGCCTTTAAGCCAACTGAACGTATGCAAATCCATGGTACCAGATGAGAAACACCCAAGGGTTCTTGGGGAGTTATCTGATGTCACTGTGGGGTCCCCCTCTGTGACCTTAGGGAGATCATGGTATTAAACAGAAGACCTAAAAAGGCAATATGTAGTGATAGATTGAGCTTTGTTTACATAAATATGCTTAAACTATACCTTGCTTTCTCATGAATTCAAAGTGATTTGCAAACATTAAATGAGTCTCACAGTCATTCTCTGGGGAGTGTTGTGCTGGCAGAGATCATCATATCGTATCTGAGATCAGATGAGATTGGGCATTACCAGGGTGGAATGGCTATGCAAATGAAAGCACCATGTGGCTGCATGACTGAGCCAGGACCACAGCAGCAGGAAGGTTAGGCTAGCTCAGTGGAGATGACATAAACTACAGCAGAGCAGAGAAGCAGAAGCTGGTCCTACATGCCTCTGAGCAAAGTGCAAGCCATACTAGAGTCTTTTGCTGACGTAGTTGCTAGCATCTTCAAGAGAAGAATGAGAAGGTAGAAAGAGGTCTCTTCCAATACCTCTTCTACCAGTCCCCACGAGAGTTTTGTAGACCAATAAGGAACAGAACCAATATATCTGTGCTACTGCTGTAGCAGTCTGCAGGACACTGTACCTGCTTTAGGTGAAGTGACCTGCAGAGCTCCAGTTATTCACAGCATGGTGGCCAGTCTTATACATTAAGAGACTGGTCCTTTTTTTCTGACCTCACCCCTTCAGGGAATTAGCCTTCCACTGTTTTAAAAGATGTCCATCATCTCAGTGTTGCACAGGGAAAGAGAAGATTGGAGCAGTCAGCCAAGCCATCAGACATTCACAGTGAAATGCTAAGCAATATAGATGTTGATTACATCTTGTTCAGAGCTCCAAATTCAGCCTGAAGAAATCCTTTAACAAAAAGTAACTATCAAGCTCAAAAGAAATAAGTTTCTTCCTTTTGTGTTATCTGGAGATAATGCTGTTTCAAAAGCGTTGAAAAAACATATCATGGGTTTGGCTTCATGTTTTAGATTACTTCTTAAGACACAATATTACTTCACAATTCTGCTTCGTAATGCAAGCAAGAAAACTTCTGGAAAAAATTGTTAATAGCTATATAAAGAACAAACAGTTGACACATGCAGAGGACTGGTTGTGAAGTGATGAAGCAAGGTAGAGTTTTGATACGCATTATCAACAGCTTATTGTGACAGAAACACGATGTTTTCAGAGATAATTATTACTGTAGTTCTCTGGAAATCCCCATCTGGCTAAGTAGCTCAAGGCTATAGAAGAAATGCAGCTCCTCTGGGGTTTGCAGCTCAAGGTGCAGCTTGAGAGAAGCAGCCTCACCTGGAAGTCCTGGCATTGATATGGAGAGGGTGGCAGAGGACAGAGGTAAAGTACTTGTAGAAAAAAAAAATGGGTTTAGAGTCTTCTCAGTTTCTGAAGGCTGAAGAATCTGGCTGGAATGAGATGGGGACCTGTGGAGCAAGTCATAGAGATACTTGGAGTGCTCACTCAGCAACATTTTAGTTGTTCAGTCTAAGTTACCTTTGCTGAAAACTATTTCACTTATCAAAACCACATTATGACTTGAAATCAAGGTCTATACACTCAGTCACAGCCTTCAGCTGTTTAGAATCATAGAATATCACAAGTTTGAAGGGACCCACATGGATCAAGTCTAACACCTGGTTCCACATAAGACCACCCAACATTCAAGCATTACGTGTAAGACTGCTGCACGAACACATCTTGAACTCCAGCAGGCTTGTTCCTCTGTGTAACCTACTCTAGGGAACTTGCTTCAGCATGGGGCTGGACTAGGTGATCTCCAGAGGTCCCTTCCAACCCCTATGGTTCTGTGAGTCTGCGATTCTGTAACATCTTTGATATTTTTTGCAGGCTTAATACGGAAATAATCAAATCATTGCTGCAACACAAAAATCTAACCTACAAATGTATTGCCCAGGAGAAGTGCACCTATATTTCCCTCTGTGTAGGAATTGCTAGGTCATGGCCTGAACAAATGATTGAGCACCAGGTGAGAAGGTGTGGCTAACCCTGGGAGCTCAGGTACATTGCTTGCATCTGAGCAACCAGAACCTTGTATCTGAGCAACCTTACCTTCATTTAAGAGTTAGTAGCTGAGAGAGCAACATCTCTCTTCATAGATTGTGCTCTTCTTGAGATGTCACTAGTCTTTGGAAAGGGTGAACCATCTTCTTCTATATTGCTTTCTAAATTAAATCTTAATGAGAACCTTTATGAGCATGCTCCTTTTCTAGTAGAAGGCATTATCATCACCTTCCATTTCTTCATGCCCTCTACACTCATCTTCTGGTATACAGAGATTACTTCATTTCATGTGTCTAATGCAACCTGAATGTTTGCTGTATGGGAACAATACTTGCTCCTTCTGTATAGATAGCACCTAGTATATATTGATCCTGTACAACACAAAGCAGTCAGAAATGATAGGGAGCTGAGATTGGGCTGAAGCACAACTTCTGTATTTCAGCTGAATGGCTTCTTCAGGATCAGGGACATCGGTGGTCATGTTTTCCCAGTAAGTTGGGATATACTCAAAGGCAGGAGCTGTCACTTTCTGGAAGGATTAAAGAAATGAGTTTGCATGGATCAGATAGCAGTGATTACCATAAGAAATCACAATATATACTGAGAAGCGTCTCAGTCAGTTGCAGCAGACTGTCAGATGTAAGCCTGCATACAAATGGGGCAGATAATTAAAATAAGTCTAATGTGACTCCAAAAAAAAGTTGAGAAATTTATAGCAAGAAATGAGAAAATACAGTAAATAACTTTTTTTTTTCCTGCAAAGGAATAAAAAATATATATTTTTACTCACTGTCATGCCAGTTGTGACAAGAAGTGCTATCTTCCCAGCTTCACGCATAGCTAAAATTATACATCCCTTTGGGAAGAAGTTTTGGGTACAGCAAACATCATATTAGTGTTCCTTCAAATAAAAAAGAAAAAAAATACTTGACAGAATATTCTTTTTCTGTCACCATGGATGCCTCAATACCGGAAATTCTTGACTACTACTGATAGTTTTCATCCCTACACTGCTAATGCAAGAATTTGCAGCATCATATTGTTGCAGAAACAGTTTTCTAAACACATCTAGAGGAATGCCGAGCTTCAGTGCAAGCTTCAGAGCTATGGTTTGGGAAAATGGGAACAGTTTAACTAAGTTTTAGCAAGTATTTCAGGCGTTATTTCAATTTGTTGTCACAATTGCTTAGAAGTCATAAAAATGTTCAGGCTTTTGCTCACAAGGCAATTATTTCTATGCTGCAGCAGTATCTCTCTCTCTGCAGAATCTCAAAAATATTTTCCATTTCAGTTTTCTGGTCTTTAACAGATCACAAGTTCTGTGCTCCTTATGAACAATGCAAAGGAGAAGTCTAACTGCTGCTTCTATTTATTTCACAAAAAGCTCAACATTATGATGTCATAACTTTAAATTGTATGTGCTAAAATCTATGACAGGGAGTATAAGTTAAAGTAAAGAATAGTTGATAAACTGCTTGGTAAGAAAAGTTGCTCTTATCTGAAAAAAACATGATGACAAAGCAGAACAAATGGAAAAAGTCTTCTCTCCTGAGTATATTTTGACTCTTAAGTTCCTGACTTCACATTTGATTACAGCAAAAAATATACTATGCTGATCGATCATGTTCTTTGAAAGGTTTTCCACAAAATGGTAAGCATTTCTGAAGTCCTACAAAGCAACAGAGGACTTAGTATGGATTTCTGGGCTTTAGGAAGAATATTTTATATTGAGGAATTCCATAAATGGTGCGTAAGTACTTTAGTAACTAATTCAGTGTTCCGCCTTCAAATTCTATTCTCTGTACAGAATTCCATTAACACTGCTGGAATGTCTGTTCCAACTTCTACAGAAGAATAATTAATTTTTTTGAGGTACTTAGGCAGAGTTAGACATACTAAGCATGGTGAGGGCTAAGTCCAAATTAGAGCAGACATTAATTTTTATTTTTAATGAAGCAGTTACAATGAGATGTTGAAAGGCAGTCATACTGATCATAACTCCCATTTGAAAACTCAGGGTAATTAAATTGTATATATAAGGCAACAGAAATGTACACTAAAAAGATTGTTAGAAAAGGTAGTTCCTTTGAAATCTCTTTTAAAATTAAGCACTATTTTTATGGGGGGTTTTCAATATATGTTTTGGCTCTTTAGTTATATTTCATAAATACTATTACCAAAACGATTATTTTTTTTCCTCCCTTAGAAAATACTTTATTTCCTTTATAAACAAGCATTTATGGTGTTCAATATTTTACAGGATAGAGCCCTATTAGCACACTACAGCAAACAGGATAGTTCTTTACAGCTCATTACTGATAGTGCAATGAAGTGCTCTGTTTATTTTAGACCTCACATCACACTTGTCCCCAAAGTATCTCAGCAGCTCAGTGTTTGAACTTATCTCCCTTGAAAAGTAAGATTGCTTCTTCTTATGCATGTGCTTGTGCCTTATCCTGTGTAGCTTGTGATGTGTCAAGATATGAAATTTCCATTGCTTCCCTTAGGAGGCTGTTTTACCCTAGTGGATTTGCCTGGCAAGTAGTTTTTGCCTGAGATGCAAGCTGACTAATTTCAATCTGATAGCCTGAATTGTTCCTTCACCATTAGAAAACTTTTTGGAAAACTCCGTATGCACCCGGCATGCAAAAATTCATTCATTGGGAAGAAAAAAAAAATCAGGAAAGCAGCTTCTGCCAAATGTCCCTTCAACACTACTAGGTCACGAGAGTATGGAAATTCATGAGAGGTGACTCGTGTGCGTATGAGCTCCCATTCTGTCAGCAGTTTCCATTCTTCCACTTAGCTGATGTAAATAACAATGACTCTGTGCTGATTTACCAAAAGAGAATTCGGCACAGCAGTGTCTTTGTTTTGCTACATTTAATTTTAAATTTTGGTTGTTTTCTTCTATTTGTGCTGTGTCTTTTGTCAGCTGTGGTGAAGACCCAGGATGCAGCTACCTAACAGTAACTCCAGTCGGGACAGATGCTGATTTACTTATCGTAAGACACAGAAACACAAGAAATATAAATACTGAGGACTAGGGAATTCAGAGCTTGCTTCCTACATTCCGTATCCAAAAGCAAGATCCTGGTGCTGTGCCAAAGGAAGACATGGGTGACTAGTATCCCTCAGTGCATTGATAACCAAGGAAAGGAAATATGGGGGTGTGGGATAAGTGGGCAGCTGGTGACCAGAGTCCACAGAAGATCTATATCCCCCCCCTGTGCATGAGGTAGCTCTGGAGCAGCCTCCTGGTGTGTCTTAGACCTGTGAAAAGTCAGAAGCAGAAAATACTGCTTTCTAAACCGGCCTGTGATTCTGTTAGTAAAGAAATCAGAGTTGAAAACTGATAAGTTCACTGCACAGTTCCTACGACTGCATGTTTGAGCTTATTCAAACAAGTGTATCACTACCCTGGCACTGCTGCTAAGAAGAGATCAGAGGGGATTACAAAGTATTTTGACATAATAATAGCTAATCAGCTGGGCAGACTCAGACTGCCCTGATCAGTAGAAAAGGTAATGGGATTACAATCAAAAAATAAATAAATAAATGAAAAGAGCACGCTACTCTCTGTGCACACAAAGCAGACACGAAGGTGTGGGAACATGTGCTATCTTACACCCTTATGCAGGTTGCTTCTTACAGATTTCACCAGCTATTGCACTGTAAAATCAGAGAAATGTGGAAATCAAATTTTTAAAATTCTGGAGAACCAATAATGTACACTTGTAACTAAACAAATCCAGTAGCAAGAGAACGTCGTACAGCAAATCGATTCCAGTCTTTCCTCTTGGCGCAAAGCAGGTGGGAGAAGTGTTAAATATTTAGTATTGATCACCGGGACTCAATCTGATGAAAGTAATCTGAGTGGGCAGTCTAAATGGTAGCTAAATTGTCTGTTATTTGGCAATGCCGTGGCAGATGAGGGTGTTACTGTCTGTAGTTCACATTGTTTATACACTTTTCTGAAGTAGTTAGTTTTAGCACAGTGGGAATGAGTGTCTTGCTACAAGTGGAACAGTCCGAATGAATGGCTTCATGGGACTTCTGATTACTTTCTTTTGTGCTGTCATCAATGCAGGAGCAGTTTTGCTACTGTCAGAAGACACTTTCAGTGGTGTTTGAAGAGGATGACTTCAAAAAGCTAATTAAAATGAATACTTTCATAAAGGAGGTTCTCTTCATGATAGTGTCCACATTTTTTTCTTCTTGCTCTTTAACATGGAATTAAATCTCTTTTAATATTGCACTGCATGAAATATTACCTTTGTGACTTGAATGCATGGTATGCCCTTAGAAATACATTTATTTGTGCCCTTGTGCAAGTGATGTGTTGATACTTTTCACTTTAGTACCAAGAAGACCAAAGCACAGTATTTCTGTTCTCAAATACTTTTATAACGCTTATTGCATCTATTGTCAATAGGGAGGAAATGTTTTATGTTTTGATACCTCTGTAGCCCCTGCTGCCTCTCCTTAATATTGCATTTGAGTGCTGCATGATCTTCATTATCAAATACGCCAGTGAAGTACCATGATCCCTCACAGAGAACTGAAGCAGAAGTTCAGAGCAGAAGCTGAAGCAGAAGCAGAAGCTGTGTCTTTATGAACAGTCTAAAGCCTGCTTGTCCTGGTGAATTCCTGGGGTGCTTCCTGGCCTGGATCTGGCTTAGGGGCCAATCTCTTCTTCCAGGTAACTAGCACTAGGATGCAACTTAATGCCTCAAGTTACTCCAGAAGAAGTTCAGGTTGGATATTTGGAAAAACAACTTCTCAGAAAGAGTGGTGAGGCACTGGAACAAACTGCCCAGGGATGTGACACCTCCGTCCCTGGAGGTGCTCAACAAATGTGTAGATGTGGCACTGAGGCACATGGTTTGGTGGGGATGCATTTACAGTTGGACTAGATAATCTTAGAGGTCATTCTCTAATTCTAAATCAACTAGTACTCTTCAGTTTCCTGGAAAGAGCCTGAGAGCTTAATGGTGCCAGGATCAGCACTACAAGTGGGCTGGGTATGAGAAAGCTCTTCTGGAGGCAAAGATCACTGAAAACATAATCAGAAGCAGACAAATTGGATTCAGTGCCAGAGTTCAGCCCATGGCATGTTTAATTCCCCAGTAAAGATGAAGTGTCCTGTCTACTTTCTCAGACCCCTCCTCACACAAGGTTTGAGTTGCTATTGATATAAAGGAGTGCTTGGATAAGTAAAAACTACTTTAAAGACCCAACTATTGTCATAAATGGGGAAATAACTATTTACACTTGCAACAATAACAAGTGCAGCAATGATGTCCATACAATATGAAAAGAAATGGAATTATATTACCAATATAAAGTCACATAGGTTACAAAAACTTATTATTCAACTTCTTGCCCTAAGGAAGTGTGAATAAATATCTTGCACTGAGTTACCTAAAGGCATTGCAAGCTTTGGCAATACAGAAGAATGACAGATAAGTTTTGATAACATCTCTGTTCATGCATGTGATCCTAGCAAAGAAGAGTGGACATAAAACCTTCTAAAGTAAAAAAGAAACCCAAGGGGGTTAGGTTGCTGTGATTCAATATGTTTCCTCAAAAACAAAGAGACTTCCTGAAGTTTCAGTGAAGTATCATTTAGGCTGCTAAGCTTTCTGGTGGCAATTTGTGGTAGAGGCACAGCTCATGTTCATAAAAGTGATTAAGTGGAATGGAAGATATCAGTGGTATAGTATAAACCCCTTCGTGAATAAGATCCAATAAAGCATTTTAGTCTTACTGTGCTGATTTAGTTAGGAAGTCCAGTATTATTCACAGGGTTTAGTCTTCATAAACTTCCTGTACTCAGTACAAATTTTCATTAAAGAGGTATAGCATTAACTCTGTTTTGCAGCTGATATACATAAATAAAATATAAACAAATTGGAAATAACCAGAGCTTATTTTCTTGGCTGTTTTCTGGTGCTTTTTTAATTTCAGAGGAAATCGAGCTGAACATGGACACTACTAATCTTATGTGAAATCTTTCAAGGTGTTTATTTGAACAACGTAAACTACATGCTCTTTCCTGAAGTTCTAAACTACTTTCTTAGTTATTTTGCACTTGCATGAAGCTACTTTCAGTGCTAATAAACATAATAAATCTTAAAATTATTTACAACAGACATGAGTTGAGCAGAGTGCTATCACAGTAAGGCATGATCATGCTTTCATTTTTGCAGGAGGAGTAACTGATGAAGATATTAGATAAGTGGACCAAAATTAGCCTACATTATGGTGATGAATTACATATTCTTAAGATTCATCCTACTGTTCAGTTATAGCAGTGACAGTACTGGGTGAAAATATACTAATTCAACAAACTGAGTTCTCTGACACCCAGAAAGGGATTCATTAATAAAATGCTATATACAAGCTCTTCCTCCCACTGCAAAGCCTGAAACTCTCATCAAACTTCTACTCTCCTCATGGTGCAGTTCCAAGGCTGCTCCCCACACTCTTTCCCTTGCTTTGCTGTGAGCAAGCAGAGTATAATGAATGCTCCTTAAGTACACTTTTCAGTAGCTGTGGGCTAGGGTCTGCCTGGCACAACAACCCCAGGCAACCCTACAGGACTGGGGAGAAGTGGCTGGAAAGCTGCCTGACGGAAAGGGACCTTGGTGTACTGATGGGCAGTCGACTGAATATGGCCCAGGTGGCGAAGAGGGCCAATGGCATCCTGGCTTGTATCAGGAATGGTGTGGTGAGCAGGACTAGGGAAGTAATCCTGCCCCTGTACTCAGCACTGGTGAGGCCTCACCTAGAGTACTGTGTTCAGTTTTGGGCACCTCAATACAGAAAGGACATCAAGGTGCTGGAACAGGTCCAAAGAAGGGCAACAAGGCTTGTGAAGGGCTTGGAGAATATGCCCTACAAGGAGCGACTGAAGGAACTGGGGCTGTTTAGTCTGGGGAAAAGGAAGCTGAGGGGAGACCTTATTGCTCTCTTCCAATATCTGAAAGGTGCTTACAGCGAGAATGGGGCTGGTCTCTTCTCACTGTGAGAAGGTGACAGGTGACAGGACAAGGGGAAATGGCCTCAAGTTGCGCCAGGGGAAGTTTAGGTTGGATATCAGGAAAAACTTCATTACTGAAAGGGTTGTTAAGCACTGGAATAGGCTACCCAGGGAGATGGTTGAGTCACCATACCTGGATGTGTTTAAAAATCATTTGGATGTGGTGCTCAGGGACATGATTTAGCAGAGGGTTGTTAGAGTTAGGATAGTTTGGTTAGGTTGTGGTTGGACTCGATGATCTTTAAGGTCTTTTCTAACCTGAGCAATTCTGTGATTCTACGATTCTGTGTGATACCTTGCCTCTTAGTAGCTCACAGTAGATTTTCTTCTGCTATATATGTTTTTGGCTTTCTACCACTCAGCAGCAGCAAAAACTCCCATAGTTTATTTGCCACGTGGGAAAAAAAAAAAAAGTAAACATGAAACTCACTTGTTTAAATAAACAATTGTTTTTGTACCATAAAATTTCCTGTTCAGTTCTCAGTGTCACTTTTGTCTCTTAAGGCTCCTGACATATTTTTCTCTCTCCTTCCCAGGCTGAAAGGTTGCAGGCAATTTAATTCCCTCTCAGAGCTACTGACCCAACCCTTAACTGCCCCTGCATCTCTCCTGTGAAGCTCTTCTAGGCCACTGATTTCTCAGGGACATGGCTCAGAATTGCATGAAGCCTCCAAAATGCAGTGGCATAGTGGATTGGATTTATGCTTCTTAGCACAGAGGATGTACATGTTTGTGTTGGTAGAAATCAATTATCATGTGCAGATTTACCTGAGAGCATGCCTGAGAACCCTTTATTTTCTCTTAATACTCACTACTCTGCTGTTGCATTTCCTATGGAATTTACTTTCTCGCAAGTAGTATGTCAAATGATATGGATACTTCCTCAGTATGGACAACAAATCAAAGCAACAGCTGTCTTGATCTGGCCCCCGCAGAGTTCAGTTTATATAGGCACTTCCTAAAAGCAAGACTAATTGCTCCTGCTGCAGACTCTGGTCAAAGAAGCTTTCCATTAAAATAACACGACCTCAGCAAAGATGTCACTTCATCTCATTTTTTACCTCTCAACAAGATGGAATTATTTTTTTTTCTTGTGCTCTCAAAAGCAAAGCCAACCAGGAGATTGTGAAGGACAACTATGGGAACAGAGACTGCGGTCTACCTAAGAGACCTATTTTCTTGATCTAAAGAAGTCTACTATGCACTGAAAAGTAATCAGTGCAATGAAGCTGAATGTAAGGGTGTTCTAGCTCCCACCATCACAGATAATGCTCTTGCAGTATTCAAATGCCTCCAGGTTTTTCTTGAAACCTTGCAGAAATGTGATCATTAACTATTTTTTATCCATATTGCATCAACTGACATTGTTAGCCTGTACTATGTTTCTAAACATATGTCCATGAAATCTCTCAAAGGAGTTATAACAGCTCACGAATTCAGCACTTTCTGAAGAAGCTTTTTATTTTTCCTTTTTCTCCTGGGCATCATTTCTGCAGTGGGTGATCAAGAAGCATGAAATGCTGTAAATAAAAGACAGAAAGAAATACGCCATTGCAGCTCACATATTACTACATTAATTCTCTGAGAAACAGCCCTAATGCAACTGTGTAGTGTTTAATTGTATTTACTGATATTTTGTGATACATATTTTGTTATTCTAAAGGCTTTAATAATATAAATACAGCATTCTGTGATTGAGGAATAAAGAGGTGAAATACTGTACAAATCACTTTTTTCTTTTCTGGGATTTACAGAGAGAGCTTATAAGAAGCTTTACTGCAGATGCTGAACAGCTTCCTTCAGCATTTTTCAGACTAATATGCCATTCTGCTCTACTAATTTGATGTTATTTCAGAAGAACAGTGTACTCCCAGTTAATTAATACAAGCAAATATGACTAGAATATTTTTCCTGCACTGGAAGATTTTGCTGGAAATAGGTGTGTCTGGAGGTTGAGAGAAAAGAACAAGTGCCTGGAAAGAAAACCCGAAGGTAAAAATGTAGTCAGGAGCTAAATCTCTCAGCAGGATATTTCTGGGACATCTACCATACCTACTTTCTACCTGGTGGAGCTTTGAAATTCGTAGCAATTTCCAGCTCTCGGTGTAAGTAGCATAAAGCTATTAACATATGCTCTGATAAGAGGACCAAAACAATTGTGCCAGAGAAATAACACAGCAAGCCTTCTGTAGTGCTACCTTCATGCATTGGATTCATTGGGACACAGTGAGGTATCTAATAGCAACACATTCCTGCTCTTTGTCTCTCTTATGTGTCTGTTCTCATACACAAATACCTACAAAAGACTCCTCAAAGCTTCCATTGATCAGTCAGTATGTATGAGCATGAGCCACGGCTCTCTATAGTATTTTTAGGGTCCAACTTGCAGTACAGCAAGTCCTTTTCCTTGGACATTTTGTTTTGACTGTTGTGTATTTTTCCAGGGTCAAAAGACGCATCTCTGACCATCCTCCTTCTCATGATCTGGGAGAATTTATGTGCTCCTTGGTCAGGAAAACTGGAATGACAGTAGTTACACTGCAGATTTCTAGGTGTTCTCCGTTTCTAGAAAGATGACCTTAACCATAGCTATTCTCTGTTCTTAAGCCAGGTAACACTGTGGACTTCAGCTGCATAAAAACCCATCTTAGAAAGAAGTGTTATATTTGACTGAGACAACTTTGCCAGGAAAAGCCAAAAAACCTCTGTATAAGCACAATGATGGTTGCTAAACTTGCTTTGACCTCAGCTCTGGGGTGTAGCTGTTCTCTTGCAATGTAAGACCTACTACTGCATCCATGTTAACAGAAAGTATATGCTGATTGGTCTCTGTCTCCCAGTGATACTTTGCTTCGTGTACTTTGGTTTGGGGTGAAAATGAGATACATCCACTTCTAATTGACAGACTGGCTGATAAGGAATGGGTAAAAATCTTCCAAGCCTGTCTGGCTCTGGGGAGACTTTACTGTAGCCTTTTAATTCTTAAAGGAGGCCCTAAGAAAGACAGAAAGAGGGTTTTTTTTATGGGGTATGTAGTGAGACAAGTGATGATGGTTTTAAACTAAAAGAGGGTAGATTTTGATTAGATATAAGGAAGAAATTCTTCATGATGAGAGTGGTGAGGCACTGGAACAGATTGCCCAAAGATGATGTGGATGTCCCATCCCTGGAGACATTCAGGGCCGGGTTGGATGGAGCCCTGGCCAACCAGGTTGAGTGGAAGGTGTCCCTGCTCAAGACAAGGGATTTGGGCCAGATGATCTTTAGGACCCTTCCAACCCAAACCATTCTAAGATTCTGTGACTCTGTGATCTTGAGTGGTGACTAGGACCCCATGTGTACAGCCCTTTGCTTGAGCAGGGAGACTGTTTTCTTTGTATGCAGAGTGTGCACAGCTATGCATGATGGACTTTATGCAGAACAGTTTAACCAGACATCTAATCTCGCCTGGAGGGAAGAATGTTTTTTATGGTGTGTGTATTCATTCTTTTATTCATTTATTTCTGTGTTTCTGCACTAGTGGGTAGGAATAAATCTTTACATTGTATTCTTTGGATACTACTAGAAATGCTGTCACCCAAGTTTATCATGCACCTTATTACTTTATAAACACAAGGAATTTCAAAACCAGACATTCAATTTGTAACAATTCAGGTATGTATGTGCAAGCAGGTTACTGGACAGGCACTACACTGCAGAAGTTAATTTTGCATTTATATGTTGTTTTTAAATGCTTTCTCATACTTTTTATGTTATATACATATGTATTTTCTTCATTAGAAATGCGACAACTATAGCTACAAAGAACAGAAAGCTGATACTAATATTTCTTAAACACACAAACACACATCAGGCATGACCTGTGCGCTCCCCTCTAAATATATATACCCCAATAAAATCCTTCAGATGTTAATATTCAGCTTAGTGGTGGATGAAGCAAGCAAGAAAAGTGGCTATATTCTCTTTTCCAGACTGAATGCTTCTGAAGCAGCTCTGTTGACTCAGGATTTGTGGAAAGGAGGTTGATAAGCTTTACAACATGTGGAGATACCCCATGGTGTGAAAAACATAACTTTCCCTGCTGCCTGCAAACTCTGCCTTTAGATCCAAACTTGCTCAGCATCTGTGCAGCTGGGATAAGGCTTGGGTCTTGTTTCTGTTTTAGACTTTTGAGTTTTTCATGCTTTTCTCTGAACTCTCCTGACCCTGTCAGTTCAAAGTGGACACTTTGAACATGAAAGCCTTACAATTCTAATTAAACTAGCTGGCAAAGGAATGTGAACAATCTCAGAAAGACTATGGGGCAGAGATTGATAAAACTTGGATTTGGTTTATAATTCAAAATGCAGGTTGTGTGAGGATTAAAAACTGCATCAAAGTCTTTTTCCCCCAGAGCTTTGTTTCCATTTACTTTATTGTAAAGACCAAAATAACTAAGCAGCAGAAAGGAAGCTGTTTGCATTCTTCATTCAGGTGAATACAAATCCATTCCTACCTATCTTACTTGCTCAGCATCATGTCATGACTTGTTTACAATTACTTGACCATCCTGGAGATGAGCTAAGAACAAGTCTTTTGTGACTCTCCTCTCCAAAGGAGACAGACTTAACAACTCTTCTCATCCAAACAGGGAAATGCTTTGTTGCACATTGTGACTTAAGGACACCTACCTCACTTCCTGCAGTATACCAGCTTGTCTACATTGCTAAGCCTTACACAGATAAAATTGATTAAAATTCTATACATTTTAGTGGCCCCTTGAGAGAAGGTTTCAAGATGTTACATTACTTCCTTCTGAGAGAAAATGGATGAAGGAAGGGCCCACTCGCTCACTCCCATCCTGTGCCAAGGCTCCCACCTTGGGAGATGGAGAGTAGCAGGCAGAGCACCTGCCCTCCCACATTTCAGGGCAGCATCCTGCCTTCAGCCACACTGATCTGGCTGACATGAATGTGTGCTTAAATTTATTCTAGTGGGGAACCTCAGTAAGTAGGATTAGAGATGTAAGGAAAGCTTTCTGGCTCAGAACCAGCACTTGAAAAACATTCTCCAGTATTCCTCCCACATGAAAATAAAAGTCATCTCTGACTTCTTGACTGCCTTCTCTTACCAGGGCCCCAAATCTACTTAATCTACTCAAAAAATCTCTTTCAATGAAACTTTCTTGACACATTATGACTCACTGAAGATCTTCCAGAAGACAGTGGACATCTCAGGAAGTACAAACACATCATCAGGTAGTGTGAATCAGCACTGCTGAACAATGTTAAATCAATCAGTGAATTTGCATCTGAATTACTGTTACTATGCACCACCAAACAGTACTTTTATCTTTTTCACCTAGATAAGACTTGGACATGGAATAGCTGCATTCTGCTGAAGACTGCAGTCTTTGGAACCTGAATTAAAGCAGTTGCTAATTCCCCATGAAAAACCCTGGGTGGATGGTGCTTTTGGTCTGCAGAACAGTTTGAAACCCTGGGTCAGTGTTTGGTTCTGACACCATTACATTTAATCTCTAGTTTCACAGCATGATAATGCTAAGGGCGCAGCATTTGCCTCTGCTGACTGCTGATAATAGAGGCTGAGCACTGAAGTCTTATGTACTGCAAATTGCTCTAGCCCCCCTATCTGATTCTGTACATTACACTCCTTATTCTCAGAAGAGTTTGCATTTGTCTTCCTTGCCTGTTTTAGAGGTGGCTTGAGACATTTCAGAAAACTGCATTTTAGGTGACTTATTTTCACAGATTCACATTTTACTCAGCCTCTGATTCATTTGCCGCAGGAGATCAGCAAACCTGAAACTGCTGGGCTAAGTCTTTGCAACTAAATCACACAGGGTGGATGTGCAAGGTGTATGAGGCCTAGCTGGGGCTTTGGGGTTCAGGCAGTCCAGAAGCATAAGGGCTGAAGAAAGAGAATAATAAACAAGAAGGCATCTGAGATTATAGCCATGAAGATGCTCCCTAGGGAGAAGGGAAACCCTGGGTTCTTGCCCCTGCTCCTGATAATTTTAATCTGATGATGCTTAAATAGGAAATGAATGAGCAGTGCTGGGAACAGCTCCTTGTTTATTCTCTCACTGCCTGCAGTTACTTGCATTGCAGGCTCCCCAGGCCTAAACCAGACAGAGAGAAAATAACCTCACCCTTGTCTTGCCTGCATGGGAGTGGGCGGGCTGTGGGGAAGGGGAAAATGCTGAATTCTACCCTGAGCCTGGATCAATAGGAAGGGTAGCTGAGAGCCCCTGTGTGCAAAGATCTCCCCACCTCAGCAGTGGCAAACAAGGAGTGTCTCTGGAGGGCTGATGGGGTTCCTAAGGGTGAACTCTGATCTACTTGCTTGGCTGCACCACAGCTCACATCAAAGTCCTATTTCCCTGGTTGTTTAGACCTTCCAAAGAGTATCATGGTTCCCACCTGGGATCCGTTCCCTCAGTGCAGGTTGATATCAGTACAAGGTGAGCTTTGTTTGGATACGAGATAAAGGTACAGTCAAGGTATGCCCCTAGGCCTGGGCATGCAGAAGCCCTTCTTCCTCTGGCTGGACAGCTGCATATCTGTGTTAGAAGAAGACTGTGCCTGCATCATGCTGTGGAAAGTTAGCCTAGAAGGATTGTGTTTAAAAAGGACAGATAATTTTGTGCCTTTATCTACCTGCATTTCAGGATACTGTTTTCCTATGGATAGATGCTAAGCAGGAAAGCAGACGGCAATGTAAAGCACTGAAGTCTCAGCTTTCCTCAGCCAGGTTGGGGAATGGTTTCTACTACTCCCAGGAAAATGTTTTGTTTTTCTGTATTATTTTGTTGCTAATCTTCAGAAAACAGAGGCTGGCATCCCAGTTTTACCCTTTCCCGCTGAAATTCAACCTCATCTTTCCCTGCTTTGCCTTAGGTTTTACTTCTTTGGCTACACTGAAGCCCAAATTTCCAATCCCAAAGATGAATCAGTGAGCTCTAAGTTCTGTTATAACATCTTCCTGAGATGTGAGACCCCAAAATTAGGAAGGCTCAGTTTCCTACAGTGATGAAGATTATACCAATCATGGTAACCCCCTCTACCTATTGCTTTCATTTAGTACTCTGATCTGCTCACTGTATTCTTTACTCTCTTTTAACACTGTTCACCCTTAACTGATTACTTAAAATAGTTGAGCAGTGAGCTTCTGAGGAAGACAGTGAACCATTTAGATGTTGCAGTTTAGAAAGAGGCATATAAAACTCATCTGAAGACTGACTTTGGCTGTTTGATCTTGCACATGCAGTGCTTCAGGAAACATATCAGAATAATTATCTGATCCAAGATTGGTCAGGCAAGATCACCAGACATATCAAAATTTGATCTCATGCTGTTAAGACATCTACCAGTCAATGTTTTAGGTCTGTAAACAGCCCTTTTATGACCTTCAATTTAAAAAGCTGGCAGTGTCTGGACACCACAAAGCTGGTCAGCACAAACCAGCACCTCTAACAAGTATTCTCTTGTTAGCAGATGTTGAGTTGGCAGTTGACATTATGAGTTGGCAGAGTTGTCATTAGGATTCTGATCCTGTCTCTCCACCATTCATGTATTGAGTTCCTGCTTGCATCCCCAGCTTTACACTTGCTCATCTTTTTTTTTTTTTTTTTTTTTTTTTTGGCTACATGGAAAATTTAAATTATTTTGTCCTGTAGTCCTAACATCAGACAAAACAATGCCCTAACGAGGAGCACAAGTTAGATGAGCTGGGCAAGACTGCTGCCAAAAAGTGCTTGCATTAGTGTGCATAAAGGTTCCAGTCTAAATTTTTCCCCTAGGAAACAAATGATGAGAATGGGTGCTTCATATGCTTCAAAGTGCTTCAAAGTAAGTTGGGCACTTAACTACTATGACTACCTAACATATTTAGGAGCTTAAAAAAATCCAGTTAAATCTATTTAAGTACTTGGAATTTCTGACTACTAATCTGGTGTAAGTTCATTGTCAAGATATTACAACAGATTTTAAAATCCCTCTTTTTGTCCAGGTTTCCACATCTATGAGTGTGTGTGTGTGTGTGTGTGTGTATTCAGATTCTGGAGAAAGTTCAGACTGAGCTGACCCCAATTATCTACTGTTTGAAGTGTAGTTACATTTTTCTGAAGTGGTGCTACTGTTTTATCACAGTCCATTTACAGTCTGTGTAAAGGAAGGGCACCAGTAAGTTAAATTTACATCATATATTGTTCCTCGGGTATATCACAATGTTATTATCATCTTAAAATCTTTTGTCTCCAAATTATTATTATTTTTTCCTTGAACTTCAATTTAAAAATGTTTTTTTAGGCCAAAATCTCAGTCTCGTTAACAACAGCATACTTGCTCATGTATAAAACTTAATACTAGTGCTCATTGCACACATGAAATATGATGGGTGCATCTTCATCATCATGTTCTTCCTGCAGTCATGACAAAACATAGCTGATACAATTGCCTGCACAGCTCAAGATCTGTGTGTCAGTATTTTAAAGAGAAGAGAAGGGCTTCTAACCCTGCTAAATTCATTGAATAGGAACATCCAGTCTAGGTTTTGTATTAAAACTTTTATTGTGTTTTCCCTGTGCAGATTTTGCAGGCTGGAAATGCAGGAGTTAACTAATTTAAATTTTGCATGAAGCCTAATAAGTGATCTGACTTAAAATAAACAACAGTCCAAGCTACATAGTTTTCTTTTTATTAGCTGACCTTGCAAGCTAATAAATTCATCCTGTATTTTTCTGCTACTGCCAATTTGCAGCATACAGGAAACTAATCTTGTACAATAACTACCTTCCTGTACTCAGTTCTTAAATGGAGCCAAATGGATTGGTGGCGGAAGAGCTCCCCAGCAGTTCCTGTGAAACAGTGCTGAGCGCAGCAAGACCTGACAGAGGCTGCTTGCTATTATTGACTTTGACAATGTAATTATGTTCTCATTTACCTCCCTAGCACTTAAGAAAAAAATATACCCCAGTACGACGACTACAACAATTTTGATGTCAAATTAGATGTGAGATAGGTATTTGTAACATGCTAAATGTATGACAATAGCTCTGATTTTTGAGAGGGTAAAACACACTAGCAGTAGCCATTATAGCACAAAGGTCTTTCGTGTAGCTCTGGCTGCCGCAGAAACACTATGCTGCAGACAAAGGATCTCGCTCAGCAGTGAGTTAATAAAGGATCTGTATTCAGATTAGAAACTCATACTCTTTCACATTAAAGGCAAACCACTGGTAACATAGTGTACCACAGTATATACTACAAATGAATCTAGGGTTGTTTATTTAGGGACTGAGCTCTTTCTATAAATTTTAGTGTGCATATTTTGCATGCTTACGAGAGGATTCTTCTTGCGTGCAGTGAAATCAGTTGCAAGATCTACGAAGGACTTCCTTTCTGCTAGGCCAAATGCTCGAGCTAATCCCCAGTGCGCTGCAGCACCGTGAACAAATGCAGGCGGACTATGTGCATTTGTACAAACTGATATTCTCACTTTGCCTCATGCAGGGAACAGACCTTTGTAAAGGAGGTCCCTGATTCACTTGAGTGAGGTTACTGTCTGGTCAGTATGGAAATGAATGTGGAAAAGCTTTATTTTTTTGGATCTGTCATGAATTATTTTTACAGCTAGCTTCCTTCTCTCCAAAATAAAACCCCTAACCAAAGAAAAAGGACTTCTTGAAACAAACCAGAATGAACTATTTGAATGGCAATTTTGAAAAACATGTTTGATATTATAGTGTCCCCCCCCACCCCCCTCTGGTTCTTGATTATGCCTGATTCCTGCTTCATTTGCTCTCTCAGAAAAGGTTAAACACTAAGTATGGTTCACATATTTCTCTCCAGGGAAAAAGACCATGATAGCTTCCGAGCTGTGGCTGTCATTATTGTAAAGCATTTATGAGAAATCACACAAGCTACTCCACTAAAATAGATACATTTCTCTGCAGCAGCATTTATTAGGGCTCTGTACCAGCTGTAGCTATGAATACAGCTGGGTGGATAAAATGGAACAGAAAACAGAAATGAGTTTGTATGTTCTTTCTGGGTCTTCTTTTAATTTGTCATTTCTTTTAATTAAAAAAAAAAAAAAAAAACAAACATCTACAAGCTGAACTTAGTTCCTGGAGCTAAGCATTCAGTTTCAAATTAAATGAAACTGTCCTTCATAACACACAATTCTATGATAAAGTTTTCTGAGTCTGTTAGGTAAAACAGTCCAATTAAGAGAAATGAGCAATTTTGGATAGAGGTCTTCTCAATGAGTATCTTAAGGGACATTTGCTATTGCACATGCTAGGATATCCTCTTAAAACCACTCCATAGGCTGGAGTGACTCAGGAAATGAGACAGCTAATGACGGTTAGGGAGGCAGTCTGTAGGTAAAGATGAAACATACACTATTAATTAAATTCAAATATAGGAATATCAGCTATATACATTGGTGGCTTAATCTTTCCCCTTTAATTTTCCTCATGGAACACTCTTAAGATCCCAGAGCAAGTGTCTTAAATAAATGTATTTTTCTTTGCACTCAGATCCACATTCAGATGCTTATGGCACCATAACTCAGTCCCTACACATCCTGGTTTATCCATAGATGATGTCCACCTTGACTTATAAAAGGACTCTGTAAAAGATGATATGTAATTAAAATATAGCACAAGCAGTGTTAATTCTAGTCTTTCTCAATCTTTGGATTAAGTTTGAAATCTTAATATTCTTCAAATGGAATAAATATTGTTTGGGTTTGGTTTTGTTTGTTTGTTTGTTTTACAAAAAATAAGCAGATAGATAAAACACCTGCAGGAGAAAGCAGAGTACCTTTCCCTTGGATTGCTAATCAAACAGTATTATTCTGTTTAAACTAAAAGATGGGAGACTTTGACTGTATATAAGAAAATGATTTTTTTATGGCAAAGGTGTTGAGGCACTGGCACAGGTTGCCCAGAGAGGAAGTGGGTGCCCTGTCCCTGTCAAGGTCAGATTGGACAGGGCTCTGAGCACCATGATTGAGCTGTAGATGTCTCAGTTCATTGCAGGGGGGTTGGACTAGGTGGCCTTTAAGGACTCCTTCCAAATAAAATTATTCAATGATTCTGAGAGCTCAGCACTCTCCTCTGCTCCCCTCATGAGGAGCTGTAGGTCACCATGAGGCGTCCCCTCAGTTTTCTCTTCTCTGGGCCATAAAAAAACCTAAGGACTTCATCTGCTCCTCATACATCTTGCCTTCTAGTCCCTTCCTCATCTTCATAGCCCTCCTTTGGAAACTTTCTAATAGCTTTATGTCTTCCTATGCTGAGATGCCCAGAACTGCACACAGTACTTGAGATGAAGGAGTGGGAATACTGCAGCTCACCCTCTGCAGCAGGGAACTGTCTCTTACATCTGAGTACAGCAATCTTGCTTGCAAGCAAAAGTCTTATAGCAATTTCCAGTGTTCCATTGCTCTATGAGAAGCTTCACTATTTGACTATATGGAAGACCTACAATGAAAAGCTCCATCAAAATGGACTCTTCAGTTCATCCAAAGCTGATGAACTCCATCACAATCCTCATCAACTCAGTGCAGTACTCATGAGCTCAAAATTTCCCAGATTCTTCTATGACAATTTTTTTTCTTAAGAATAACAAAAGACAGCTGAGCAACTCAGCATGAATGCATTTCAAGCCTTCACTCTGAAGTACATGAAAGAGATCAGAGATTGACAGTGAAATGATTTTAAAATTATTTCCTAAACAAGGAAAAATGTATATTTCCATGGAACTGTTCTTGGAAACTGTCAGGCTCCTGGTGGAAATGTTCCCTGATGCTTTCATGGGGCAAATGTGTAACGTGTATCTGAAAAATAAAAATCATAAGAGTGTTTGTCTGAATGGTTCGTTTAATAATTCACTGCAAAATGATCTTGTAAGAGGCATTTGGGCAGCCTTAGATATATATTTTTATTAGATTTCTATCTATGATACTTATAGTATGCTGTTACAGAGAAGTGTATTTACACATGGCTACAGAAGCTGTATCGTCACATCTGTCTGATTTATTGTACACATGTTCAATATGTTACCTATTTAGCTTCTCCTGAACCTCTTTGACACATGTTTACTTGTTTTTGTACAATTTTATCTTCATAGTTGACTGCGCTTTCTCTCTATACTTCTCAAATCCCACAATGTCTTGTTTAATCTGAATTGACAAGAACAGAACGCTGTGTTCTAAGTGGAGCCCTACCAGGGAAATGTATTATTCTCATCATTATCACTGTCTTAGGCACAGAGAAAACCTGCTGTGAATGCTATTCTAGGGGCTTATTTAACTTCTTAGAGTCAAGAGCAGATAGACACTCCCTCACCTGTCTATCAAACCAAATTCTATCTCTCTTTTTCATCCCAAACCACATCTGGTTGCATGGGTTTCTAATTCTTTATTTTCAAATGAATAATCGTTCAACTGTCTGCCAGTCTGAGTCAATCTTGTAAGCTCCAAAGAACAGTTTTGCAATACCATAGGTACATTTTTTTTCTAGCATTTCTAAATTTCTGAAGCAAGCTGTTTTTTTCTTGACTAAAAATGTGACCTAATTCCCAATCAACTATCAACTAGTTTACACAGATCTTGAAGCTCACTACCAATTTACCCACCAATACGGATATTTATTAGTCCGAATAATGCTTAATTTATTCATAGTCATAAGTGGCAAATAATTCTGTTAGCTTTCTTTATTTCCTTGTATTAAAATCATGCCATATTGAAACTGTTTTAAGTACTCCCAAACGCAAAGGACTGTATGGGAAACAGTCAGAGGACTATTCATGACAATGAGTTAAGGGTAAACAGGAGGTTCTGAGACTTTGTACTAATGGTCTCAGGTATTTAACTAGACATCCCGGACTAAAATCTTCATTGTTCTGTACTCTGTTTTAGCATCCAGTGCAAAAAATCATTAAATGCTGCCATTTTACATTTTATTACCCTTTTGCTGAGTTGTACGTGATTCGGTAAAACACCGAGAACTTGGCCTCTGTACTTTTCCCTCTGACGCTGGTTTGCAGGTACTGTGGCAGGAGGACAGATAGATGTTTCTTCCTCTATATGCAGTTAAAAAAAAGACCTTCTTTGAACAGTGAATGCTGACTCTCTCACTTTCAGACTTCTGAGACCTACTGTGAACTTAGCAAGTTGTCTGCGGTGGAAAACTGATCTGTCACAACACAAGAGGATAAGCCCCATCTGTGCTCCCTGAAGCCATCAGTTTGGAGTTGCTCTGAGTTCATACATTTTTACTTCCCAAGTCTGAAAGTTGTCCAAGATATCAGATAAGTAAGTATTGTGAGGGTGCCCAATTTTAGGGTTCTCTCTTTAGTCAGTAGCTGCATTTGGTAAGCTTTCATTTTACACATCCTTTGTGACATTGCTGCCTGTCCTGCTCTGAATGAATCTGATTCCTAAATCTTCCACTTACTTGGAGGTCATTTGCTCTTCCAGTTTATGCTATCTTCTTATCTGAGTATCATGTCTACATGGAGAGATGAGAGCAATCTTCTTTGCAGTATAGATTTTTTTTTTTCAGGTGAGATCCACAAAATCTACTTCAGCTATTATAGTACCTGACTGTTTGGTGCTCTAAAGTTCTCAAGAAAATGGATGAAATGCCATTGAAATGCATCATAGGTGAAGAAACCGTGGGCAGGAGCCATGAAGTAACTTTGGAGTGAGTGCTGTGGTTAAAAAAGGATTCTTACCCATGGGTTATACAGAAGATCACAAGCAAGAAAATGCATGTAAGCACATAAGAAGTTTTATTAATATTCAGCTAAACTACACTTGCTTTCCAAGATATCACAACACTTTCTAGAAACAAAACAGTATCCCCTTCAGTGTTGCACACTGATACGAATGTATGATAAGGTGTTACGGCTTTCTGAAATCACTGCAGTGAGCTGTGAATTATTCATGAAATTAAAAATCCCAACTACTTCACTGCATCAAATAGTTCTGGAAAGTGACATATAATAAAAAGAGAAAGAATAAACAGCTCATATTAAATAAATTATCCAGAATAAGACCTTTCTTATCCCTTAAATCACCCGTTCCGTATCTTTTTCCTCACCCTCAGGCATGCTAGTACTTTAAGCCTACAGGTTTTTTTTTTCGTATTGTGATTCTGTTTTGTGAAAAGATTATAGTATAAGTGGATTAGTAATTAGCAATCAAAAAAAAGTAGACAGTACATATTCACACCTACTTTTATATTATTTTTTCTGTAGATAATACACAGATACAGTATTTTTCTCTCATTTTTATAATGAAAAGAAGTGTCAATAGGTGCAGGGAAGGAGTAGAGAGAAGTCATGTCAAACATCTGATCAGAAACCACAATACTTTGCAGAAGAGTACTTGATCTGATTGAGGATCAAGACCCTCAAATGTGCAGAATACTGACATTTCCCACAAACTGCAAACAAATTCCATTTTTGCATAGTTTTCATCTTAAAAGTGGACCATTTCCAGTAGAGGTGTGTCAGCTCTTAAATGAAATCATTATAACCAATCTTTTGAATTTGCAGGGAATTGCAAGCGATTTACTATTTTCAGAATTTGTTCGAATACGAAAGTCCTGAAAGGCGAGGGGAAAGAAAAAAAAATGTTTTGAGAACTATTCAAATCTTTATGCAGCACCGCTCTCTTGGAGGATGTATATGCTGCCATTTACAGTCCCTTGTGGATAATAAATAATGCATATTCTGGATCTGTTCCATGACTGTTTTACTCAAGGGTGTTACCAGCTGCTTGAAGATCAGTGGGGCATCAGGTTCATTTTATATCTAATAAGTGGAAGTAAGATACACAGATATGTGCATCCATTCTATCAGGTCTTTTTATTCTTTAAGGAAAAAAAATAAACTACCATTATTCAAAATAAAAGAGCAGTTACATTTACTCAGTTCCTCCTTTCCCTGTTTTTCTGAGCTCCTCAGGAACATAATGGCACATCCGAAAATAGCCATTTTGCAGCCCAGGGCTTTCTCTTTCATTTTCGTTTTCCTTCTTTCAGTCTTTTTCTCCAGAAAGAGACACTTCTGTGGAGTAGGTCTTATCTTTTCAACATTTTCAACTGGACAATTAAGGAGTGGTACCTGATTTGAGGACAATATCCTTATCAAAAGTCAAATCTCTGGGAAGAGCTTCAGAAGGTTAATACCAGTCCTTGAACCATCAGGGTTTGCTTTTCAAGAGTCTTCTTATTTCAAGGTGTTCAGTTTTGAGTACCAGTTGGAAAAAAATTGCATGATGTACCAAAAGAAAAAAGAAAAATAACTGAGAAGGATTCATGAATAACAGTGCACAACTGTCAACAGTTTCCAAGAAACTCTTTATTATTATTATTATTATTATTTTATATATAACATAGAGTAGTGAATTCCCAAGTGCTTTGAACTAGGCTATTTTGGTATTCCTTGGCTTCTGAGAATTGTTCATTCAGTTCTATCTAGGTCATAGTCAGTAGGGTGTGGATGCTAGTAAATCAAAGCAAATGCAGATGTGATAGCAACCCCTGGAGCTAAGGCCACAGTTCAAAAGGAGAGCAAGGAAAGTCTAAAACAGTATTTGGAATTAAGAGGCCAGAAAAGGGGTTCTGATAGCATGCCTGTTACAAAGATCTGGACCCTTCTTTAGCAAGCAGGGCCATCTGCAAGGCAATGTTTTGATATGGACACAAATACTTATCAGCATCCATACAAAATGGCTGGCATCAAGCTGCCCAAAACTTTCTTAGTGTTGTTTATTAGAGACAGGGGTCTAACAGGAGAAAATTTGTAAGGGCAATTAAAAACTATGTCCTCAGCAACTCTGGATGCTACAGAAATACTGCATACAGGCAATGGCGTTCAACCTGATTGAGCTGTAGGTGTCTCAGTTCATTGCAGGGGGGTTGGGCTAGATGCCCTTTAAGGGGCATCCTTCCAAATCAAATTATTCAATGATTCTGAGAGCTCAGCGCCGCTCCTCTGCTCCCCTCATGAGGAGCTGTAGGTCACCATGAGGCCTCCCCTCAGTTTGCTCTTCTCTGGGCCATAAAAACCAAAGGACTTCATCTTCTCCTCATACATCTTGCCTTCTAGTCCCTTCCTCATCTTGATAGCCCTCCTTTGGAAACTTTCTAACAGTTTTATGTCCTTGCAGTTCAGTTCCCATGTCCTCCTGTTTATCTCAGTTATTTATTTCTCTTCTTCTAGAATGGGACATTTGTAACCCAGCAGTTCTCACCTTTCTCTTCATCATTAGGCCACTGGGCAAATGCTAGCTGTCCCCTGGTTTTCCCGTAAAATGAAGATGAAAATTCAAATTTCTGTAGAAACTGCTGAATAGGAAAACTTTGAACACCATTTATGTGTTATCTCACAGTACAGCTACAAGTAAAACTGCTTCTTTTACATGTTCAGACTATTTTGGTGAGAGTTGAAAGCCTTGTTTGAATCTTTTTATGTTTTCTGCGCAATAAGTATCTCCCTGCAGTTGGACAACTTAAGTGATTCTTTATGCAGTTACTAGCTTGCCTCTCCCCAACTGTTTCACCTACCTAAAAGCAGCAGAATTTCTCAAATGCTTAATCTGTCCTGGAATAATTATTATTATTCCAGGAAATCATCTCGTCTGGAGCAAAAGAAAACAGTTTTACAAATCTAGAGTACTGTTATCACAGTATAGAGGCTAGGAAAATGTCTGCAGTAGTGCCCATGTAAGCTCATGCAGACATGGCTAAATATGCAGAGTGTCAGGGCAGAGTTCAGCTGAAAATCTCATGCTGAACCCTGGTTAAAAATCAGCCGCTTTCCTATGCTGACTTCTGGAATGAATAGTTTTACTGAAATTTATGCCTGTGTTCACAACCTAAAATGTATCTGTTAACGTGCCTTTGAACCATAATTTTCAAGTTGGATATTAGGAAAAATTTCTTCTCAGAAAGAGTGGTGAGGCACTAGAACAGGCTGCCCAGAAAGGTCGTGGAATTAACATACCTGGAGGTGTTCAAGAGCCATGTGGATGTAGCACTGAGGGGCGTGGATAGTGGGCATGGTGGTGATGGCTGGTGGTTGGACTAAAGGATCTTAGAGGTATTTTCAAATTTTAATGATTCTATGATTCTGTAACTAAATGTTCCCTAGGAAGAGAAGTTAGAATGGGCACCTCTTTTTTCCTGTTTCCTTTGTAGTTGCCATTCCTTGGCCAATGCAAGAATCTTCAGTCATCACCTGGACAGAACACATCATGAACTGTAGGAGAGAGAAAGGATGGAGGAAAAGTAATCGAGGAGCTGTTTTTGGAACTTATGTTGTCATGTTTGTAGGGGGCTATGAAAGCAGAGTTTTAAAGTAGCACCTTTCCAGTGAGTTAAGAAAAGACCAAAAATGCATCACTCTGGAGGCAGAATGGTTGGTTTGGAGCACTTTTTCTTGCATGAGACAAAACCTAATGTTATTTTTCCTTATTCTGTATGGTATAGAGATTACATCTCATTGAGTTTTCCTAGAGAATGTCTATGTTAGTATGAATCTAGAATATTAGCGCTGTGGATAATGGGAAATTATTGCCCTCTCACTACAAGAAAGACCAGGACCACTACAAGAGGTCCTGGAGTGTGTTCAGAGAAGGGCAATGAATCTGTGAGGGGTCTGGAGCACAAGTCTTATGAGGAGTGGCTGAGAGAGCTGGGATTATTTAGTCTGGAGAAGAGGAGGCTCAGAGGTGAAATTATTGCTCTCTACAACCACCTGAAGGGAGGTTGTGGTGAGGTGGGAGTCAGCTTCTTCTCCCATGTAATTAGTGATAGGACAAGAGGGAATGGCCTAAAGCTGTGCCAGGGGAGATTCAGGTTCGACGTTAGGAAATACTTCTTCTCTGGGAGAGTGGTCAGATGCTGAAATGGGCTGCCCAGGGAGGTGGTGGAGTCACTGTCCCTGGAGGTGTTCAAGAACAATTTAAATGTACTGAAGGGCATGGTCTAGTGGGAAATATTGATGATAGGTGGACGGTTGGACTGGATGATCTTAGAGGTCTTTTCCAACCTTGGTGATTCTATGATTCTATGATTCCATTCTATACAGGAGTTTGCAACTGCTTTAAACTTTGACCCGCATTCTTGTTGAATTGTTTAGGCAAATTGTCTAGCATTGAGCAAGCAATATTTTACCTCTGCTTTTTGTTAGCAAAAAAACCTGCTCTCAGCAGACATAAATGCTGTATACAGTTCTTAGCAATGATTATGCTGACGTTCAGCAGAGTGCTTTTTCCACTATGCTTTAGTAGTTCAGAAATGATATTGCCAAATGTAATGGCAATCAGGCAGTTTGTTAACCTTTCTCTGTACCTCAGAGTTTGCATAATTTGAGGTACGCAGGCAACAGCTAATGACAACAAAAATCACAACAGTAATTTTTGGCAGAACCAAATAGTTGCACTGCTGCTTTGTTGTTTGTTGTTCTTTTTTTCAGTACTGCCTTACAATTAAGATGCACAGGCACAAAGCTTCATTGACACTGAGATTAACAAGGAAGCTCGATTAACTCAGATAGCAGAGTGGAATGAACAGTTTATTAGAGTTCATCTGCCACACTTACAAGTGAAATAAGGAGATCAACATGATATTCCTGCGCAGATATAAGCTAAATGCCAGGGATACTAGTCAAAACGAATCAGGCAAGATGCAGGGTAAGAGAGTGCTCCTGTAGGCATCAGTAGTAGTTAATGGCAGATGCTTCTTGCTGTGGCACACAGTGCCTTCTCTGATTCATAACTCTGGGAAAATAAATTCCAAAAATCAATTCATTTTCAAGCCCTGGAAAAGGAATATGCGCTTTCTTAATAACTCTTTCCAAACAGCATCAACTTTTACCTTCAGCGTATGTTCTAGTCCTTAGAAAAGTGAAACATTTTCTTTAGAAATGTCTTCATTTTCTGAAAATAAATGTTAATCCTGATCCATCAGAAACTATTCAATATGTTTCTTTCTTTTCTTTCAAGGTTTTTTTTTTTTTTTTCCCACTGTAGATCAGTGTAAGAAATTAACAGAAAGATACAGAACTCTGTTTGCACTAGGATTTTGACTTTCCCAAGTCCAAAGAGTGTCGTCAGTTACAGATGCAATAAACCATCCTGTCATGAACACAGTATTATTCATCATTATATGCCAATTTGAACTGACATGGTGTGTGGCATACTCTGAACAGGATGAGCCTGTGTTTAACAGAAAGCAGACCTGGGCGACCATACTGTGTAATGTGCCGGTCTAATTTCTGCCATCAGTCAGGCTATTCACCAGGAAATTGAGCCATGCCATGGAAGCCTATTTTTACTTACTTGGAGAGATTTCAGGTGCTTGATGTGTAAGGAACTATAAAGGGTGAGGATTTCATGAAATGCTTCTTTTTCCTTTCCTTCTCTTCTTGATTTGTTAGATCCAAAATCAATCAGCTGGAGAAGATTGTCTCTCTTTTTTTCTTTTTTTTTCTTTTTTTTCCTTTTTTTTTTTTTTTGTGGTTTTCTTTAAATCAACTTTTTGAAAGTTAATCTAACTTCAAGCAGGAACAGAGTCAGCATATCCCCTTAACCATAGCCTCAGATGTTCTGCATTGACTGCTGTTTTGACATTCTTGGATGGAAATCCATCCCTTAATACTCAAACGTGATGCACATACTGGTTCTCTGGCATGCCTTCGCCTATGACCATCTGTTGTGATGGCACTGTGCCTGCTCAAAAAATTCCCTGCCAGTTTCATGAGGGCATAGGTATCAACCAAATATAGAGTTAGAAAGATAGCTAGCAACATGTCATTGTAGCTGCAAGATTACTCCTCTTGCTGGTAAGGAATCCCAAACCAAGCACACATTTCAGAATAAGTATTTCAGGTACATCATAAACTCATCCCAAACATGTATGTTTACATTCATGTGTATAAAGGTAAACAAATCTTATTAAAAAAACAACAACAACAACAACAAGAGCAACAAAAATCACACACACACACACACACACAAAAAAAAAAAAAAAAAAAAAAAAAAAAAAACCACACCAAAAAAAACCCCCACAAAACCAAAACCAACCAAACAACAGATCTTGGAATAACTAGAAAATATATACATATTCATTTTTCTTTGAGAGAGCAGCAAAGACTTGGAGAAAACTTTTTTTCAAAAACCAGACTTCGCAAATAAACAATGAATAGATGCAGGTGTTTTGTGTGCCTATCCCAATTTCAAATGCAATGTATTGATATTAGATAGATACTGTAAAAAGGATTTGGGAATATTTACTTGATTAGTAATTAGGGATCACTTGAAAAAGATCTCCTGCTCAGTTGCTAAAAAAATAAGCCACATTCTGTGGATGAATATAGAACACAAATATTCATGACAAGTGAAACTTGAGTCAGGTTACATACAAATGCAATTATGATGTGAACTTTGCAAAGCTGATATCAAAGATAGGGTGTCCTTTTAGGGCAAAACTAGGAGTAATCATTTCCAAGACTTGTAGAACAAAATTTTAGATCATAATCTAGTTTTATTTACACCTTATAAGAGATACAGTACCTGCTGGTATTATTAATACAAAGGAATAGTAAAAATAAATGTTTACACTGCTAGTATTTCTATCTGTAAAGAGCATTTTAAAACCATAGGAAGGTAAAGTTCCTATCCAGCTGAATTTAAAATAAATTGTAATACATGAGAAAATAACATGGTATTACGTGGACAAGCCAAAAAGTATACTGGAAGGAGCTTAAGAAAGTAAAATAGTGGGAAAGAGAAAACAGTGAAACCAGGCTTGCCATAGGACAGAATGGTACAGCCTTAAAGACAGGAGCAAGGAACCTGAATCCAATGCGGAAAAAAAGAATGTTGTCAAGAAACTGGGATAGTAGCCTGTATTTTAGTATAGAAAATAACACTAGCAACAGGACATAAATGGGAAAGTGAGTTGTAGGAGTTTGGGAGAAGATGATTTCAGAAACAGAAAAGCCATGAAGGAGAACTGAAATTCCTTTCCTTTTGATTAGAGAGAAGATACGTTCTATACAGCTTATGAAAGAGCTGAAGTCAGCAGAATGAGAGAGGGATTGTCATGAAGAGAAAAAAGAACCAAAATGATAGACACATGTCAACATGATGGGTCTGAATGTTTCCTCCCCAGCCAGGAAGTTCCCAAGCAATTTTTTTCTTGTAAACCCTGTTATTCGTCACAGAGATGGATAAGAACATTTCCAGTCAGCTATTGCAAAAGTGGAATTTTAAGACAAACTGAGGATTCCTTTGAGCAGCAACAGTTACTCAGTCTGTGAGCTTTTCAGTGGAAACCTTTGCATGTGTGCCACTGTTTTGCAATATGGTACTAGCTCTGTTCTCATCAATACCTCTCTTCCATGTAGAATAAGTTTGTCAAAACCCGGAACAAGGTATGACCTTTAACACCTGTTTTTCCTCTTTGCTTGGACTTGATTTGTGCTTCCTTTCTCAAGAATGGTTTGCCCTTCTGAAAGACTGGAGAGGGGTACTACGGGCTTATTTGCTTATAGTTGTTGCTTATAGAACAACTTGGGCACTAGTTAATACAATAAATGTCTATTTCAATAGACTGTACATCTACCTGTAATCAGGACTTTTCTGTTCTGAAAGCCACACAGAGAACAAACAGATGATCCTGGGAGCAAAGTAGTTATAATCTGAAGGCCTCTTGAAAGATAAGTATTTGTTTCAGCATTTCACTGACTACTGAACTGGGATCTAATTCTGAGTTTCAGTGTTTTGCTTTTCTTGACAAGAGACTGAAAGACATGTTTGTTCTTTGGGATGTAAAAGTTCCCTCTGACAGAGGCTGTGTCATTGGAAAACAGGTCCATGATTTGCTACAGCTTAAAAAAAAAAAAACATGCCTTTGAATCATGAGCATTTGCCTGGGGCTGACACTTTCTGGCTAATCTCTTCAATGCAGGAAGGAAAAGGGTCTTTACCTGCCAAGGAGAAGATCATCCGTCTGTGGAGAAGGTCTGCTAGGATATGGTGTATGCTGTCCATGGCCATAGGAATAAATGCTTTACTGCCAAACTTAAAACTCTCCTACTCTATGTTTTTAATAGAATCATAGATTATCCTGAGCTGGAAGGGATTCATAGCAAAACATTTAAATATTGACAAATGTTGACTCTTGTCTACCCTTGAAAAGAACAAGTAGAAATGTCTAGAATATATATGAGAGATGATTAATTTCTCTTGATTCTTTTGAGACGAACATGGAATTCATCTCTGAGAACAGGTGTCATTTATCCAATAATATTTCTTGTTATAATCTATTTGCCTTGACCTACCACATCCTCATAAACCTGTATTGAAATAAGCGTCTGTTTTAAATTCCCCTTGGATATGTTAGACAAAAAAGTTTATCAACAGATGGTACTAAAAGCTGTAGTTGAGCTGGAAAAGAAGAATATATAAAAGTTAAAATACATCACTTTTTCCTTCAGTGCTGTGTAAAAAGGTTTACAAATGGATTTGCAGGTTTTGGAATACTCATTCATTTGTGAAGAGTATTAAATCAGTATGAATTCAATAATGTGTGCTTGGAAATGATTATAAAAAGAGAATGGTTTCTTAACAAAAATATGTATGTATTTGTATCAATTATATACATAAATATATTTATGTTTCTAATTCATAATTTAAAATAATTTTTTGTACTTTTTTTGAATCGAGAAAGGGAAAAATTCTTAAGGTAAAAACCTCTCTCAGGTTTTAAAAGATTAAACTACTTTCCAGATAAAAAGGAAGGAAGAAAAGGAGTCAGTTTCATCTCTAGATTACAGTTCTGTGCCTTTTAACAGCTGCATAAATTCAATTTCTGTTTGTAACTTACACTTGTTTACTCTATGTCAAAAATAAAATATTAACTGCAGCTTTGGAAACATGCACTGAAGAAGTTAGCAAGCTATAATTAATTCAATTCATAATGGTATTCCCATTTACGATGATGTGTGTAGCCAATGTTTTATAATGTTATAATAGTAAGTAGAGTTTTTCATGCCATATGAGAGGTCCATAATCTTTTGCAGTCTTGGTCCATTGAAAATTGGCAAAAACAAGATACGAAGTTTTCTCTAAGAGAGCACTCTGACGTGTTTCACAATCCTTAGTGTTTAAAAACAACCCAGAAAAGCAGATCAAAAAACACACAGCACAAGCAAATGCAGTTACAAAGCCAAGAAGGATTAAAAAGGGGGTTTTATAACAGGCTCAGCACAGTGGTGAGCTATACCTGAGAACATGAAGGATATATATTCCTAAAATCATTTTTAAATTTAAGAGCACTTGGACGCCGGTAGGAATGTTGTCAGGGAATGGTATGTTTCTTTAGTAGAAGGTGGCTGCCAAGCAGGATCACTGAGTGCTTAATCACGCTTATATTAAAGCTGAGACACATGAACTGAAACAGTTATTGTAGAGAATAATTAGAGATCAAATTAAAAGCATTAGAACTGCCAGGAAGATCAAAGCAAACTAATCCCTGTGAGAAGTGGACACGATGTTGCTCAGAACAGGTAGAAGCAAAGATTTGCAGTGAAGATTGCATTCTCTAACATAAAAATTCTTAGTAACAGTCAAGGTACATCTTATCAAAACTACACACAAAGAGATAGAGTCAGATAACAGGGAAAAATACCTGTTTGCAGAAAATACGAGGGCAGGTGCTCAACAACATCAAGACCAAGTGGTTATGTTTTGTGTAAAACCTGAAATTTTACAAAGCAAAAAAACAGCAAATCCCAGAAATATCCTGCAAACTCCAAATTAAAAAAAGAAACAAAAAAGGAAAAGACATAAAATTGCCAGAACTGTACAAAGAACATCAAGAAATTCATCAGTTCAGGGATCCAAGGTCTGAAAAGAGAAGTACCTGATGGTTCCCACCTTCAAGGAAAGTGGTTGCAAAAGATGATATGAGGAGATCAGAAGACAAGAAATACCTGGACAAACTGGTTGCCATTTATGCTAGAATAAGGAAATACTCATTTTGGAAGACAGTAATTGTCAGTCTATTAAGATAATACCCCTCTCAGTTCTACTGAAAATATGTGTATAACTGCTGTGTATTCTCCTTTTATAGATAGGATAATGAAAAGACAATGAAAATATATCCAAATTGACAAAGAGGGTTTGTTTCTTGGTACTGTTTCTTGCTACTGTGCAGAATGGTGTGCATGCACCTATGAAAATCACATCTCCTTCCCTTCTCCCTGAGAAGTTGGATGCACAGCAGATGGATCCACTGGCAGTACTTAATGTGGAAGAGAGATGTTTTCAGAAGGTCAGAGGAGTCCTTGGATTTTGAGGAAACCTAACGCGTCCCTAACACTCTCCCTTTTGAAAATGGCAAGCTCTCTGCCCTACTTCATCAGGTTGTATTGTCTGGCCATATTAGGCTATTTTTTAAAATAATGAGAAGTTGATGTAACAGCTGATGCTGGAATGAGAGAAGATGCTCGCTACCCTGATACAGAGCCATAAAAAGGTATAGCATCTGGTAACCCTGACCTGTGTCTTATCATGGGCTCAGGAAACAGAGACCAGTACATTGTGCTTGCACGTGTTATACCATTATAACGACTGGTACTGCTAAGACTAAAAATTCAATCAATGTATATGTATCAAAACAAATTATTTCTGGGAAACAATAACTGCAGTGGCACATATCATATCAATACTATTGAGCTGAACTAACAATAAATCAAATTGGCAGAATCAATTCCTCTGCTGGAAATGAAATCATTAAAATTCATATACAGAAGCACATGCCATATATAAGATTTCTTTTGGCAATTTCTGTCTATTTGGCTGTAGAACACTCACTATCTGGGATTTAAGGTCTCTCTTCCTTTACTTATGCATAATAAGGGGTGTGAAGCAAAGCACTATGCATGAGATACATCCCATAGCACTTCTGGAAAAGTTTGCATTGCTAGTGTGTAGATCTTCTGGATTTAAAAGAGATGAATAATGCTTCAGTGTGTTTTGGGCTTTTGGTGTCAGAAGATATGATGGTGAGGTAGGCAAGAGTAGCCCTAGTATTAGCCTTAGACTGAGGATAAGTAAACAGACATGTCTTTGAGTGCAGAACATTCTTTGTCATTTCTACTTGTTAGTTTTCTGTACAGTGAAAGATACAGTGCAGACAGAGGTAGAAATTGCTCAAAGGCAGCAAAGAGGGATCATCTCACCACAGTGCTCAGGGGACACGTACAAAGCTTTGCATTCATAGACTCGATATCTATGGCAAGACTGGAGAGGAAAGGGCATGAAGGAAGATAGGATCAAAATTAGATGAGTAGCAAGAAATTAATAATAACGAACAAATTCTTGGACTGCTGAACAGCCTTTTCTCTATGATAAATCTCTCTGTCTCACTGCAGTGCTCATTTGGTTATGAACTGCAATAGCAGTTCTCACATTTCTCATAGGGACACACACTGAAAACTGATCATGTGGCATGATCCCAAATCCAAGCATAACTGTTAGATAATACACTCCATGTCAATCTTGCTACCCTCTAAACTGATCTTTTTTAGGACTACTCTCGTACTGTAAGAGGAAATGGAAGAAGAGTATATTTCAGGAGAAATACTCAGTGCTAATGAGGTCACATCTGGGGCACTGTGTCCAATTCTGGGCATCACACTACAATAGAAACATAGAACTACTAGAGAGAGTCCAATGAAGAGCCATGAAGATGATTTGGAACTGGTGTACTTCTCCTATGAGGAGAGGCTGAGAGAGCTGGGACTGCTCAGCCTGGAGAAGAGGAGGTTCAGGGGGATCTCATCAATGTATGTAAATATCTGAAAGGAGGGTGCCAAGAGATGGAGCCAGGCTCTTTCAGTGGTGACCAGTGCCAGAACAAGCAGCAGTGGGCACAGACTGGAATACAGAGGTTCCCTCTGAATATCAAGAACACTTCTGTGCTGTGCAAGTGATGGAGCACTGGCACAGGCTGCCCAGAGGCTGTGAGGTGTCCTCTTTGGAGATCTCCAGAAGCTGCCTGGCAATGGCCCTGGGCACGCTGCTCTGGGTTGCCCTGCTGGAGAGGGACTGGGCCAGAGGGACGCAGGTGTCTCTGCCAGCATCAGCCAGCCTGTGGTTCTGTGAGAATATGTATGTGTAGTCAAATATCTCAGGAACACAAGAGAGGATCATAGGACTTTCGTATGTATCTCTTTCCTGAAACTCTTCCTACAGAATCACTTATTTCTAAAGAAATGTCATTTCTAAAGAAAGATGATGTCATGCATCAATAGTAGTATTACAGTAAAATACTTTGCAGCTGTTCTAAACTGAAGCCTTTCTTGAGAAAACAACATTTTTTTTCCTAATCTTTGTTCTTAAAATGACTGCAGTAGCTAATGTTTATAAGGTGAGGGGTCTCTTAAAGCTTACTAAAAATGTGTTTATAGTTTAGTAGAGACTATTCCACTGTATCTGTAATCAGTAGAGATGTGAATTGTCTCTTGGAAATATAAGTTTTTCTTCATTGACTGTCAACGGAGCTGATTGAACTAGCTTAGATTAAATCCTTTATATTTAGGAAGCTAAAATTAAGCATTTTAAGCCATTTGACTACAAAAATAGCAGCAGCCACTGAAAAGCAGTGTGCTTTACAGTTCCTAAAATAAACTACTAACGGTAAAAGTTCTAAAACTGAACCAACAAATCTCCTTGAGTAAAAAACACTTAAACTTTAGATAAGAGTCAACAGTCCATCTCTTAGTTTTCTTTGAAACAAAGCAATCTAAGAGATGTTTTTCATTTCTTTACTATATAAAAAAAAAGCAATAAAATGAGAAGATAAATTGGAGCAAATGAAGGGGACTTACTTAGTATATTTTATGTTGCAAACAAGCAAAGACAAATTCAACACCAGTAAAAATTCACAGAGCTATATTAAACATAGATGTATTATGCCTAGCCTAGGATTATAACTACAAGAGAGACCTACATTAGGCAGCTCTGGGTTGCAGGCTCTAAGAACTGCACATTGCTGCCTTGAATTTATATGCTTCAGCAATCCTGACGCAGAAGCTAGGTAGATGGTCCAAGTCTGACTCCTGCAGCATTACTGGATGTCACCCACAGCTGCGTTGTTTGCTCCCAGCTGAGTTTGACCTGGGACACTTACTGCTTTCAATCTTCATGACAGAGAAAAGTAAACTAAATGCATAGATTAGGAAAGAGATGTAGTAAAATACAAGTGAAAATATGCATTAGGAAAAGAACATTATTATTTTTCTCAGAGAAATGAGTGGCAGATGTGGCTCTACTTGAGCAGGGGAATGAGGCTGGTAAAGCCTGCTGTTGAGGGGCAAAATTAACTGTGAAAAGCCAAACCAGATACACAGAAAAACACACGCTGATTGTCTCTCATTCTTTCTCTCTTACTCCTTCCCCTCATATCCCCCATCTGGCTGCATATAGCGTTGGCTTCCCTCCAGCTGCAGCAGAAGGCAGCAGGGACGTAAGACTCCTGAACCAGCCTGCACCTCCTGGTCAGTCCATGTCTGCTGAAACAGATTGGGCAAATTCCCCTGAATTTTAAAAGCTCAGTGTGAGGACTGATGTTGCTATTGCCTAGATGTCATCTTCTCCATTATGAATGTCCCTGTCACAGCCGAGCCGTCATTTTCCTTGCTGGACAGTTGTCTGTGAGGAATGCTCTTGTCTCAGAAGCAATTCAATTGGGTAATCAAAAAGTTCAAGCTGACGTAGGAAGAGCAGAAAAACTGAAATAGAAACCCTCAAAATATTTCTGTTTCTATGTAACTAAACTTTGGTAACAAAATAAAATAAGGGAGAAAATATAGAAAATATATACAAAAATGAATTACAGAAGAATGCATTAACATAAGTATTTCCAGAGGCAGAATAAATCCCTGGTGGACAAGCAGAATAAAAGGAGACTGCATCCTTTAGCCAAAACTTTCTGCATGTGTTCTTGAGACATGGCTTCCAGATGTGTCCACCTACCTACACCTGAGGAACCGGTCTGCACTCCTCATTTAGCATTATAGTCCCTAACTGATAGCTCTTAACTGAATCAAGTAAGTTCACTGACTCAAAGAAGGCTAAGCAGTGTGATGGAGGTTTCACAAGCATCTCGATGGCTCACTTGTCATCTCACCCCCTGACTCTGGTTTGGACCGCTCTAGCTAGCTCTCTCAAGAAGATAATTAGACAGCGTACTCCAAGGGTTGCTCAGGAAAAGGCATTTATACCTCAGTCTGACTATCAGCATTACCCCACAAGTCTCAAGCAACTCTATATGCCCTCCTGTCACAGGCTGGATCATACAATGCCTGTCCTGAGCTTCACTCACCCTGTCAGGCTGCAACATAGCCTTCACACCATTTTAGTAACCTTGGAATTAATAGACACATTTAGAATAATATGTGCACCTTACTATCACAGGGCCACAGCTCAGGAGCTGGAGGAGGTGTGGTGCCATGTGCTGTTCTTTGTGGAGCACAGGCAGAGTGAGCCAGCAAAATGTTCAGAAAGAGTCTGCCTTGCATGGTGAAGGCATGAATATTCTACATCGTCCAATTCCAGTGATGTGGATTGCTCCCTTTTTCACTCAGCAACATGGACATAGCCATAGATGACAACAACCGTTGCATTTTTCCAGCCTGAAATCTGTTACTGACTCTTGCATATCCATAGGGTTTGAGAGGATGGTTTTTCTCAATCTTGTTGGCAGAGGGGAGAAGCACTGAGAAGGTTATGTTGAAACAGCCAAGTAGCACAGCCCTGACTCATAAAAGTGGTTGAGAACTTGCTTTGGTCAGGTGCTGAAATCCTTTCTCTCTGGACAAATCTCTTAGGTACCACTGGAATATTTAAGGGCTCTCTAAGTTCAGGTCCCAAGGCTCAAAAATGTCAACTGTAGGATATTTGGATATTTCACTTTCATCTCTACTGAAATCAGTAGATACAAGCAATGATCACTGAAAAGTCAAGCTTGTTTGCTTCTGGTTGTGTCTACACTTCTTTAAAACACACCAACCTCCTCCATCTCGAACTGCAGGAAGTACTGGGAAATTGGTATTTGGTGATTTGTCACCTGCTCAGGAATAGGAATGCTTGAAAAATACACTCTTCCCTGGAAAAAATTCACCATTTTTTCTCTCTATTTTATTTTAATGGCAACAGAATGGTCTATAACTTGAATTGGAATATTTTTTTATCCTGAAGTGTTGCTGGTTGTACGGTTAATTCTTGCGTAATGCACCATGATTAAATGGGGAATTCATCTCTTGTATTTGTATTATCCTGCTGTCCTAGCAGATGTCCGCTTACAGCTGTGGATCCCCTCTGCATTCCGTCTCCAAAAACATCCCAAGCCTTTCTGTTTCTGTTACACTTCTTTCCAAACAGTGTGGCATCAAGAAACGTGCGTCAGTAGGAGCTTTGACAAAGATTTCACTATAGTCAGCTGTGAAAGCTGTTACTGTGAGACAAGTCAGTGACAGCTCTCTAGCAAGTGTGCCTGCAGGTTTGTTGGTGCCAAAAGTGCTGGGGAGTGAGAAGACTGGTGAAATGCACTCAGATATTCTGGTTATGCCTCACTTTGGTAATCAACAATTTCCTACAGCATTTGAAATATTACTCATTTTGAGCATTTGAAAGTGATTTTGCAATTTGATCAGCAAACTGATATATTTCTGGAAAAGCAAAAGTACTGACAAAAATCATCAGAACAGGAATGTTCACTCATTTGATTACTTCAAATGTCTTTTTGTACCAAAGTTCCCTCAAATCAATTTTTTTTGCATTTCCTTGAAAAGTGTTTTTTAAATGTCAGTCAAACACAAACAATTTTTGGTCTCTCTGTATTTCTCCATTGAAATCAAGAAAAGATTTCATAGTTTCCAGTAGTGGGGCTCAAATATAATTATTTTATTGGCAGCAATATTAAAAAAAAGCACATTTGTATCCATTTGAACATTGTGCTTCTTGTATAGGAAAACAAAAAGGGGTGGAGTTCTGCAATCTAAATATGCATTCATGCACAGATTCTGATATTTGTTCTGCTGATGACAACCAGAATAATCCAATACATCGATGAGAGGCTAGAGTTTGCTCTGTGCTATGCTGACTCTGTCTGCATGCAATGAAGCCTCATATAAAAGGCTTAACACTACTTTTAGCACCTGCTGCCCCCACTAAAATCAACGGACTGGGGTCTACCACATCAGGTCTGAATCTGGCCCTCACAATCAACTTTTATTAGGCAGTGCCTTTAAGTGATCCTGTTGGTTAGAGGGCAAAAGTATGAGCACTAAAGCCTACAGTAGATACATTCCAAGCCACATGTGCTCTGTTTACTGTACAGCATGAAATATGCAGTCTGGGATTGTACAATATAGATAATTCAAGCCATATGTAGATCAGTGAATGTAAAGCTCTGTGTATTTGATCTCAAAACCAATTAGAGCAGTTTGTTTGCTTTGATCTGAATGGAATGCTGCAGTATACACGTTATAAAACTTACTTCCAAAAGTTATTGGGCTAATAAACACTAATAATCTAGATGCTTTGTATTCCTGAGTTCCATAAAGAAATTACACATGAGACATGAAAACAGTTATTGAGGGTGTGACTTTTAAAATTAACCAAATTCTCACATAATCCTCTGGAGAGATGGAGATGTGAGCTCTCACAACACTGACACCTTTGGGGATGAACTGCTTCCCCTGGAATTCCTCAATACGTTGAGAAAGTCCAGAATGTTGTTTTATTTAATTACTAATACACTTTATGAAGCGCCTGGGTTCTGAGCATATGCTGTTCCACAGGAATAAGGAGCTTTGCTTTGAGGGTATTTAAAATAGGGGCAAACAGAGGCAGGAGATAACTTAATCAGGCTGTCCCCTGGCGCATCTACACCTACATGGTTTGAAAGTCCAGTTTTGGGGACTAGACTGTAAGACTGCCTCTCCCTGAAAAGGAGGGAGGCATCTCTTAGTTCTGAAAGAGCAGTTCTGAGTCACTGAAGCATGTCAGAGAAACCACTGAGAAAAGCAACTCTCAGCTCCTTCTGAATCAAGGCATCTTTCAGGGCTGGTGCTGGTGATGCAGCAGCTCCAGCTCAGATGAAAGATGAAAATCTGTCTCTGCACTTGGCCCTAGGAGAGAGCTCCCCAGATGAGTGGGCTGGAGAAGATGTAGCGGAGTAACTACTGGTGGCCTAATGGGTGCCATCAATCTCTCAAAGTAGATAGATTCTTTCTTTAGTCCCAGTTTTATTTAAAAAAAAAAGAAAAAAATGCCAACAAGTCAGTGTTCTTAGATGATCCCTTCTCTCATGTTTTTTGGTTTTTGTTTTTTTTTCTACTGGGAATGGCTTCTTTCTGAAACAAACAAACAAACAAACAACCCACAACCCAACCCTAATGTACATAGCTCGAGATGAAGCAGCTTGAAGAGCACAGATATAACTGAAATGCAGATTTGCTCAAAGTGCTGTCATAAAAATTATGGCAGTTAAATGTGACTGCCTCCACAATTTTTGGAGGGGTGTTTCTGCATAAAGATTTACAAATCTGTGTGGTAGAAAGCACTCTTTGTATTTTTTCTAATAGCTGATTCATATAGTACTTATATACCTGTGATATTTGAATTATAAAAATGGTTCAGTGTATATGCTTGGCACCTACAAATTGTAACAGAGAAAATATGATTAATTGCATAGCAGAACTCTTTGACAATTTGCTGAACCTATGTATCACTGACATAAATCTTTCCCCCAAGTGCCTTGACTGTCATTAACTTGAAAAATCAGCCAAGCATAAACCTGTATGTGTGAGTTCATGGAAATAGAGACATATTTTTTAGCTACAGTATACAACAGGCAGCTGGGAACAGGATAATACCTGCAGCAGGATAGCATGATTTGCATATTTTTAAATAATGCTCAATTTCTTAGAGCTGGTATTTGTCTGAGCCCTTGTACTGTACTCAGTATGGCTTGTTTGGCTGGGTTGTGGGAACCTGCTCTGAGGATTTCTTTCCTGTCATTTGCAAGTACCCTCAAATAAAGCAGATGAATTCATTTCCTTCTGTGGCCTTAAAGGGGCCCGTGCTCTCTGCTGCTCCTCAGGAATTCAACATCCACAAGCCACATTCACTTAACTACACTTCCATCTGAATAGCAAATGCTAATTGCGTTTGTTTCTGGCATTTTCCTCCCTTAAGATCCTCTGTTACACAAGAGAATGGGAACCTTCAGCCTGGCTGCTAAAATACCCTGAAAAGTCTTAAAGGAGGTGTTCCTATACTATGCTTTAAACCTGTATAAGCTGGAATACAGCTTGTTTTCTAAAAAATGGCCAGTTCAATAATGGGTGCTTTAGTATTGAAACCGATACTTTATATTTTGTCAGACTTGTCTGGACCAAACCTGACTGAAATCAAAAGGATGTTTGACATCAATAATCTTTGCAGGAAAATGGACTAATGCAAATAAGCTAAATTGTATTAATAATTCAGGTGAAAAGTAATCTAGCTATAGGTGCTGTGTGTGTACCATGCAGGGACTCATAATATGGTCTATTTATTGCATTTCTCCATTTTTTATGCTTATGTGCAAGGACACTGTTTTTTACTAGAACCATCTAAATTCTCATTCAATTATGCTTTCACTTGTCTTTCCAAACCACCTTATCCAACAACGGAAAATAAGTTATATAAGAAATGAAGTGGTTTACTGAGATGTACAAGGGAAATCATTATACTTTTGAGATGACTGCATTGTCAGATAGAGCTGACTTGGATCCTGGTAACTGACAAGAGGTTGGGACAGGAAAGCAATCTTAACTTATGGTTTCGTTTCCTCTCCATTGAAGCATAATTTTCTTCCCACCTGGCACGTATCATGAGCTTTTGTGCCTGTAAACTGTCTCTCAGCTTTGATGCACCTTCTCTAAATAACTAGTAGACAGCAAAAGGACATTTTGTGTGCAGCTCATTCATCCAGAAGTATATGTCAATAGTTGTTGAGAGGAACCGTTTACTAGGGATGCCCATATATTTCACTTTAGAACTGTAGAATCATTAAGGTTGGAAAAGACCTCTAAGATCATCTAGTCCAACCATCTACCTACCACCAATATTATCCACTAAACCATTCCCCTAATTACTACCTCTACCCTTTCCTTAAACACCTCCAGGGACGGTGACTCCACCACCTCCCTGGGCAGCCCATTCCAATGCTCACTCTTTCTGAAAAGAAATTCTTCTTAATATCCAACCTGAACCTCCGCTAGCACATCTTGAGGCCATTCTCTTTCATCCTATTGCTGTTACCTAGGAGAAGAGGCTGATTCCCACCTCACTACCACCTCCAGGTCACTGTAGAGAGTGATAAGATCTCACCTGAGCCTCCTCTTCTCCGGACTAAACAATCCCAATTACTTCAGCTGCTCCTCATAAGACTTGTGTTCCAGACCCTTGCATACAATAAGAGCCTACACTGTTTATCTTAGGTACAGATGTTAGCATCACAGATGTCTGAAGTTCACCACTCTATGCAACCATTAGCAGAGGTAATAAAGCACAAGCCTGATTTACTGAAGAGAGAAGGTGAGATTTCTTCCTTTCCTCTAACGTGCTAACTACCAATACTGATAAGCCATGTACTCCTCTGTCCATGTCTCAGACTGTCACATCTGGGCTGTACAAGCAGAGTAGTAGGTAATAAATGAAATTATTTTTTTCCCCATCCATGCTTCTTCCAGAGGTATAAGTTTGTTGAGGAAAGCAAATTCCAGGTGGATTCAAGTCTGCCTATTCCTATGGAGGCGTTTGTTTTACCCTTAACTACTCATCCCCCTCCTTTGCCTGTCTGAGTATCTTCTCCTTTTGTTGCTGCTGAGATTGAGAACGAGATGTGCAGCACAGTAGTTGCTGCTGTGCAGGGTAGCTGTCAGCAGCATCATCAGCACCCACTGCCTCTTTTCATATTCCCAACATAATTACTAGCAAAAAACCTCACTTTTCAAGGGCTTCCTATGGCTCTTCATCCTAGTGACAGAAAGTACACCCAAGCTTTCCTTCCAATATACAGATACATTGAAGCTGGGTGTTTGTATATGAGAAAATGGTGTAGACTGGAAAATGAAGTTATCTCCTTGAGGATAGCCCAAGTGCACTCCAGCTGCTCATTCGTAAGAACACCTTAACATGTGCAGATGTGTGCAGAGATGTAAACCTAATAAATACTAAAGCATATGCTTAACTTTAGATATAGCAGTAGTTGTATATCTGTGTATATATATACAGAATCACATATATATATCTGTGTATATGTATATATATACACATATATATACACATATATAGATTTACACAGAAACACATATGTATATCTGTGCATATGCAGATATATGAACAGATATATATATGTGTACTCGTATCTATCTATCTATATCTATCTATCTATATATATATATCACTGTGTATTTGACTCTAAACATGCCACAGTCTTATGTCTCTAAATCATAAATCATGTGACTGGGTGACCAAGAAGAGAAAGAATTGAGAGCTGCTATTTGATTTGTATATGTGTATATCCAAGTGCCAAGTCTTGCACCTGGTTGTGGCAACAACTACTATCAGTACAAGCTGGGAGATATAAGGATAGAACACAGTCCTGATGAAAAGAACTTGGGGATACTGGTGTATGGCAAGCTGGACATGAGCCAGCAATGTGACCTCACAGCCCAGAAAGCCATCTGTATCCTGGGCTGAATCAAAAGAAGTGTGACCAGCAGATCGAGGGAGGTGATCCTGCCCCTCTGCTCGGCACTGATGAAGCCTCACCTGGAGTACTGCATTCAGATTTTGAGTCCTCAGTTATGGGAGAGACCTGCTGGAGCATGACCAGAGGGGGGCCACAAAAATGATCCAGAAGAGTGGAACACATCTCCTGCTAGGACAGGCTGAGAGAGCTGGCACTGTTCATCCTGGAGAAGAGATGGCTCCAGGAAGACGTGAGAGTGACCTTCCAGTACCCAAAGGGGAGCTACAGGAAGGAAGAGGACAGACTCTTTAGCGACATCTGTGGTGATAGGACAAGGGGAAATGGTTTCTAATTAAAGAAGGGGAGATTAAATTGGACATAAGGAAAAAGCTTTTTACAATAAGGATGATGAGGCACCGGAACAGGTTGCCCAGAGGTGTGGTGGATTCCCTGTCCCTGGAGACAATCCACGTCAGATTGAATTCTATTATTTTATTTTGTGTTGGTCTGGGGATTCTAAAGCTCATAGGAAATATTTTGATTGTGGTGTCTGCTTTTGCAACTTCGTGTCAGGAAACAAAACCAAAGTGTCTCTGTAGTCCTTTGATTGCTTTGAGAAGAATACATGCTGTCAAGAAGCTTTCTTAGAGATGCATATGTATGTGTGTGTGCATGTTTGTGTATGTATAAAAAACAGGAGATAGTGGTCATGTGGGGACACTCCATATTTAGAGATTAAGCATGGCATTGTTTTCACAAATTTCAGGGCCTACATGATACAACTAAGAAAAGTCCTTAGAATAGTGTTTTGTCAAGCATAAATCATAACATGAATGATTATGGTTGGTGACAGAAGAGGTTGCCCAAAGATGTTGTGGATACCCCACATCCTTAGGAGATTCAAAGTCAGGTTTGATGGGGCTTTGAACATTGTGACCTAATGAGGGATGTCTATGCTTCTGGCTAGGGGTTGGACTAGAGGACTTTCAGATTTCCTTTCCAGCCCTGTAAATCTATGATTCTAAGATTCTAAGATTCTGTGATTCTATGATTCTATGATTATCGATAAAATACTGCCATCATACTATTGGGCTCATCAAAGAGTACGTACAGTAACCTGGCAGTGCTGGCTTTTTTACTAGCAGCTAAGTCTTAGAGAAAAACAAGAAAAAAAAATAGAGAGAGGGGACAGAGAACAAGTGACTGATGGAAATGCCCACATACAATATAACGTCTGTGGCATTTTTCTTTGGATTTAGAGGTCAAGGAACACAGTCTAGAATATGAAAGAAAATCTATTAAAACCTATTGGCTTTGGAAAACACTAGGACTTCAAGCAGACAGATTTGGAGCAGCTGTGTTCAGGTGAGGAAGAAAATTTCCGATTGTAGAAACAGGAATTATTTAAGAGAAGTAGCTAAGCATATAGAGAGATGAGGCTTTTAATGAGATGATAAAAGAAGATGACAAAGAAAATGCTTGAGTTTTTCTTTCCATTATGAAAAAGTACTCTTTAGAATCACTTATCAGGCAGTCGCCAAAATAAATAATCATATAGAGAAATATATGCATATATACACACATATAAAGTTCTTGTTTGAATAGAATATATTGGCACTTTAAGGAGTGACTAATATAGAAACTATTTACTGTATTGAAGTCCTTAAAGACTTCAGGAAAGTAAATGCCTGAACAAGGTAGATGGATTAGAAAACAGAAAGCAGCCTTGTTCTTTTGATCTAAGCTTTAATTTATTGACAGAAAAGCCTGTGGTTATGAAATAATGTGGTTTGTTTCAGTATAGTCAATGCACAAGGTAAGTGCACTTTTAACACAGATAACTAGAAATAGGTAGTGCTGTTGCTGTTTGCATGTAAAAAGACAGAAGAAGAAGGGAGATAGATCTCACACTGTACAGATTGCCAAGTGACTTAGCGTGTAGTTGTCATTACTACACGGGACAGGAAACATGCTTGAAGCCAGGACTTCTCTTGTCTTTAAAATCTGCCTGTGTGTATGGTCAGCATGAATGTGAATTTATCAGTTGGAGGTCATGCCTGACGCCAGCAGGGCCTGAAGGCATCGTGTGCCTATTTAGACTTTGTCAGTAGTCTATAAAAAGTTCAAACACTTCCAACGCATGCTACTGTACACCAGGTACAAAGGGCCTAATGCCCCCGGTAAATTATTAATCCTCATCTTTCATAAACAAAAATGTTCCGTATTTCTAGTAAACATACCTGTAAAACTCAGAGGTAGTACAGTCAAAAGGCTTGTGAACCCTCTGAACTTTGTCATCCTGGGTGTGGTATTTCCTCTCTCTGTCCAATGTGCTCATGTGCAAACTGGAGGTAATAATACTCAACGTAATTAGTTAATGCTTCCACATTGTTTTGAGCACAGTAATCTGTGTAGGTGCTTATCTGTTAGCAATATGTTGCAATTAAATAGCCCTTAGTATGCAAAAGGTTTTTCTGTTTACTACACATTTGATATCTGGAGAACAAAACATGGCCCCTAGAATGTATCAGGCTTCAGTTCCAGGGAGCAATCTTGGAATCAGAGCAAAAAAATGTTGAATTATTTGAAACAACTAGATCTGAAGGTGGAATTACAGTTAAGATAATTCCTTGAAGCTTGGTTGGTCACTTATTCTTTTTTTTTTTTCCCAACCTTCCAGAGATTTAATTGCTTAAATAAAAACAGTCTTGCCCCTGGTACCCCTCCATTCTCTCTGAGGCTGCTCATCTCCATATCCCATTACCCTTTTCCCTTTCTTTTTTGCATGTTTTATCCTCCCTTTATTTTTTTCCTCTTTTTTTTTTTTTTTTTTCATTCTGCCCGGTCCCCTCTTAGAGGAGCTGCTGCTGCTGTTTCTCAGGTTACTGGAGTATCGATGGACTTTTTTAGGGTCACTTAATACACATCTCTCCAATCATCTCCATACTCTCAATATTGTCCCTGCTACTACAAGTACTCTTGGCCTGGACATCCCTCTAAAGAATAATATGGTATTCAAGCATCAGGGAAAGGCATTCTGCAGTTCAGTTGTGTGTTTGCTTTTTTGACTGATATGTTAAAAATGTTTTTGGTGACCTGTTCATAGCCATATCTAGGTTTATTCTGAAAGCAGTTCTGATTATTTGAGGTTCAGGAGCAGATATCTGAAGTTTGGAATTTTTCACATTCAGAATTTCAATTTGTTTCTTTCCCAAGAAGCAATTCACAAACAGAATCATGAAGTTAGTTTCTGCTGAACTGTAACTTCACAGCAGTATTTTCTTTAACCTATTTGGTTTTCCTTCAATTTGAAAAGGTCTTGCAAAACTAGGCCAAACAAATCATTAATTAAGAGATTACCATAAGAGAGAAAAAAATGTAGAAAAGAATATAAGCTGAGCTCATTAGAACCATTTCCTTGAAATAGTATAAAATATGATGGAGTTCAGAATCTTGGGTTTTTTTCTTAACAATGTGTCAAAAAAATTAAATTTGGTGCCAATGTAGACTGTTGCTTTGGCAATACAGCATGTCATTCAGTGACTAACAAACTCTGCTAGGTATAAACCAGTAACCCAGCTGTCAAAAGATAAATCTACCTCCCCTCTGCAACCATCCCTTCCAAGCCCGCTTGTTGATGCCAGTGTAGGGTGTTTGCCTGGGAGCTAGTGAGTAGATATTGCCAGGATAATATCTGCAAGCAGAGAGGTTTCAGTTTCATAATTAAACAAGAAAGCTGAAAAGACTGTACTGAAGGTATATTACTTCACTTTTTGTGAAGAGAGGTTTCCAGAATGAATTATTCAATACTAACAATGTAGACTTTGAAAACAGGGCAATTCTGAAAACTGTCATACCTATCCGTACCCTTCTCTACACACATGCACGCACTGAAACACACACATGTATATACAGATGCACAACCATGAATGTATATAACCACGTTTTTTGTAAAAGTACCTTATAAATTGCATATCTTGGCACTCTACAAAATGGAGTAGCATTTTAAAATGTTTAACCAAAGGGAACATCTCCAAAATATTCAGTAAAATTCTGTGTAATCTTTACATGGTTTAGTATTTTCTTAGGCATCCTATATATTATAATTTGTCAGGATCAGTGTAATAATAAAACAAAACAAATCTGCTTTGGCATTAAATATATAAACAAACTTGCACAAGATTGTTGTAAGGACAAAATGATCTCCTCTGGTTCTCAAACAGAATGACACATGTATGCAAAGTCATGCTGCAGAGAAGATATTATCAGTTTTAATTAAAAATGGGTCAAGATGGCCAAGTTTTTCTTTTGGCTGACTTCGCTTGCCCTTTCCCTGGCAAAATCAAAGCCACCTCAGTTTTTCCTAGGACACAGTAGAGTCTGCTTTGTATTTGCCTTCTCCCTGTTATGCATTCATAACAATTTCAATCAAAATTAGCAATCTCTTTGTAGGATTACAAGTGGGAAGAGATGTCAACAAGCAGGCAGACAAATGAGCAGAAAGACCACAGGGACCCTGGGGTCAGCAGCATGCACCTGTGCCGTGTCAGGTGCTGCAGGGGCAACAGCAGGAGTGCAAGATGACTCTGTGGTGCCTCATGAAGGGAAGAAGCTGAAGTTTCCCCAAAGAGGAAGAGTGAGAGGAGGAAATTGATGCCTTTGAAGTCAGTTAAGTGTGGCTTGAAGAAGGTAGGTAATGGAGAAAGAGTTTCTGGGGGGAGAGAAAAGGTAGGTGAGGGTGGTTTTGAGTATGGGTGTGAATAACACAGAAGGGAGATAAGTGAGATCTGAGGAAAGAAGTAAAGGGCAATTATGGTAGGTCAGACTGGGGTGAAAAATGCTACAGGGACAGAATGAAAAAATGGCAAGCCATTCAATGCAGCTTTCTTACATTGGTTCCTCATTAAATTCTTACAGCATCATGCCATAAAATGAGAACAAGATGTAAAGCTGAGCTGTACTGTGATCTGTACTCAAACATTCTCTATTTTCAGGGCAGGAAATTGAAGTTTGGAGCTTCATTCTGACCCACAGCCTCTACTGCTCCTGCCGTTTTAGCAGTCCCACTTTGTTTAGTTGGGTAATTGAGAAAGGTCTTAAGAAGCAGTTTGTCTAGCACATTACCAATTTGTCTGGCATCAGGCACTTCTTTCAGATTCAAATCCTGACTTACCCTTAGGACGTGGGCAAATGACTTATAGTTTTATGTCCTGTTTTCCACATCTTTTGAAATTATTAATTGTGCTTGCTTACCTCATGGGAACGTTGCAAAGATTGGCTTGTACATAGCTTTGAGAATGCTAAACATGGTAGTTATATTCTTTTCATGGAATAAAAACAAAGCAGTTTACTCGCTACAATCCCTCACTTGAAACCTCCGCCCATCAACACAGAGTGACTCACAAGCACTATGAGACAAGGATACAGTGTTTACTCCTGCAGGTTTGTTTGCACAGAAAGAACGAACTCTGCTTCCGAGTACGCCTGGCTAACCACTCTCCCAGTACAGGTGAGTGAGCTGTGGCAGAGTCCAGAGGTGTGGCCCATGACTGATAGGCATCCATATTGCATCAAGACCTTTCACTAGGGTGCAGAGCTGAGCAGGAAACAGAACTGTGGCAAATCATATTTGGCAACTGCAGCAGTGCCATTTGGGAACCACCTTCAGTGAGCTGTTCAAGAATATGGTTATTTGTGTCTTGAAAGTGAAATAACTTACCTGTTGTACGCACACATATTGGTGGACTAGAGTGGACACCAGAGATACTAGGTTAGTAAAAATGAAGAGAATTTTCTGAAAATAGCATGATAAAGTCCTGGTAACCATGGTCTTGGCAAGCCTCAAGTTTGGGGTGGCAGCAGGGTCAGATCCCACCATGAGCAGTGGCAGTGGGGGCAGATGCTGTGGTTGAGGATGGCTGTTGGAAAGCGGTGGCTGGGGGAAAGTCACTGTTGCAGCTTCATGCTTCTGGCATGGGCTCTGTGCACACCTAGACTCTTACCAAGTCTCTCATCATTATCCCTCTTTTATAGACTCTCATCTACAACCAGATCCTTGGCCTTAGTTCATCTGTCCCTTTGTCCCTGCCTGCCTCTACAGCTGAGACAGCCTTCTAGTACTGAACTCCAAACTCATAAAATCCAGCACCTCAGCACTGTTTATTCACCCATCCTTACTCCCCAGTACTCAATTTCTATCCTTCTTTTTCCTTTTCTGGATTCCAAGACAGTGACAAAGCCTGATATGGTCTTGGTCGCAGCACATACTGGTAAACAAACAGGATCTCAAAAGAATTCTATTTATTCAGCAAGAAGACATTGCTATTGCATCTTCTCTGAACACACACTCATCAGATGCAGAGGTGCTTACCTTGACTCAGGTGAGATCCTGCACACCAGCAGTCATAGCATATATGACACCAACATTTTCCAAGCAGACTGGGGTCTCCCAGCAGCTTCCTACACAAGCTGAAGAGACAGCTGACACTGATTGCCTCAGCTGTATATGTACAGCCAGATATGTTTGAACTAGATGTTTGCTCTAACATCCTTGGTCAAAACATCCACACTGCATTCACAACCACTTTAGTTAAAGCTTAGAGAGATCAGCCAAATCATCTGTTTTGGCTTCCTGCCTAATGTAGCTCACAAAAGTAGACTGTTTTGCTGTTGTTGTTTGCTGATCTCTCAAAGAAGTGTTATGTGTGTGGGAATTCCTTGTTTCAGTGGCTACATTCAAGGTGCTCAGGACTGCTCATGTGCCCTTGAGGAGTACAATGAGCTCTGATCTGGGGAGCCTGCTAAACGTATAACTCATCACAAGAACAACACCTCTTCTGTCTGTATTACAACCCAGACATCCCAATGACACAAAAAAAACTTGCTACCGCCAAGGCATAATCATAGAATCATAGAATAACTAAGGTTGGAAAAGACCCACAGGATCATCCAGTCCAACCATTCACCCATCACCAATGGGCCAATGAAATTATTTTCTTTTATTTGCCAGCATATTGCTACCCACTATCAAAACAGTAATGTTCTTCCTTTAGTATTTTACACATGCATTTATGAATATATTGTTTAGCAACCTTATAGATAACTTAACAAATATAAAAGGTCAATAGTTATTTTTCATGATTTTTACCTACTCTTGCAATATTCTTCAGTCAGGTCACCAGAACCTAGAACAGGTGCCCTCACCCTTCTCTGCTACCAACATGTCCCTTCATCACATAGCTTATTTTTTGTAATCCTATTACTTCTTAACTTCGGGTCCAGAGAAACTGATATTTTGCAAAAGTTCTCACTCTTTTTCTGAACACATTAACTTACGATGACAGCCTCATTATACATATAATGGTAAAGGTGATCAATTAGTTTCATTATCAAGATATGCCTTGTTTGTTCTTGATTTATAACAAAGGAGAGATGCCAGATGCAGAATTATCTACATGTATCTCAATTATCTACATGTATCTCAATTTATCCCATTTAAAAACACTTTTTCACATATTTTTCAATTTTCCAGCAAAAACATGGGTAAGTTATAAAATGGTCACTGTTGAGCTGGTCTTCATTAGCTCTAAATCTGATTGCCTTGAAAAGCAAGTCTGTAATTGCTTGCTGGAACATTTATACAGAGCTGAAATGCCAGAATGTTTCCTAAGTCTTGCTGTGTGCACATTTGCAGCATATGCATGTGTGAATAGAAAACTCAGCATGCAGATGTTTGAAATGAATACATATGTTTTGATTCAAATCTCCTCTCCTTTAAATGAAAAACTAATAGAAATGACACATTCAGACTTAATTGGAAATGGGAAATAGTTTCTGAACCAAAATAGCATTCTCAAGTCTTATTTTATTTATATTATGTTAACTTCTAACAAACAACACTTTATTACTTTGTTGACCTTTCCTTTCCTTTCCTTTCCTTTCCTTTCCTTTCCTTTCCTTTCCTTTCCTTTCCTTTCCTTTCCTTTCCTTTCCTTTCCTTTCCTTTCCTTTCCTTTCCTTTCCTTTCCTTTCCTTTCCTTTCCTTTCCTTTCCTTTCCTTTCCTTTCCTTTCCTTTCCTTTCCTTTCCTTTCCTTTCCTTTCCTTTCCTTTCCTTTCCTTTCCTTTCCTTTCCTTTCCTTTCCTTTCCTTTCCTTTCCTTCCCTTCCCTTCCCTTCCCTTCCCTTCCCTTCCCTTCCCTTCCCTTCCCTTCCCTTCCCTTCCCTTCCCTTGAATCACAGTGGTAATATCAATCTATAATGATTATACATTATGAGAAACATAACATCAAGATTTAAAACCTACAGTTTACAGTACAGTTCTCTTAATCAACAAACCAACAAAAATCTCTTTTAATAGAGACCAGAAAATGCAGCACATCGTAACAGAAGGCCTCATTATTTTGCCACCAAAGCTAAGCCAGTGTAAGTGCAGGAATGAGTGGGTTTGCAACCTTAAATCTTACAGGAATTCTATTTGGATGTTCTGTTTACATGCAAACATGGAAATATGCTCTCAAGGCCTGTGGTAACCTCGTCATAACTTTATACTAGTTAATGTGACTCTTGTGTGAGTCCAGCATGAGCGTTGTCCTATACAAGCTGTGTGTTTATAAATAGGATATAAATTCCAAATTAATCACAGGAATAGTTAATTATAGTTATTAAGGATCGGGGCCCTATAACTCCTAATATATTTATTTCTGCGAGAAAGAATCAGCCCTGGTGAAACTGGCAAATTTTGGAGTTCTAGGAAAAGAAATTATTCTTCTGAGTACCCTTTCCTTGTGACCTTCTGGGAAAAAATAAGTAAAATGGGAGAACACTTACATGCTGTTTAATGGACTATGCAGTGTCACTAGATAAACACTGTTCTAAAAAGGGATAAGCTAGTGCTCTGAAAATGGATTCTTTTTCTTTCCTGCTATTTAAAAAGAGGGCAGTGCTTTCTAGTTAAAGTTTGCACTATGAAACACACACAAACACACTAAACACACAGACTTGTAAATGAACAGTGAAAAGAAAGTCAAAACTAGTGCACTGCTTGGTAGCCCACGTGGAAGGCAAGGGAGAAAAAAGACGATACATACAGTCAATACAAGAGAAATTGTAAGGACAGTGGAAAAAGGAGAAATAATATCAGTGTCCCCTAAGGCTAGGGAAATAAGAAGGCAAGAGGAAAGGGTGAAGTAATAATAGGATCTTTGTTACACACAAGGAAAGAGGATTTTGTGTAGGCTACACGACATAAGACATTTGGTCATGATTAGCTTCTGCTCACAGTCAGCAGATGTCTGCAGATTTCATAAAACAGAATGTAAGCCTAACCTTTCTTTCCATTCAAGTTAATCACTGCTGACTGCAAAGGCAGCTTGCCCTGAGTTAAAACCTGTAGGCCTTCTGTCACGAGAAGAAGTCCTTCATAAGAAATCATCAACCCCTTTGTCTTTTAGATCAACATCACATTCTTCTTCGCAGTATTTTCATCATCTTTTCTTTTCTCACTATAATTGATGAGAAACATCCCAAGGGACAAGGATAATTTGTGTTAATCAGTTTGCAAGAAGGAAACTTTCTTATCAAGTGAGGTAAAAATAAAGTCCACCGAGGAAAAAAAATGCAGAACCAGACATCCCCCAGAACTATACTGGTTCTACAGAGAACTTTAACTGAATAGCATCCTCTGACTTTTAATTCTAATCATCCCATGCCTGAGGATGAGGGTTAACTGAATAAGATGCTTTCCAATTTAAAAGTACATTCTCATTCAAGGGGTGACCATCAATCTCCAACAAAGCAGAAAAAAGCGACATCTCTGGTCTTCCAAAGAACAGTCATTATCCATAAAGAATACATAATTTGCCAGGTGGTATTTTTTTAAGTGTTCTCTGTCTGGATACAGCTGTTCTATGTCAAGTCAGTGATGTGTAACACATTTTTTAAAAAGCCTATTAATACAGTTGTCAGTTGGGTTTAGATGGCTGTATACTATTGTCTGCCAAGTCTCTCAACTTCTGCCCAATTAACTTCCTTACAGAGAAGACAGAAAGCAAAATGCAGAACCATTATGCAAAACATATTTTATTATTTACGTGGACGTAGATGGGCAAGGTACACCAAAAGATGGAAGCAGAAACATATCAAAATAGTTAAATTAGGAAGCGTCTCTTTCACAAACATGACACAGAGAAAGGCTAGTTTTATGGAGGAGTTGTGTGCACTGAAACTAATAGAGCTTTTTCGGAAAACAGGTGGGAAGAAGGATGCTATTTAAAGGTGTTCTTCACCAGTTCTTGGGAGCCCTGTGTAAACAGTATTAGCAACATTAATTTGGAATAGTATCAAACACAACAGAAAGCAGGAAGACAAAAAAGCTTTACATATTAAGTGCTTATTGAATCTTTGTTAGTGGTTTTTAAAATGAATCCCTTCAGGATGAATGTACAGATTTGGAAGGATTACTTGAGAACCCCACTTATGTCACTTCGGTTCCTTGGTTTCACTCATTAAGCTGTGTATCCCCCCTAATGTTAAACAAGCAAATGTTTGAAGAGCGATTCCATCTGAAATGAAAATGCTGTAGATACAGCTAATGCAGTAATGAACAGATTTTTCATAAACAAACCTGTTTACCCACAAGTCTGTCTGGAAGAGATCTGAGGATCCAAGTGAATATAAAAACAAACAGCTTAGCTGTTGCTTTCTTTGGGCAAGTCTTTGTTTTTATTTAACATGAAAATACAAGCACTACATTTTATTGATTTGAAATGGCAACTGCCTCCTTTAGTTCAACATTATTATTTCCTCACAGAATGTGCTGTCTTTGATTATTTATTTGTTACTGGAAAATGACTGCAGATTTAGCAAATGTAATCACTGCCGGCTTCTTGGAAAAGCTTAATTTTTCCATGTACATTTAACACCTTCTTACATAACTGAGTTAGCTTTTGTCTGAGCAGGAAGTTTCTGACAGACACAGATTTTTAAATCTCACAAAGCCTACTTGTAACATGAGCAGAGCATGTTCTGTACACTGGGGTCCGGGCTGCCTACGCCAGAGTACTGAGTGGTTCTGCTGCAAGTGTGTCCCCCTAACACCTTCTTCTTACCTGAAATGTACCGTGGGGCTAAAAATGGTTCAAAAGGTGACAGTGAGCCTTTTCACTGAACAGTTAACGAGGTCATGGTTATGAGAGGAGACAGGACTTGCCAGCTCTTCTGTCAAAAAGGGGAGCTTGGCCTGTTGTACAAAGGGATGGGCTGAAGATCCCTATTGGCAGGCTTCTGATAAACATCCAGATACTTCAATACATACCTAAATTGAATAGAAAGGCCAGAAAGAGAAGATGGTTTTGTGATCAAATTCCAGACTGTGTCTTAAGAGATTTACATTTCATCCCTGGCTCTTTTCCCTGGACTTTCTATATGGTCACATGTAAGTTACTTTCTGTTTGTATAGCTCAGTTTCTCTTCTATCAAATGGGAATAGCAAAGCTTTTGATTCATAACCTTTATTACTGTTAGTGTATTTATTGTATCATAGGAGTACAGAAGTAAAAACAAGTCTCGTAGATTACAGATGTTTGTCTACCTGGTCACTAATATTATCTACTGGAGAAGATTCAAAGACTTGTTTACTGATCCTTCATAGCTGCAAATAATTTAATTTACAACCTGTCTTACAGTAATTTAATCTTATTTCTTCTTGTCTTGCCATCCTACATATAGGCTCACAGAACAAACAATTGAGTGACAGGGTTGTTATAACTTTGCATTATTTCTCGATCCCACATAACAAATCTGGACAGAAAAATTCAGTTCTTAGAATCATAGAAAAACAAAGCAGAAAATCACCCACTCCCCCCATTCTTTCCTCTTCCTCTCTCTGGATCAACTATATGCAGAGCTGCCTTTCCCTTAGCATTGTAATGTTTCCCATTTGTACCCATTTTTCTTAAACTATGGGAACGAGTGTTTCTTAAAGTATGGGGATAAATACAGAATCATTCAAATCTAAATAGAATTGTAGCTTTTCAGCCTAAGTGATTGTATGATTCTAAATTCTGTTGCCTACAGATCTACATCAGCACAACTGAAGTCTTGCTTCCTGCTCAACATATGTACTAGCATGACCCAGAATAGGGGCTATCCTTTCTGAAAGTCACATATTCAATTAATGAATCATTTTTTCCCCCCTTTTTGCATCATGGCAACTAAACAGGCTTCTTATTTTATGTTTGTGGAATGTAGTTTTGTTTCCTCAGAGTATTCCGTACATGTGTATTTATTGAATTGCACTTTGCAGAATTAATAATTTAGATCATTCAACTTCTATTCCCTGAATTGCTCTGCAATATTCTCACTTTTGAAGATATCTAAGAAATCTAGAGGTGTACTTGACTTCATTGTTGATGGATTGAACCCAGCTTTCTTGATTTACATTTTGTAAGCTTAGTAAACATACCCTCCTAAAATAGGTGTCTCTATTTCCACAAGCCAGTGAAGAAAAAACAGCTGCTGTTGAGAATATCTGTAAGAAGATCCTCTCTGCATAACTGGGCATGGTCTTGTTCATGGGACATTTCAGGTAGCTCACCTTTTTCTTTTCAGTGATACAGTTTATTTTAGAAGACCTACTTTACTAGACAGTAAAAATGACTACACAAGAGACTTGGGCACTTGCACAAAGCAGTACATTAAAATACTGAATATAACTAGGAACAGAAGGGCCCTATTTCAATGTCTTCAAGACAATTGTTTGACTAGGAAGTAATTTGTAACTATCTGAAAGTCTGTTTTTTTTCTCAAGCAGTTGCACCAGCATGGTGACAGGTTTAATCAAAGCCACATTTCCCAATTTTCTTCTGAGGATACCATGTAGGGTAGATTGAATTTAAAGGCAAAATAAATCTCATATGGTGTCTCCTGTAATTAATTCTGAATTAATTCTTTATCCAATAGGCCAATTGTCCGGTGAAGAAGGAAATTAGACTAATGTGTTGCAGTATGTAATATCAAACTGATATTGGTTTGTCACTTGATTGTTTTTCAACCTCTGCAAATAAGTTGTCCAGTAATACGTTCTGATATTTCAGAGGTATCAAACCAAGCCAACTGAACTGTTTTCATCTACATTTGTTGCACTTCTCAGTAGCTCATTCTCTGCTTGCCTTTCTTCAGTCCTTTGGAGCACCTCCTGCTGTTCTTTCTGTTCTGTCCCCTATTCCTACCCCTTCATTAAAATTATTTTTTTTTAATACTTGATTACTATCTCTCTTTTTTTGTGTGATAAGGAATAAAATGGAAACATTCACTATATCACCTACTTTTTGCTCCATTAATGGATTTATGTGTTCCTATGTCTACTGGAGACTAATTGAACATTTTTCCTTCCCTCTTATGTTTCCTGATGCTTGCTGAGCTCTGAAAATTAAGAGTTCTGTAAAGACTGTATATTTATACTTCTACTATTCCTTCAGTCTGATTCTCAGTCATATCTTATTCTTCCACTTCTACATTTTTATTTTATTTCTGTAAAAGTCCTCAAAGAACTCTTAATGCATCCCTGTAAGCATGCTGTGACTTTTCTTCATCTCAAGTTATCTTCTTTTAGGATGGGAAACCATTCTATTTGTGAGTTGGAACTTCTGAGCATTACCATAACATAAATAACAAGAACCTCATGAAGCTTACCCATCTGTACTTGAAAACATGCCAAGAGCTATCAGTTGTTATTTTTTTTTCCTGTCAGAATTCCTTTGACTTCACAGGAAGTACCCTAAGAGATTTGCCATTTGGCACAGTTCAACTTCTTTGATTTCCTAATCTGTATTTCAGTCTTTTGTACGTCTTCACTCACCTTTTCTGGTACCCAGTCTCTTTGAGTGAGTGGATATTGCTCATTAGAATGTTACATAACATAGACCCAAAGACACAACAGAGGGAGAAGGAATACAACAAAAAACTAATCTGAATTAAAGAATGATATACAGATGAACAGGACACCTTAATATGAAACATGTTTTTTTTACACAGTAGGTAGGAAATTGAATATAAAAAGATATTAAAACATCTTTTGAAACTCTGGTAAGCTTACAGTCTCCCTGAATTAGAAATCACAGAAGAAAAACAGTGTCTTAATTTCCTGGCTCTTCTTATTTTTTTCCTTAAACCGACTCAAAGCCATAGTCATGGTTTCGGTCGGATCAGGCTTCATGCTTTAAAAATAAAAACAAAGCTGAAAAAAAAAAACAACCCACAACACTTTCCCTCTGTTACACAACTTAATATTAAATTCAAATATGAAATTGTCATTTTTAGTATGCTGTTCTTCTTCACTGTAGAAGACTGTTAACTTGAAAAGCCTCACTGAAAGTTTGTCTCACCCTTCCCTTACATATTTATGTGTGCATTTATTATATAGTTAAAAGGCATAAACAAGGATGTGCTGTGTGTGCAAGTTTCTGGAATCTCTTGTTTTCCCTTCCATAGTGCACAAACAAGTCATTTAGGTGAACAAAGTCTGAAAGTGAATCATAAACTTGTGTTGTTGTTGTTTTTCTAAAAGAGTTTTCGCTGGTGGCTTTGAGAACAGAGATACCCTGTGTCAGGCCAAAGCACTGGATTAGCACCTAGAATTCAATGGTGTTGCAGAGCTAATTTTTGTGGACAGGCTGACAAGATTTTCTAGTAGTTCTGTGCCAAGGATAATGACATTATGGCTTGGAGTATAGCTGAAAGCAACATTAGACTTTGGTTTGAGGGGCACATGTAAACAACTCTGTTTATCACTCTGTTAAGAAATTCGATATAAGCAAACACCTAGCTGTACCTAAAAGCCATACCAGTGAAACCTTGGGTAGGCTGGTGGTTTGACTTAACAGAAATGTACTATTATGTTTCAAAAAAGCATTTCTTCCTAAGGAAAAAAATCTTATTTTGATGATTAGATCAACACAGACGAATACCTCAAGAACTCTGTTCTTTTCAGAGACAGCGCTTCAGCATCTTGAGCTTTGGCACTCACCCCTGTATGTTTGTATTTGTATTACCCCTCAGCTCTTGGGCCTGAGTGTGTTGTGAGCAAGACCCAAGGAAAGAAAAGCCAGGCATATGAGTCAGGCAGGCACTGTGGCATGCCCCACCTGGGAAGTCTAGACACAGCCCATGTGCCTAACAGTGCTAAGATGAAACTAGCAGATAAAAGCAGCCCTGTAATTGGAACTGCTTTCATTTGGACTCAAACTTTGAATAGATGTTTAAAACGCATCTTTCAAATTGGACTTCTTTATGGGTTTGTTGAGTCACAGAGGCCTAAAATTTATTCACCTTTCTGCCACAAGATACCCTACGTGACCTTGGACAAATCACTTAATCTCCCATCCTTATGTACAAATAACAGATTTTAAGCCTTCTTCTTGCCCAACACTTTTGTAAAATGAAAATAAATGTGGAATGAAAGAAGGATGGCAACTTAGAACAGATGTAGAAGAAAGGAAGATTAAGCAGCGAAACAAAAGGATGAGACAGAGGCATGCATGGGAAATAAGTGGACAAGGATGAGAACATAGAGCAGGGAGAAGTGGACAGGCAAAGAGCTTTCGTAGGTGACTAGTACATACTGAGAAGATGTGGTCCTGCGAGTCATTTGAGAAGGAAACTGACAGATGCACTAGTTAACATCTGCTTGGAATAAACTGAATGTGTGTACAGGGGAATGCAGGAGGGGGAAGATAGCCAGTGCTGCCAGGAAAAAAAAAAAAAAAAAAAAAAAAAAAGAAAAAAAAAAACAAAAAACCACCAACTCTCAAGTGATCAAAGAGTTACCACTTCCTCAAAGCACAATGACCCTTTGATCTGTGACTCTTTCTGTAGATAACTACTGGGTTGGAGAACTGAGGGGTTAAAAATGAATAAAGTAGCAGAACAGCACAGAAGCGTTCTATAGCTTCGGTGTTTTCAGGCTAGTCCTGAAGACCTAGATACAGATCTCCTATGTAAATCAATAGCAGAAGGAGGACTTTTGCCAAGGTAACCCAGAGACAAGAAAACAGTTGAGACTGAATGCGTATAGATGTAATGCCTAAGTAACTTCTGATATTCAGAACTCTGGTTTTGAAAATAAGTGTTACTAATTGTGTAAGTTAAAAATCAATGAGTCATTCTTGTAAAAGTAATAGGGAGGATTAAATACTTTAAGATTTAAACAAATGAATGCCTTATTCTCTGCATTTCTGTCAGACTCTGTAAGCCCTGAGAAGTAACAGTTCCAATTTCACAGTTTCTCTGTAACCATGATTTCTAGGAATTTTCTTTTTTAATTGAAAGGTGAGATTCTCATGCATTCCTATAATTCTCAATTCCAGCAGCTGGGACTTCAGAAAAAAAACATGTATTGTGAACCTTTCAATAGTATGTCCTGGGAGGAGTTAGCCTCCCTGGAAAATTCTACTCAAAATTCATTGCTCTTTTCTGAGTGCCCTAGCCTAGATTCCTTACACATCATGAATACCGTGATGAAGCTATGTCCTTAAAAAAAAAACAAAAAAAAAAACAAAAAAAACCCACAAGATAAAGCTTTCCATGTGGATTCCTAAGCTTGATTGTTTATGGAAATAAAAATCCCATAAGAGTCAACAGAAAAGTTAATATAACACTATATTATTCAGTCATGTAAGAATTTTATTCAAATGATTAATGCATGAATTCTTACCCATATTTAGCACAAGAATCACTTTATCTTTGTAAATGGCCCGAAAATTGAAATATCACGCCTCTTGATAAGACTTCCAGGACTACGTCTCCAGAGCACCATCACCTGGACCATAACTCCATTGTACAAATATGACAACAATAAATTTGGAATTGTTGGGAAGAAACCAGCCTCTGTTGGCTCATAAATATTTGAAGTCAGATAGAAATCAACATACATTTAAACAAATGTCACTGTCATAAGATATGTCTCAAAACCCCCTTTACTAGAATGACCTATTCGCTCACAATCCAGAAGCCAGCTTCCACTTTCAAAAAAGCATTTCCTTGCCTCCAGCTTCATCAGTGGGGATATCTACAGCAACAGAAAAACATTTGATGCCATTTGTTCTGAAAGTCAACAACAGATTGAGGGTAGGCACAGCCTTGGTCCCAAGGCAATCTAAAACTGAAACAAGGAAGTGATTTTAGATCATGTGTTACATGAGACAGTATTCGTGGGGGACCATAGGCCCTTTAATTCCTTTATCCAGGGAAATGCACATTTGGGATTGTACAGATAAGAATGATTGAGATAGCTGAAAACTTCTACTACATCTAATATTCCAGAAGGACCTAGATAGGCTTGAGCAGTGCGCCCAGGTGAACCTCATGAGGTTCAACAAATCCAAATGCAAGGTCTTGAACCTGGGTTGAGGCAATGCCCACTACCAATACAAACTGGAGGATGAAAGGATTGAGTGCAGCCCTGCTGAAAAACATTAGGGGCTATTGGTGGATGGCAAGCTGGACATGATTCTATGAGCCAGAAATGTGCCCTTGCAGCCCAGAAAGCCAACTGTATCCTGGGCTGCATCAAAAGCAGTGTGGCCAGCAGGTTGAGGGAGGTGATCCTGTCCCTCTATTCTACACTGATGAAGCCTTACCTGAAGAATTGCATCCATATTTTGAGTCCTCAGTACAGGAGAGACATAGGTCTTTTGGAGCATGTCCAGAGGAGGGCCACAAAAATGACCCCAGGGATGAAACCTCTCCTATGAGTACAGGCTGAGAGAGCTGGGCTGTTCAGCTTGGAGAAGAGAAGACTGAGAGGTGATAGCAGCCTTTCTATATATAAAGGGGAGCTACAGGAAAGAAGGGGACAGACTCTTTAGCAGAGTCTGTTCTGATAGAACAAGGGGAAATGTATTCAAGCTTAAATAGGGTAGGTTTAGATTAGATATAAGGAAAAAGTCTTTTACCGTGAGGGTGAGAGGCACTGGAACAGGTAGCCCAGTAATGTGGTGGATACCCTGTCCCTGGAGACCCTCAAGGTGAAGCTGCATCAGGCCCTGGGCAACCTGATTGAGCTGTGGATGTCCCTGGGAACAGAGGAGGCCTCCAATTGGATTGAGACTATCTGGAGATTATCTGTATACAAATTTAAGAGCTAGATATAGGAGCTCTACCATAGCTCTGTGGCAGCAAGAGAAATATTGTCATTTTGAGAAAAAGTACAACAAATTTGATTTCTGTCGTAGTATCCCTAGCTTTCACAGAAATATGGCAAGTCCTGCTCTGACCAATATCAGTACTGTCCCTTAGCAATTTTGAATTTGTTTGTCCAAGCCTCACTTAAGGTTACAGATGATCTGTGTTTGCCTATGCCCATAAATCACTGAATTTGACGAATATTTATTATTTAGTTTCCAGGTTCTAGAACTGCCACAGAAATAACTGTAGATTCTGACCCTTCCTACCAGACTATAATCTAATTATGACATAAATAAAAGGCATGGGCAAGAAAAAAAATCAGAAATTGAAAGAAGAGAGAAAAAAAGACGAAAGTGACAGTGGGTCACTCAACTGGACTCAGCTGGGGGCATGCACTCCTCTAGAGACTAGTATTAATTTTATATCAATTCTGCCCATACGTCTTCTCTTGGTGATAAACTGTAATTGATAGTTGACAATAGGTATAAAAGAGGCAAGTGCAATTGATCACCAGCTCAGAAAAGCCTTCCAAATAAGAAGTAATGTGCAAGAAAGCACAGATCATGTGGGAGGGTAGCACTCCTAAAAGAGAGAGTGGAGACTGGTGAAGCAGAAGCAGAGCAGATAAAAAATGTACACAAAGTGATACAGTGTCTTGAATGTAAGGATCTTAAGGTCTGCATACAGAACAATGCTCAGGCAGAGAAATGACTAGTGTCAAGTCTTCAGTACTGAGAAAAGTCTGCTTAGCATAACTCTGGCTTAAAGTTCATCTTTTCACATGGCCAGTCTTTGTTATTATGACTGTGTATTTTGTTTCCTTTTGATTTCCTTAAAAAGGTTGCTCATGAAAGACAGCATATCAACTGCAAATCAAAACTTGCAGCTGTTTTTTTTCTAATATTCCTTCCACACATGGACAGTAAGTTCCAAGCAATTGTACCTACAGAATGGTGGCAGAACTAGAAAAATACTTACTTTAATATCAAAGTGAAACTCCTCAGAATCTCCTGAGTAAAATTCTGAGGATTTTTTTTTCTTAATGTTTACCACATGAATTAAAAAAGAATGCTCTGGGACAAATACTTTATGTTTTCTGCGTGTATGAAGGGAACTCAACAAGAGTTGATAAGTCTTATTGACATTCAAGCCTAAGATAGATGCTCATTTTAAGCATTCTCCTTCCTCTTGGACATACCTCTAGGACATGAGACAGGTGGTGTCTCCATGATATACTTACCAAATTAAACTTCATTCAAAGACACAGGTTAGAAGAAGAACATTATTGGACTCTTTATCTGGCAAGTTTCTTAAACCACTAGTCTCATTCTCCAAACCAGGACACGACATTAAACTCTCCAGTAATGCTATCAGAAGCTAAGCGTTGCCCCCAGGTAATCAGCTGTGAAAACCAGACATAGAGTTAAAATACGAACTTAGTACTGTTTTTAAAGTATTTTAAGCATCTCTTGACACAAATGTCTGCTGTAAAGATATTGGCCATAGAAATACTGCCATATGTTCTTATCACCCCTGGTTTTGCTTGCTTCCCTGTGAATTCCTTGTGGATTAGCTTTTGCTCTCTGACCTCAAATGGTACTTCAATTAAATCAAGGTTTTTTTGTTAGAAAGATTTGCCATTTAATTTTTGCTTCCCATCCTATTTTGTACTTTGCTTTTGCTTTTGTATAGCTCAGTTGATCTCTTAAATATCCTTATTTCAATACCTTTAGGCAAGAGCTTCCTTTTCCAAAGTTATTACTCTCTCACTAGACCACCATTAAAGATTTAACATCCATCTGTCACTTCCAGTCTGTAGTGTATGTGCTGAGGCTCTGTCAACAAAGTGGAAAACATGTTAAAAGAGACTTTCAGAACCACAACTCTACAATCCATATTATCAGAGCCAAATCTGAAGTCACACACACAGCTCCGTCAGTTGCTGTATTTGATTCTTTTGCACTTCCTGCAAAAGTAATACCCCTGCTGTGATGCCTTGAACTACAGAGGCTAAGCCCTTTCTGTGGGTTCAATGGCTGTTGACTTTGTAAATCATGTATTTTTTATCAGAAATAATCAATTCTCCTTTTTTAAAAAAGAAAAAATACTTCTGTAAACTGGGAAAAATATGGCATATATGTGGCATTAACTGACCTGGAATTAAGGAATCAGTCTAAACTGATTTGTGTACAAAACTGGAAATAAATTCATCCTATAAAAGAGCACACTGATTTAAAATACCAAATTTATTTCTCTACATATGTGTACATTGTACACTCACGTTATAAATTCCTGCTCTGATTTAAACTTAAGAAAAAAGTATATTTACTGAATAATTTAGGAAAAGTAATTACTCTACAAAAATGTTTAACTGAAGCACGACACTTAAAATGCTTTGTAATATTTGGTGCTCAAGTTTAAGATTTGGGGTTTTTTTTTGTTTTTTTTTTTCCTGTTTTCTGTGTTCAAAGACAAGTTAATGAGGATATCTGATTATCAGTGAGTGATTTCTTGAAGTTTAACTCTCCATTAAATCTAATGATGTAAGGCCAGCATCATGTCTGAATAACAGCCATGCATTGCAGAGGGAATAATTCCAGTCAAGTAAGTGGGCTTTGTCTCACTGTCCGTTTATCTTTTCACTGAATTTATTTCCAGCATCATTAGTAACAGCCAGACCGGAATCTTCAACCAAACAAGACTGAAGACCTTTTCACATTGTTACTCAAAAGAGGATGAAATTGCAAGGAATGGAGAGAGTGGAAAATTAAGAGATCAACAGCATAGCTGAGTGAGAGTGTTGTTACAAAAAAAGGTACTTTGAGACCAACTGTAGATGGTGATGAGGGGGATGGACATTGACCTTACCTTGAGCAAGAGTGGAGCACATTTAAGACTATCTTCTTCCTTTGTTATTGGTAACTTATTTCATGCTGTCATAACTGGGAAGTGAAACGTGTAAATTTGTGTACACATGAATAGGATAGTGAACTGGGTCTGTTTGGGATGGTCTTGGTCTGCAAGGTAACCATCACTGCAAGATTGGCTGGGCATCTTCCTACTTGTGGGAGACGGTGAGTGATTGCTTTTGTTATAGTATTTGATGCTGAGCTTTTGGAGAGGGTCCAGAAGAGGGCCATGAAGATGATCAGGGGGCTGGAGCACCTTTCCTATGAATACAGGGTTGAGGGAGCTGGGCTTGTTCAGTCTGGAGAAGAAAAGGAGAGAAGAGACCGTGGGGATACTTCTTCATGGCCTTCAAGTATTTAAAGGAAGATTGGAAATCAACATTTTACAATGGGTAGATAGTGATAGGACATGGGGGAATGGTTTTGAACTAAAGGAGGGGAGATCTAAATTAGATGTAGGGGGAAGTTTTTCACAGAGAGGGTGGTGATGTGCTGGCAAAGGCTGCCCAGAGCAGTCATGGATGCCCCATCCCTGGAGATGTTCAGAGCCAGCTTGGATGGGGCCCTGGGCAACCTTATCTAGTACTTGACCTAGCAGTTGGCAGCCCTACCTGTGGCAGGGGGGTTAGAACCTGGAGATCCTTGAGGTCCCTTCCAACCCAAGCCATTCTATGATTCTATGATTGTTCATACTTTTCCTCTCTCTTTTCTTCACTTATTAAACTGTTTTGAGTGAAGGAGCAGCTGCTGGGCTTTGCAAAAGACCCATCACACAGAGTTTAAGACTAAACTTGATCCTGTATAGAGAGAAAACTCCTACTGATTTCTATGGCAGTATTGTGTATGCTGAGTTCAGTACATAGTGCATCCATATATGAAGAGTGATTTCACAAGAAACCATCATGTGGAGTCCAATCATACCATGCATATGTTGCAACATCTGTCATAGTGAGTAAGCTTGGGTATTAGCTGACTCCTTAAGACAATTCTGAGAAGATAGCCAGGCTAATTTTGCTATAGAAAAGGTACAAGCTGAGTTGACCTTTCATCCTTTCTCTTGCTTAGGCAGTAGCCTTTCATGACTTGGTGAATCTACTTATTTACAAAACAAAGAGCTTTGAGAGAAACAGTATTGCATTTCCAAAGCTGCTGGCTTTAACGCGTACACCAGACCAGCAGAAATCATTGTGCTTAAGGGGAAACTGCGGATTGTGCTCACTGTTGATAGATGACGCTTCCACCTCTAACGTTAAGTGTAAACTTTAGTCCTACACTTCTGTCACCATCCATTTATTATAGAGTTGTTTCTAAGCTTAATGCCTCAGTAGCAAGACAGTACACAACTCGTAGGAGAGAGAGCGGTTAGAAAATTACTGTCTTCATGTCTTCAGGCTGACATAGGCTGTGATTTTTATGTAAATGCTGCTGTTGGTAGCTAGAGAGAGGTCACAACCTTCTGCTGCTCTTAAGGCTTATTTAGATACTGTGGATACCATGTGAGAGATAACAGAAAAATAAGGCAGGAATGCAGATGTCATGGACAGGACAAGTGAAGGTTAGGCCTAGAGGAAAGGCATTTTAAAAGTTCCTAAATGGTACTTCCTTGGGCCTGCTCCTCAGCTATTCATGTGTGGTATTCTCCTGCGCACAATAGGAGAGCACATCACCAGTTCTTGTTGTTTAAATATAGAGAAGAGAAACATGAAAATGTCTTTTACTGCTCCTTATACCATATCTACTGGCAACAAAGACACCCATCTCATTTTTGAGCACAAGAGAGAAAGCAGTATATCAAATCAATCAATAAAAACAAATCCGCTGTAAACTTCAATAGATGACAAATAACAGTAATCCTTACTCGATAGACCTGTCGTGAAATATCATCCATTAGTCTTCATAAAGTACATTGAGATACTAAAATTTAAAGATACTACATGCTACAGGGGCACAACATCAGTTTGAGTGCAGCAGAAGAATGACCAACACAACTGACATTCCACATGTCTGCAAGCACTGATCATGTGCTGGTCTGATTTTCATTTATACTTATATTTATACTTATATTTACCTTTATATTTGTTTATATTGGTGTTAATCAAATTACTTACATGGAGTCACAGATGTATGTGAGATTAAAATTAAGTGCAGCACCCTGATGTATGTGAGATTAAAATTAAGTGCAATGCATTTCTTCACGTTTTACATTTATAATACATATTTCAAGAAGTTATAAAACTATAGCGAGATTTTCTATAGGACATCCACAAATTTAATACAGATGCAGGTCTGATCCTTCAATAACAATATACCAACTGGTATAAACTGAGGACCTGGCATGAAAGGAAATAGGGCACAGAGTATAATGAGATTATACGTTCTGATATGGATAGAAACTGTGCTGAAATAAGATGACTATAGTTCATTCTGTTGAGAAGAAAAACTTGATCTAAAAGAAAATTAATCTACTAGAATAATTGCAATCTGTTTACCCCACCCAAGCACTTTTAGTCTGATTAGGAGAAAAAGAGAAAATAGAGCTAGGAAGTGTCAGAAACAATTTCCAATTCTTTAAATATATTAGAAAGAAATATGTATGTTCTTCCAGTTGACAGCAAAAATTGAATGTACAGTTAGCCAAATGAAAATCACATATAATACTCTAATTACACTATTTTTTTTTTGAATAGAGTGACCCTGAGCTTGAATTTGTACTGTTTAAGCCTGAAAAATGTTCAACTGACTTGGAAAGATAAAGCATCAGTCCTTAGAACTGATAGGGGTTCTGAACACAGTGCTCACTCACAGAATTAAGCATCATCTACAGTGGTAGAACTACGCATTTTATTTTCACAGTCAGCTATTAAATACCTGGTAAAATACTTTGGTTTCATTGGCTAGATGTTCTTCTATGAAACAATTAGTACAGAGCTGGGAAATATTAAATTTCTTTATTGAAAGTACAAACAATGAATGAATTGTAAGAACAGCTAGAAATGAACACGTGACAACAGATCTGACATATCCTCATGTTTTGAAAGACAAAATAGGTGTTGGTAATACATTTTATATTGTTCCCATGTTCTTCATGTTCTTCTTCAGATATAAGTTTCAATGTTGTTTTGTTGTTTTTTTTTCCCAATGTATAATTGAAAAGAGATCTGAACTTTTGGATTTCAGTGACTTTATAAGTAACCAAACAATGCAATTATTTGGTCCATGCTTCATGCTTCATGCTTTACTATGTAGGTATTGGTGCTCAAACTAGAAAGCTTTCTCCACAAAAGAGAGACAAAATATATTCCACTTGATTTGATTTCTGTTTCATAGGCCAAAGCATTTGATTTCTTTCCTATCTTACTGTCTTACAAATCAAAAGAAGACAGTGTTTCCATGAGCAAATCCCTAATAAACCTGGGGAAAATATGATCATTGATATTTAGGAATATTTTGGGGGTAATCTTGCATAAATCACTAAGAAAATATATTGTATCTCTACAGAAATGTCTAATATCTAATCTTACATGCTCATCCTTTCATGTTGTTTTGTTTTTCAATTGAATTAGCTGACATAGTTTACATATCACATTAAATATCTAATTACATTCACATATGTACAATAACTAATTACCTCCCCTTTAATTTCTTTTCCCTAGGGCAACTGAGATAATAATAATAATTTTTAGTATATTTTTTTAAGCTTTGTTAAATGTTGAAAGGCCCTTGGGCTATGCAAAAATTAGAGAATTGCATTAATTTGTTTCTGTCAAATTAAGAGCATTTGAAAGGGTCCAAACATGACATTTAAGAATACCATCTCTGTATCTTTATTTTAATATGTGAGGGCTTAGTTTTTCCAACCTCATGAAACACACGAGTTTATACTAGTGTCATGTAGCTCTTGGGGGTACAGCTGTGAAAGTTCATGATTATCAGTTAAATTTTTGCTGTGTTTTGGACGAGTCCTTCCTTACCAGTTGGTGAAGACGGGACCACAATCACATTCAACTTCTTTATGGAGGGAAGTGCCTGGCTCTTTGCTCTCACTTTCCAGAAGCAAAAGAGAAATGCTGATTTGGAAAGGCCTTTGGCAGAAAAGCCAGTATCACAAATCAGGATGTCTTTGACTGTTCTTCTGCCATCTTTCTCTGATCTCTGTTGTTACTTACACAAACACAGAGATTGGCATGTAGAGAGATGAGGAAAACAAAACTGTGCTCATGCTTCTTCTCTGCAGTGTGATTCATCTTATTACATTCAAGATGGGTCTGCAACCAAGCAAGCCTTTCAGTAACGCCTCAGCATTTCATCTGGATACAGGTATTTTGTTGAAATCACACTCCTCCTATGTGTTTTCCCCTCCATGGGAAAATGAAGTCCTCTCTGACATCCTAAGTAGAGATCTATTCCTTACAAATTAATGAATTGTAATGTCACATGCTAATGGAGTTCTCCAGATGAACATAACAGATTTTCCGTGTAACATTTATCCTGTTTCCAGAGCAGCTGTAGCTGGTGGCACCATAGTTTTCATAGAATCATAGGGTATCCCCAGTGGAAGAGACCCGCAAGGATCACCAAGTCCAACTCCCTGCTCCACAGGGGACCACCCAACATTCAAACTCTACGCCTGAGAGCACTGTCCAAACACTCATTGACCTTTGGCACTCGGGGCCGTGCCCACTGCCCTGGGCAGCCTGTTCCATGCCCACCGCCCTCTGGTGAGCAGACCCTTTCCCTAACCCCCAGCTGCCCCTCCCCTGACAGCTCCATGCCGTTCCCTCGAGCCCTGTCGCTGTCACACAGCAGCAGAGCTCAGCGCTGCCCCTCCGCTCCCTGTGAGGAGCTGCAGCCGCCATCAGGCCTCCCCTCAGCTCCTCTGCTCTGCGCTGAGCAAACGCAGAGGCCTCAGCTGTTCCTCACACACCTTGCCCTACTGATCCTTCCCCATCTTTCCAGTTCTCCTCTGGATGCTCTTTAATAGTTGTATGTCCTTTTTTGCACTGTGGTGCCCAAACCTGCACCCAGTGCTGGAGGTGAGGTGTGATTCTGGCTGTATGTATTGTTGGTTCATTCAAGCAACAGTGCACTGAACTCATTCCTGCTCTCTTACATCTGTATTTTTACCAGCTGGGCATGGGGAAAAATAATGCATACTATTCTGAAAAGCATCTTCATGATATTTACATTTATGGAGGAAAAGGTACGAGCCATAAGTGAGAAAGAGTTTCTCGTGTTAGTAGCTTATTATCTAAGAGTACGAAGGAGTCCTGTTCCACTTTTGAGAGTGCTGATGTTGAGAAATGTGTGTTACATTGCACAGACACATACATAAATCCTATAAAGCCAGGATCAGCTCTGTCTTCCAGTGAAGCAGTTAGAAAAACTGCCAATGATTTCCATAAGCATAAAATCATGTCCCATCTGCTTTTTTTTACAAATCAGTTCAGCACATTCAAACACATCTTTTCAATAACATAATTACAGTGTAATTCCTTTCAACCAAGTGTTACTTTAATTGAATATCTCACATTCACAGAATGTTTCAGGGCCTTTACTTTAAATCTGCGGTTTTCAGAGTGACAAGGCTATTGTTTTGGTATGCTGGTACATCTACCATGAGAGAAATGGCCCTTTGCATTTCTGGCAAAATGGCAATGCTCTGCCAGAACAGCAATTTAGAAGAAAAAATGCAAGATGGCAAGAGAGCTACTGACGTATATTCTCATTGAAGGAAAATTAATGTATGTATTCTAATTTGGGAGATATAGTCTTAACAAACAGCTTTAAATAGCAAATGTTTGCTCAATTCTGATCCTAGCAGATGAAAACAATAAAAATACTGAAAATAAACCAAGCACACTCTCCCCAGAAATAACCTTTTGTATTTAAAGATAAAAGAATAAGGAATTGGCTAGTTGCCAGAGGGTATATACCCCTTTCAAGCTCTGTAGTCAGGGTCATACCATTAATTATAGATGACAACATGAGGTTTAAAAACAAATGGTTTCAACCTCACCTTTACGCTGAAATGAAGCAAATGTTTTATTCTCATGGAGCACTACTCCAGCAGATTCTAGAAGGATTAAATCAAAAACTGGAAGCAGGTGTCCTTTCAGGGCAGAGGTATTGCTTGACACTCACTATAGTAGCAGCAGGAGTGGTCTTCAGGCTTAAAGATATCCCACTGGCATTATTGTTTCTGTTATTAACTGCTTTTTATTTAATAGTAAACAGAATAGATAGCAATACTTTTTGGAAAAGTGAAATACTATGCAGATTCTCCTTAACCTTTTTTTTTTTTTTTTTTTTTTTTTGATGCAGCTATTTATATTTACATTACAAATAGCAGACTAAATAAACAGGCCTGACTCTTTCCTTTTACATACCTTCTTTTCTAAACCTAGGATTCTGAGTCAATTGCCAAAACATAGGACATGTTACTTTGAGATGGTCTGTCTGCATCAAGCTGGAGGATACAGGTTCCATCCCATTCTGATCTGGCAGACAATGTAGGAGTCTACGCAGGACAACCTTGGACATCTCAAGTGTCAGGAGTGTTTGGACCACTGAATCAAGGTCCAGAAGTCTACACAAAGCATATGGAAGTGGAAAATCAAGTCCACTGTGGGTGCACTCTTACAGCTATGTGGGCTTACTTATGAATGTAATTCAGATTCTATTCTCCAGATTGACTGCATGAAGTGATTTATATTGTAAAAATATTCTTCAACATAAGTGTTTGAATAAATTGTCATGAAACAGTTGTTTTACAGAAGAACCTGGCTCTCACTCACTGTAATCCACTTCTTCCTCAGAGTATGAACTCTTCCAAATTATGAATTCAGCATTAAGACTGGATACACTCTATAGTTCTTGCCCTCTGTCCTGTGGAATTGCTCCTGAGTTACACAGTGCTAGGAAAAATTAGCCAAGAGGAGAGTAAAACTGTCTAAAATGTCCTGTAATTCTTTCCTCAAGCTCTCACAATTCACTGTTTTGTGGAACCCTTTTTACTTTATATATATATGTATCCCTAAACAATCAACATTCATGAGGAAACTACACTCTCAAATTTGTCATCAGGTATGCTAATTAACTTCAGAATCTCCATTCATGATTATGAAATAAAGACATTATCCATGTAGAAACTTGTAGTCCTAGAGGCCAATCAAGAGACTGTTCAGATGAGCATGTGCATCATTATTAAAGCATCTCTAAAGTCTGCCAGTCCTAAGGGAATTTTTGATGATTTCTCATGACTATTCTTCTTCACTGTTTGAAAGAAAAAGCAAGGATTTTGCTATTGCTTACCATAGAGTGCAGAAAAAGAAAAAACAAAAACCAAAGATTTCTTCCCTGTTCCTCTGAAAGACCAGGTATCTTGGCAGATTTATCAACATGAAGACAGAATGTGCAGGAAAACTTCCTAATAGTAGGATAATAAAATTTCTAGGAATCCAGTGAGAATAGGGTTATTTGGCTTGGTGGTTAAAGATGTGAGCATAATTTACATCATCATTCTTTTTTTCCTTTATTTGGGAAATCTTTACTATATACCACTGCAAGTGAAGAACGTAATGAGGATAGTTTTCACAGAAAATAATTATATATACAGTATAAGCAGAGGTAGCATGAGAGTACAGCATACCTTTCAGAAATTAAGAAGTAGATGGTAGACATTAAGCCTTTATATACCTGAATAACTCCAGATTTGAATGATTACTGCTAGTTTCCTACACAACAGCTGTGAGAACAAGGGAAGGAGGGACTGCCAGAGGCTTGTAAACAGGGAGATAGAAGCTATCAAGACGTTCTGAATGTCGTTTTGGTTGGCAGAACACATCATAAGGAGCATCTTTTTTACCTGCTTTGATGAATGGAGGGAATTTTTAGCTTTTGCTGTGCTCTAGGGATGTTTTTTGGCTGTATAAGACTATAGGAGGCATTGCACAGGGTTTCATGAATATTGTGGATCTGTAGACAGAAAGGCGCAGGTAATTTCAGTATCTAGAACTACAGGAGTGAATGATTGGTCTACCATTGGGTAGGTATTCGCTATGCATAGTTTGTTGATAACACAGCAGGACTGTAGCTGACAGTCAAAAATTAAAGTGTTCTGTAATTTCACATAACATGTCTTTCTTGTCCCTTAAACTCAGTCACTACAAACACTGCCAAAGCTGCAAACACTGAGAACGTTTAGAACACAAGGAACTGCAAACAATAGGAGTTTAAATTAAAGAATGAAGGAAATTTAAGTCAACAGCTTGTAGCCAAAACATAGTAAAGAGCTGCAGTGAACAAACGTATTTCCTCCTTGTAGGCCACTTGAGAACCAGGATGGCAAAACATAGTGTCCTCACTAAGGTCTGGAGGGTCTGTAGTGGTGTGCTAAGGGTCTTACTGGAGAACATTTTGCCCTGGCCAGTTTCTCCACTGTGTATAAAATGGAGAACCTTGTATTTGCTCAATCAGATTTTAAATGCTATCAAAGCAAGAAGAAAAAGAGTAACAAATACAAGTCAGCACTTGCTATATACATATACTTACATATGTATTTATTATTATTATTAGTGTCGACATGTATTGGCAGCTCTTCTACATATTTATCTTTTATTTGCCCTCTCTTTCACTGAAGATCTCTTCCTCTTAATTCCTGGAACAGGAAGATTTTTACCCCTGAGCTATACAGTTGTGTTTTGCAGAAGTCTTTATATATTCCACAAATGTTTCTTCTTTGTTCTTTTTTTTTTTTTAAGTCTCAAGTTCACAGCTGTTAGATAAAGGCTGACACTGGTATTTTGAATGAGCTGAATGTTTTAAATACTGATTCTGCAAGACAGGAAAATTAACAGGAATTTATTCTTCTTTGAATATTTTTCATGCCAGAATTTTTTTAACTTCATTTAACAGTTCAGGTGTGTCTTCAGAGTCTCTTAGTCATAGAAGATCCTGAAGAAGATTATGGTCTTACATTAGTTTTGTATTCCTTATGTCTTCACACTGCAGTCAGAGTTGGGTAAGAGAGCATCAGCGTTACAAGTGGGTTGCTGCTGCACCTTTTTTCTTGCAGTGGGATCTGCGGCCTGTAGCTCCATGCCTATGAATAATGCTTTCCTTAAAGAGGTGGGGCTGTAGAGGGAGTTCTGATGAAATCAGGTGAAAGACTTCCCAAGGGAGTTCTAATATTTGAGAGTAATCTCTGTGACAATACAGAAGGTTAATGGCGAAAAACAATCCAGTAATATATGTGCCACTGGTATTCATTAAAATAATCTGGAAGAACATAGACACTTTTCTGGGAATTAGAGAAAAGATGGCAGCAGATCTATTTGCAATATTGGAGCTGTACCAAGGAACTTTCTATGCCTCGTTCCGTTCTATGTCAACTGCTCTAAGCGCAGAGTTCATGGAGTCACTAATGTTGCTTTGTAATTACTCTTAGGCATATTGCTCCTGTGTATGTGTGTACATCTTTATGGATGTATGTGTAATTACAACACTTGAACCAAGCAAATTGTGCCGGGCAGTATGTTGCCTAACTTCTGCTTAGCATAATCCTGCAAAACATTATTTTGGTAAATGTGAAAATCAAATTGACATAGGTTTCACTGATAATAAAAAAGAATATACCTAAGATTTATGTCAAAAATAAAAAGATTGGCTAAATTTTACTGAAATACACATTGATGAGATTTCTATTGAAAATAAAATTATATTCTAAAATCCATCCTGTTAGCAAATTCACATTGACTTTCTGAATTCATCCCCTCAGAGAGCAAACCTCAGTGTGCATTTTGTATGGGGTACAGAGTAAAACATTCTTAGCTCATAAATGCTCTGTTCTGGTAGGGGTTTAGGGCTTCATGCAACTTGGATGTGAAAAAATGGGATGGCTCTGGAAGGATTAGGACACTCAGAGAAAGATGGGAAAGGAACTGAATGGTAGGACTGAGAACTCAATAACATACAACTTGCACATATTGCAATCATGCTGAAATACTCCAGAACTGACATCTATGATCATTATGCAGAGTGTGATTAACTCACAGAAAAGCAGAGAAAACCTCAGTGGAATCCAGATGAAAGAACAGCTATTAGGCTCATGCACACAGAAGAAAGAACCCATCTATAACCGCTCTTGTATTAAATGGCAACCTGCAGTCAAGTCTGAACTGCTGAACAAATAAAGCTTTAGAGCAGATTACAAGAAGGGACAATGAATATGCCAAAAACAATTTGGGGAAGTGCCTCAGTAAACCAAGTATGTGAAGGGATGAGGAAACTAAGGTGAAACCAAATTAAGTTGGAGCTAACGGGGACTGTGCCTGTGCTGAGGGACCTGGGAATGACTCCCAACTCCAAGGTCACTTTGGCTGCTTCCCAGTTTCCTGTCAGGATAAGATTTGAGTGCATGTAATTCCCCCCACTGTGCTCTGGTTTCCCTGTGAAAGAAGCCCTGGTATGCAGGCAGCCAGGGAGACATAGCACACAATCAGAAGGAGAAGGAGAACTGACCTGGGGAGTCCACCTGCACAGCAGCTTTGATCTGATTCAGTGAATTTTCAGATAAATGCTGCTAAATTTTTGTACATTGATTCACATTATGAAAACTTCAATCTATCTGTCATCTGGAGTTATAAGCAAATCTATTAATAGCAAGTTATCAATTGTATACTAATTATATTTATTGCCAATATGTGATTTTTACCCAATTATTAGGCTTGTAAATTTAACATTGACAGTGATCTTGACAAATAAGAAGTAAATATGGACAACTTATAGTTTTGGGATGTCTCTTAAATTATAACTAGCAAAGGTAGTATACTCAGAAAATGCCCACGCTGATGTCAACATGTGATCCCACAGAGCTGTATGTGTTTAATCATCAAAATTGGCTGTTGTATCTCACATTCATTCTCTATCACTTTTTGGCTTCAGACATTGTCTTTCTGAAGATTTCAAAACAGTTGTGCAAAATTGATCTGCCCAGAACTATCAGGCCTGGTTCTTAGTTACATTGTAGTTTTTGTGTAGCATGATAGCTGTCAAATAATTTGTGACATAGCAAAGTCAAGTAGAGTACATCTGAGCTCTGTACCAAGAAAGGTATCTAACTTCCTTCCCAATTCCAGCTGAAACTGTAACATTACATCTGGTTTGTTAGAGATTTGAGTACTGAGCTTTAAATAAGTGATTTAAGAGTATTGGTTACATATTTCAGTAAAGTTATGTGATATGGAGGTATGTCTATACTATTTGCTAACAGGTAGCACACTAAGTTTTTTCCTACATACTGCAACCAATACAAATCCCATGGAGATGTTTATTATTCAGGTTCTGATTTTGAACAAAGAACTGAGAGTGAGTGAAAACTGTAGGAATCATTCGATCAGTGATTCAAAGATCTTCTGCGCTGCATCAATATTTTACATCAAGAAGAATCATGAAGCAAAATCCACTGCAGTCACTGGCAACTAAGATTAACAGCTCAGGTGTCAATTGCTCTGAAGACACATTTTCACTTTGAGCTTGGCTGAATGCCCCAACTCATTTCACAAAACCCTCTTGAACAGTAACATTCAGCTTGTAACAGCTTTCACCTTCCATCCATCTGGACTAGATGATGAATAAGATGCCAGGATGGTACTCCCCCTCCCTCCACAAAGTTTAAGAAACACTTCTGATTCTCTAAACTGTTTGGCTCACGAAGAGCCACTTGCTGGATAAGTGAGGATATACCTGGTATGCACAGCCCACCCACAATTTTATGAAGAGATGCATTCTCTCATGTGATCATTTTGCTGTTGAACTACAGCACCTCTGCTTCCAGACACACCAGATGGGAATAATACTGGAGATCACTCAAAAGGAGCTGTGCATTCAATAAAATGGGGAAATGCATCTACAGGCATGCTGTAGACAGCCTTGTGTAATGAAGATATTGGGTGTTGAAACTCATGGCAAAAAATAAAATCCTCAGGCAAAGCACACCATATCTTGCAAAGCTTAAATGCTTGTAGTTTAGTCATTCAGCTTCTTCCACCTCCTCTCTGTGAATATTCATGCGTAATCTTAGGCTTGCTTGCTGCCTTTTCACGTTCTTTGTGGTGGGTGCTGTGACTCACATTGCCTGCCTCAGACTCCTTCCTCCTTGTTCCCCCACAACTCCTCACATAACCTCCTACGTATCAAACACACCTCCCTCCATTCATTTCCTATAGACTTCTGTGAGGAGTTGGTAGTTTTTTCCTTCTGCAGAAGATACAACATCCCACAGAACCGTCAAAACTTGCTGTCCTCATTCCCTGCTGAGCCATACTCTTCTCTTACTCAATTTAATCATCCTCTGCTATGACACAGCCATATCTTACCTCACTCCTCTGTAACAGCACCTACGTACTGATGCTGATGCAGTGCTTCCGACTCTCCTTCCTGTGACACAAACTTCCAGTACTTCTTAGTTAATTTTGTCATTCAGCCTTCCTGGTGCTGCTTAGCTGGAGAAGAAAGTTCTCTTTTTTTAGCAGTGCTCTTGCTCCTTGCTTGCTCTCCATGTCATTCAAGTTGTGGATGTCCCATCCCTGGAGGTGTTCAAGGTCAGGTTGGATGAGGCTTTGGGTGGCCTGACCTAGTGGAAGCTGTCCCTGCCTATGGCAAGGGGATGGGACTGGCTGGTCTTTAGAGGTCCCTTCCAACATAAACCTCTTTGATTCTATGAATCTGGTATTTATGGATGGTTTTATATGGAGACAGGTGGGATAGGTGTGCAGAGTGATTCTGAGCTTATGACTGTGACCAGAATTCATAAGCAGTGTTGGAGCATCTGCTACTAAATCCTTTTCAGACACTGTTGACATGTGCCAGCAGCAATATGATCACTGATCAGAGGATTATAATGTGGTCCAGAAAACGTGAGATCTGTGTTGAAGTTCAATATAGGAGTGCACAGTTCAGGGGTGATCTTAAAAGAAAAACAACCGATGTAGTTATGCACAGTTAGTGCAGCGTTGTGAGAGCTTTTTGGAATACATAAAAGTCTGAGCTCAAAGCTCAGTGAATCAAAAGTAACTTGCTGGAGAAAACTGGGCCATTCCAATGTCAGTGAGGTCAGGAATATCCACCGGTCACTGCCTTAAGGAATAAGGATCCAAGCTCACACAGGAAGCAACAGATAGTTAAAAAATGAGACTGGGAGAAAGCAAAGAAAGGGTGGGGCTTATTCCAGAGGTCTAAAACAAATTATAGTTGCTATTGTGTCTTCAAAAATATTTTAATTTTCTATGCTGATTTCAAGAATTTTGATTTGAATAATAGCTTGTATTCTCAGTAGCTCAGTCATGTTCAGGAACTTGGGGTAGTCCTCAAATGCTTCCTTTGCATTCTGTTACACTGTAAAATCAATCATGCTTTCAAGAAAAAAAAAGTGGAGATAAAGGTATATTTTCTTCAATAGTAAGTAAAAATAATCACATTTCTGTGAGATTTAGTTTATTACAGTAGTGCAAAAGGCACCATTTCATAAAAATGTCAGCCTGCACCCTTGGTTTTCGTGCTAGACTTACAAGTACTTTTAGCTAATGGTATTTATAATTTGACTGAAGGCTCAAGCATTTTTTAAAGCATTACTTCTTGCAGCAATTTTATTCTTGTTAATTCCAAGCAGTATTGTACAGTGCTTGTTCCTGGGAGCAGGCTACTAAAAGCATACATATTCCATAACTCCTACACTGCATGCTATAAAAAGCTGCAGAACAGCATCCATGTGATGCTATCCATCGGAATACTACAAGCGCTTGCTGAAATCTTGTATTCCATTTTTATTTAAAAATCTCCAGCAGGCAAGATTTTTACATCATATTTTCTACATTTTTGGTACAACTTCTGTTGACTTTGCACTAACAAAAAAANTTTTCTTTTAAGTATCATTACCACTCTGAGACTGCTAATTATTTCATATTTCATAACAGGCAATCAAATTTACTTCAGCTCTGCAGCCCTTCAGAATTTTCTGTGACAAGTTCCTATATAGTCAAATATAAAAGAAACAGAGAGAAATCTCGACTTTTATTAAATCAGTGACAAAGTTACACTGACTTTATGTCTATTGATAAACAATGGAAACCAGGAGTCCTTTCTAATTCTGAAGTCTTATACTACTTCTGGCTATATCCTGGCAGAAATTTCTACTTTGTTGTCTTCATCCTTTCTTTGCTTTTGTTTACACTGGGAACAAAGACAGGCATAGGATCAAGAAAGGCAGCAATTTGTGTAGTAGGGGACTGCTCAGCTGTTAAACAGTGACATCAAAGGCCAGGTTTTCACATATTATTTGTATTATTTTCACATATATATGTATTATGGAATCAAAAAAATGGGCAGGTAGGATACCCACGAGAGTATGATCTGCTACTCATAACTCTGTGTCTCCAAATGGTAGGTTGCACGTCTATTGTGAAACTGTTGCTTGAAATATAGTCGGATCGGTGTTTCAAAACCAACTATTGCTCTATATTCTAATGGCTTTAGGAGGAGTCATTTTAAGTTCACTCCAGGTTTGCTCCTGTAGGTGCTGAAATTCTGGCATCAATCAAACAAGTAGTGAAGACTGTAACTTAAGTTTAAAAAGAAAACTCAGTGAAGCTCAGGGTTCAACAATGTTTTAACACACATTTATTTCAGTGAAAAAACATAGATGTTCAGGCTACGAGCTGTTAATTTTGTTTGCAGACTGAGAATTGTTCTCTCATAGAGTTGATGCTATGTGCATAGATGAATGCACACACACATACACACACAAAATTCACTCCCTTTTAACTCATGGCTCTTTCTTGCTTGCAGCAGGGTAATCAAGAGAATTTAAAGGCCTTCTGTTGAATTTTTAGAGAGCTAATAAACGCCAAATAAGATAAACAGATAAATATTCTTCCTAAGGGAAGACATATTTTTAGAAATGTAGCTTTTAGCTAAATAATTCGAAGAGCAATGAGGTTTGATATCCTTCTACCAGACATCTTATTCTCAAGAATAATGGTAGGGATTTTTCAAACCAAGCTAAGAAAGTACTTTATTTTCTACCTGAGTTTACATTTTAACTAGTCACATAAAGAAACTATTTCTGCCTGCATTTTTTGGGTGGGGAAAGAACATATCTCAGAAGTATATCTTCTATTCAAATTTATCTTCAAATAAATCAACAAAGAAATTTTCCTGTTATTTTGACAGCTAAATAAAGAATGCAGGAAAATTAACCTGATTTTCCTGCACTTTTTATGCCTATTTATCTTGCTATAAAATAGAAGACAGATGTTTGACTTGTTTGTTTTAGAATTAATTTTCTTGTTATTACTATCTTTCAAGAGCATCTCATGAGAATAATGGAAAACTTCTGTGTTTATGCATTGTACAGTAAGATCTCATTTAGCTCATCCAACAAGTTATGGTTAAATGACAGTAAGTTCCAACCTGAATTGTCAATTGCTGTTGTAGGGTTCTATTTTTTATTTCTTTTCAGTGTGCTAAAAGGGGCCTTGAAGGACCTGCTGCCTTGAGAGGTGCTGGAATGATGATGAGGCAGTGACTGCTGGGCAATAGGAGAAGACAATGGGGAAAATCAAGGGAAATACTTAAAAGGAATTAAGGAGTTACCTTTAAGGTGATGACAAGATCAGCTGCCCAGCCTCTATACCAATGCACACAGCTTAGGAAACAAATAAGAGGACCTGGAAGCTACTGTGCTACTAGAAAACCACAATATAATTGCTGTCACTGAAACCTGGTGGGAAGATTTTCCTGACTGGAGCATGGCTATTGATGGCCACAAGCTGTTCAGAAGGGACAGGCAAGGAAGGAGGGGTGGGGGTATTACTATGTACACAAGGAAAGGAATAGAATGTGAAGAGCTGTCCCTAAGATTAGTCATGAGCAAGTTGAAAGCCTATGGGTGACAGTTAGAGACTGAGGCAGCAAAGGGAGCCTTGTGGTTGATGGCAGCTACAGGCCACCCAATCAAGAGGAGCTTGTCAATGAGGCCTTCTACCTCCAGCTACAGGAGGCATCGTGATCACAAGTGCTCGTCCTTCTGGGGGACTTCAACCACCCAGACTTTGCTGGAAAAGTAGCAAGGCGAGCTGTAGACAAGGCAAGAGATTCCTAGAATGCATTGAGGATAACTTCCTGAGTCAAGTAATTGAAGGCCCCACCGGGGGGATGCAATACTGGAACTGTTACTCACCAGTGTATATGAACTCATTGGTGACATCAGGATTGGAGGCTGCCTGGGCCGTAGTGACCATGCTATGGTTGAGTTCAGAGTGAAAATAGGGCACTAAGTATTAGGAAAGCTACCTTCCTGCTCTTCAGGGAATTAGTCAACAAAACACCTTGGGAAACTGTCCATATGCGTAAGGGTGCAGAGCAGAGCTGGCATGTGCATGTGCCTGTTCATTACAGGGGAGTTTGACTAGATGACCGTTAGAAGTTCCTTCACTTCCTTTTTCTCTTTCATTCTATTAACGCCATCCTGTTTATTTTCTCTCATTTGAATACTTTTTTGTGCTTTCTGCCATTGATTGGTTGTTTTTTCCTCCTGAATCATTTCTTTCAACTATACTGTTCTGGTATCTTCTATTCATTCTTCCTAAACATGATATAGCCCATGCTCGCTCCATATTTAGCGTATCATTATTATGATGAAATAGAAAAAGAAGAAAAATTAAAAAAAAAAGAAGAAGAAGAAGAGAGGAGAAAGAGATTCATCCCTGAATAAAATCAGGAACAACTTTGGTAGTTATTGCTTGCCTCTACTAGTTGCAAACAAATTGAAGTTTCTTTTGTATCCTGGGCAGGACTTCCTGCATCCAAATGTCTACATCTAGGGATGTCCAAATGAATAACTATGCTATGTTTTCACCGAAATTAATGTTTTTTATGGGAAGCCTATTTATAAAATAAATGCAAAGAAATCCTGGTTTCATAGGAGTCTTTTGGTGGGGGGCAAGATAACCTGAACGAGATCTGTCTAGCTTAGTTGTCTAGTGTAACTGTGTCTAAAGGAAATGCCAGAGTTCACAATACACATAGAAATGTACCCTTATCTGTCTAATTAAAACCAAAATTCAAAGATGAGGGCTATAGAGAGATTAGACACAAATAAGTTAGCAAAATAGGGTATTCCTAGGGATAGATTCGAAGTTACCTCAGTTGAACTAACCTGAACTATCTTGTTGAGGAAAGTATTATGAGCCAATTTAAATGGAGTTCAGAGTGATAAAGCATCACAGTCAGGGGAGCTGGATGCCCTTCTCTTTGCAGGACACAGATATGCTCCATTTCATGAAGAAGGTGTTCTAAAATTATGATTATTTTTCATCTACGTGTCCTCTGTCCTCTACTCCAGATTTATGGGAGCTGGGCAGAAATACTAAAAAAAAAAAAAAGAAAGAAATTATCTTCACTGCTACCTAGACTGAACTTTCTCATCCCTGGAAAAAGCTGGTTTTCACCAGAGGCATTTTATATCCTTTTCTACTGCTGCAAACTGCATCTGCATTGTCAGTTAAAAAAAAAAAAAAACACAAACAAACAGTACAACTGGAACAATAAATAGGTATTGAGCAAGTTACAGAGTTGTCTGGAAAAAAAAAAAAAAGACATTATAGCAATATGAAATGAAACTATTTCTCAAAATAGGACATTGACATTTGACAACAGGAGCAGAAAGAATTCCAAAATCAATAAATTCACTACTTCCACCAATAAGCCTACTTCCACTTAAAGCCAGCAAAACCCTTAACAAATCAACGAACTAAATAGAAAAAAAATCACAAAAAACAAGTGAAGTGGATCAGGAACACGGTAACCCATTCCACAGTTCTATATCAAACCATCATTTTGTGCTAAAAGAGAGTGTCACTAAGCCATGGAGAACAAAACCAAAGATACTCTGAAAAAGAAGGAACAGCCAGTCTCATATCCCAGTTAGAGTCATCTTTACACAATACTTATGAAATTCCAAATCAGTTTTAGGTAGAATCTGATTTTTAGAACAAGGTAAAATCATAAGGCTTCAAGGCTCTCTAAACTGCCATCTCAGGAAATCCTGCTTATCATATATTGAATAATGAGGATACATGTTCTCCAGTCAATCGATTTTGTTGGTTAATGAGTTTGACCTAAGGCATATAAACAGTGAACCAGAACATTGTCTGAAGAAAACTAGTGAGTCTTTCAGGCTTACTGCAACAGAAATTAATCTTAATAAAATACAGGCAAAACAACCTCCTGCCCCCATTCTTTGAAATTTTAGGTAGGATTACCAAAAGGTTATGTAAATGACATAGCTTTTGTAAGGCTTCCTTCACCTCTGAAGTAAAAGTGAAAAAAAAAAAACACCAAGAAAGTGTTCTGGTAAACAGTTCTATACTCTCATTGTAAAAACGAGCCCTATTTGTCCTTTATCATAACCTATTCCTAATCGAGGCGAAGATAAACTCAGTTTCTATATATTTTTCCACTCTGTAGATGAAAAGGTTTATATTATAATCAAGGCACATTTTCTATCAGAATAAGAATATTATACATAATTGTGAATCTAAAGAGGAGTGAGTTTTCCCTAATACACTGAAGATTGAGGAGTACAAGCAGTGTCTGTAGATGAAAAAATGGAGTTTCCTGTTTTAAAATGCAGACACTTCCACCTCATTTTTTCTCTATAAGTAAAGGTGGCAGGAATCATGTTCACTGAGCATTTCTGGTGGGGAGGAATGCATAATTTCCAGAATACTTTAGGAGAATGGCCAGGATCACTAGTGGGAAAATGTCTAAACATCTCTTTAGATCGATAACACACACGTAGACCTAAGTCCATTTGAGAGGTAAAAGGTAAGATGGATAACAATAAATCTCAGTAAATAGGTTATTGTCAAATATATGCAACGCCTTAGTTAAATTAGCAACTAAAAAACCTACCTGGTGTGAACTGTAACACCTAGATCACCTCAGCACCTTTTTGGATATTTATAGTCACTTTCCTTGCTGTCACTTAGATTAGAATTGATCCAATCAATGATTTATCAATTAAAACACCTGAGTACATGCTTTATACCTATAAGCATATTAAACCACAGAGTCATTCAAGATATGAATCTTTTTGCAGCTCTCTGTTAAAACAGGAGAGCACACCAGGGTCTCCTATTCCACTAAAAAGTTAGAACTTGACAATATGCAACCTCTGATGATATTGACTCTTGTCCATTATTCTCTTGCTTCCCTGCACTGAACTAGTAGGAAGTTCTGATCAAATCAAAACTTGGAAGTCTGATCTACTTGTTGACAACCCTGCCCACAGCAGAAGGACTGGAACTAGATGATCTTAGAGGTTCCTTCCAACCCAAGCCATTCTATGATTCTATGAAGATGAGTGAGACTGCCAAATAACTATATTGAAGTTTAATAGTAAATATATTTTCATGCTCTGTGATTAAGAACCTAAACTTATCAATAGGGCCAGATTTTTCATCTAATAATTTTAGTGTCTTGTTCTTTTACCATTATTTGGAGGGGCAAGGAAGGGTGATATGTCTATGTATTATAATAATAACAATGCAGTGAAACATCTGAGTAACACTTGTTTCATCATCAAACAGGGTAAATGCATGAGAGGTGCCAGGTAAGGCCAGGTAAAGAATCAAACCCCACTGAAATTGGGTTTTATGGGAGATGAAGTGGAAAGCCGCATAGTAGCAGTAACTGGCTCAGCCTGTAGCAACTTGCCTCCAGAAAGTATTATATGATGGACAAAACATCTGACCAGACCTTCTTTCCTTGGTTCCTGCTGGTAGCTCAAAAATTCTTCAAGATGCTGGTTCTTGAGTTTTAACTAATGCTTTCCTGTGCACTTCAAGGCAGCCAGGGTTAATGGGAATGTTACAGCCAAGGAAGCCCTCAAGAGAAGATCTCTGCCACACATGGCATAGCACCCTCAGCTATAGCACTGTTTAATCCCAGAGCTCAAGGCATAGCTGTAGTTTTTCATCATTCGCACGAAATGTCATGTTCACTTCTTTCTGCAGGTGCCTCGTAATAGTTGTGTTTGCTTACAGAAGGGCTTGGCACTATTTTGCCTAGAGGTAAACCAAGGCATAAGCTGGCATAAACAAGGGAGGGAGTGGAAGGCACGGACTGCCTGAGTACTTACACACTGTGAACACATCATGAAGAAACTGGTTTGAATGCCAACATGACATACATTAACTAAACAACAAAGACCTGATTGCAAAGAGTTAGAAACAACCCATCCACGAGTGTGTGTTAACACAAAAAGATGCACTGCAAATCTTGACTTCTTGTGCTCTGGAGCTGACCTGTGTCAAGGGAGAATGGACACATACACTCCTTTACTCTCTCTAGGCTTGAGGTTCAGGGAGGCAGAGCTACCTCATTTTTGGTCAGCTTGGAATGAATTTCAAAGATGGTGTTTCCTCAGACTACTGGCACAGACCAAGAATTTGGAGGGTGGAATGAAGAAAGGTTTCTTTAGTACATTTCTACAGTATTGTAACAAAATCCCTTGCCGCCAGCAGGAAGGGATTAAAATTCTGTGTTAGTGCGGGTGGAATGGAATTTGGAAGGAATAAACAAAAATAATCCTGGGCATGTTTCCAAGGGAGTTCATAAGAAGAATGCCACAGGAATATTGTCTGTCAAAAGACAAGAGTCTAAAAACAAATTGATTCAGCTTTTGGTGCCAAGAAGATTTGAATACAGAGAAGAGTCTTCATCTCCTTGAGTGAAGCTATGAACACAGATTGTAAGTAGTAAGCAAGACTTTCAAAGAGCCTATCTGATAGTGAGAGAAGTGAGAGTATCTCTGCAGATATCAGAACACAGTATATTTTAGGCTAGATAAAAAGAACAACTATTGAACTACCTTATACATGACATTTTGCAGCCTCAAAAGACAAAACCCTCAGCATCTGGAAGCTGATCCCACTAGGTAAATGTACTACATAAATTAAAGCTAAAAAATGAGATCGCATGACATCAATCCTAGGGGAGCTAACACTATAAAGCTGACCAAAAGCTGGAGGAGATAAATATGAATTAAGATTTCAAGGTTTAAAATGCTTAATTGGTTGTAAGACAGGGATCTCTTGGAAGAGTCCAGCGGAGGGCCACAAAGATGGTGAAGGGCCTGGAGCATCTCCCCTCTGAAGAACGGCTAAGTGAACTGGGTCTGTTTAGCCTTGAGAAAAGAAGACTGAGAGGGGACCTGATCCAGTCTATAAATATCTAAAGTGTGGGGGGCAAAGTGGCGAGGCCAGACTCTTTTCAGCAGTGTGTGGAGACAGGACAAGGGGAAACGGCCAGAAACTGGAGCATAGGAAGTTCCGCACCAGTGTGCGCAAGAACTTCTTTATGGTGAGGGCGACGGAGCACTNAAAAAAAAAGCACTTCTTGTCCATGAGAAAGGAAACAGAAAGAGCCAGTTGCATAATGAGGCCATATTTCTTCTGATTAAGTCTGCCTCATCCAAAACAGGTGACTCCATCTGCTGCGTGATTAGAGATCTATGCTTGATAGATGCCTATGGTTATGCATGGAAGGCTGGACATTTCGAAGTACAAATTAAAACAACTAGTGCTTTGAACAGGTAACTGTTTCAAGTAAACACTACACTTCCATAAGTTTAAATGCATGTTATTATGAAAAGGCATGGAAAGTATTTAAACACTTTAGCTGTCAGGACGACCATAGATAAAGTTTAGAAGTAGGTAAAGTAGGACTCAGAAAAATCTATCAGATGAACAAGATATATATTGCTGAAGCAATCTAATTAGTAAGTAAATGTTTGCAAAGTTACTAAGTTCTGTAAGAGGTACTGTTTCAGTCCTCTGAGTCCATTTACAAGCAAAAACAATTACCTGACTATGTATTTCCTTAAAAGGTTGGCCACCTTCCATGTTTCAGGTAAATCCGTGCTTTGTTACAGCTGTGTAGCACACCCAGCCAGCTTATTTGAAAGTTCTCAAATAGTATATATTTTCTAATCACCTACAACTCTATTTTTAAAAGCTTGGTAGAAAATAAGTGTATGCAAACAAAAAGTTTAAGCAATCCCTATGCCATGGATTGTATAAACCCAGTTGAATCAAAATGTTCTTCTATGACTGCACTGTGTGGTTTTTCATTATAAGATGACAGCCAGGGGTGTGTATGATGATTGTTTGGGCTGCCTGTTAAGTTTACCTAATACTCTTCCGTTTGGGGATTTTTGATGTTCTTGACTTGCCAGCTATTATATGCATATATATCTGAATGCCATTTATGAAAAGATGAATAGTTCAAAATATGAATTGTATTTTTACACAGATAATATTTAATTTATTCCTGTTGAGACATAGTAATTTCCCAGAACAAATTCCTCCACCTAACTCCTGTCACTACCATGCTACAGACTCAGCTAATGCAATCAAGAGGTTCAACAGAGACCTCTTGCAACAGTTAGCACGTGATTTAAAAGCAGTATGATTCAATCCACTTTATCACCCTAATAAGATTCATCAAAGGACCAAAAAAGATGCTTATAAATTCAATAGATTTTCAGGCTAGAAAAAAAAATAATTTTAGGGAAATAAACAATGAAACTTTAAAAACTTCAAGTTTTGGCATAAAAGAAATATTGTCTAAACTCTGGAGAACATTTCAGGGAGATTTTGTGGAGAACTGAGAATACAAGGGCAGCCTACATTCAGAAAGCTCTGTAAGCAACACCCAGATGATCAGAAATTAGTTTTAAATCCAACACTCTCGACCTGCGTACATGAGATGAATGGTCCCCCTCTACAGAGTTCCTTTCAAAACTCAAGCTCAGATCTTTATCTTCTCTCAGGACACAAAATGGGTGTCTTAATGACTGTTGGGCCAGATAGACAGAAAGCACAACAGGGAGTTGTGGCCACAGCCACCTACAGTGAAGGTCTGATGTTCCTGGGGTTGTACCAGGTTGATCCAGGATATCTGCAGAGTCAGTGCCTTCAGATGAGGTGGGTGAACATAGAGCATGGCATGTGTCAGCCCTCAGATGCAAGACATTACTGGACGCTTTATAGAGCTCAGCCAAGAATAGCAAAATAAAAGCATATGGTACAGTTCTAGCCCAGGAAAGCTGAGTATGCCCCATCCATGGAGGTGTTCAAGGCCAGGTTGGTTGAGGCCCTGGGCAGTCTGATCATTATGTGGCAGCCCTGCTCATTGCAAGGAGTTTGGAACTTTCCAACCTAAGCCATTCTGTGATTTCTTCTGTCAATAAAGTTGTTGCAGAATAGATATGTTTTGGGATGTCACTTTAAATGAGAGTTAATATGAAGTTACCAGAGTGAACATGGGGTGTCTACAAGTGTGTATGTAGGGGAGTGTTTAAATAGGGCACACTTTACCGTGTGATACGTTTGTACCAAAGGAAAGGGTGAAGTTTTCACAGACAAGCTGTTTTTCTTGTTTCTTAATTTTTGGAGTCTTGGCCATGTAACTGAAATGCTTTTTTAATTCAGCTTTTGATGGATTAGCAGGTGGTTTGTTACCCTACTGGCATATGCTTAGGTCAGCACTAGCAAGCAACATTTAAGAATATTGATCTAACATATCTATTCTTCAGAGGGCACTTATATTACTTCTGATCTTTAAAAATAAAGTATTTCTGTATGTATCAATTACAGGAAAAGCAGAGGCTCTATGCTTCTATTTGGACATCACATGACCACATGAAAGATATGATAATGTTCTCTACTCACAGAATTAACTAGAAATGGTTCTGAGTCACACAGCTCTGGCACCTGCACAAATGTTCCCCAAATTAGGAAATATTCATACTCTGAGTTTTTGTTCAGCTTGTTACAGAGCTGTGAGCTGGCTGTGAATCTCAGCTGTGAATCTAAAATTTTACCAAGTTCCAGGAATACTCAGCTTCGAGATGTAGGGGTTCTGTTCAGGTTCAAATCTATAATTATTAAATGTCTAATCTGCCTATCTAAGGAAATAGAGCTTATGTGAACACACTACTTGTCAGTCCATAGCTGTTCTGAATGAGTTGGCCAACTGCAAACAAGCTAGAAATGTCAGAAATAAACATGTATGAATGTACCAGTGTTACGATTGTATAGAACATTTCTTACACTATTTGGGAATTAAGATGAAATAGGTACCCAAAACGCACCAAGAGATTTAAATTTCTAGTCACAAACATTAAACAGTCTGGAAAATTCAGATGCTTCTCTACTAAAACTTTACAGGATTAGAGATACGAGCACATCCAGAGTGAGGTAGAGGCACAGTAAGAGCTAAAAGTAGCTATGTTTTGAATTCAGGTTACTCTCGGGTGGTAAACTAATATACGTACAGAGGGAATAGTTAGAAGTTTTGGAGCTAAGCCTTGAAAGAAACCCAGCAAATATCCTAAGCAATTGCTTCTTACAGAAGGGCAAGCAATTCCTTTCTCTCCATTGATTGTTCTATGTAAAGTTTCATGTGTTGAAAGTTGAATATGGGTATTTTAAGAGATAGAGATATGAGTTTATATCATACTGAATTCACAGAAAGATGTGAGGCCGGAGAAGGACTCAGGAATTCAATGAGATCATCATTTCTGCTTCTGAACAGTCTGTATTCTCAGCAAATAAATATTTCAACTCATTTATTTCATGTACAGACAGACTTTCTTTAGTCACAGAATTATCATTATCATTATTGCTCTTGAGAGTACAACAACTTGTTCCAGGGAAATAAAAAAAATGGATGAATGGAGAAGTGGGAAAGGGAGAAGTTCTATCAGTAGTAATACGTAAGAAGGTGCTTCCGGAAGGGAAGAGTGAATAAGGGATGTTGGTGGACAAAGATTCACTTGTCAAAGTAACAAAAGATTATTGTTTAGAACAATGGTCAGTGTGGGAACATTTTAGCATACCAGTGAATTTACTAAAGCTCCATCTTCACTTTCACAGTTCATAGCACAAGTGCCTAATCTATTGCCTGTAAACTGGTTTCTGTCTGCCCAAACAACTAATCCGGTCTTTAAGTAGCCATGCAGTTATTGGGACGGACAGGTTAAGGACTGTCCTAGTAGACTACATCTAGCCATTCTCTTTCTCAGGAGCCCCTTATCTTTATGCCTGTTCTGTGCCTAGATATGTTCTCATGAAATAACAAATTGGCTTGACATGTATCTGTTGTCGCCTGTTAGGTAATTCAGGCTCTGGGAAAATACACTGGGAGAAATAGTTTACCTGGAAAGAATTACATCTTTGTATACTCAAGACCTTTGCATCAAGCTTATAAATTTTCGGAGGGATTTCTGAATTAATCTTTTCAAATTGATCTGATTTTGGATGCTGCACCAGTGCTGCACCAGTATCAATATTGTATTCTGTAATTGCCTTCTCTGGAGCACTCAGTAATATCAGTGTTACAGCAGATCGGTAAAGCAGATATTTGAATAATTGTCTGTGAGTTGCCTCTGCTACAGGAAATGATCAGCAACACAAGTGTTTTCCAAAACATGTCAAAACCATTCCCATTTATGATTTCAGCAAATCTTTGGCCCAACCTTTCGAAAGCCCAGCAAAACATGAACATTGTTTTCTTTTCACTTTCGAAGGAGGCACAGGAGTGGCATAAAAAGCTGTTACCTCACACAGATGTGTTTCTATTTGGGTGTACTTGCTGACTGACAGAAAAGCCTTCAGGCAGGCAAACATTATGAGCTGACTAATGCATCTGAGATGCAGAAGTTAGGTTTCAATTGCCAAAACACAGGTATGTTGTGCCATTTGTGACATCTGAGGACATCCAAGACAGCTGCATGGTGCTAGAAGATATGATACAGGATATGGGGAAAATTCACACCCTTCAAAAGTGGCATACTAAGATAACAGTAGCACTTAGAGCAATTAAGCTTCACTCTGGTTGTACCTTTGCAACTATGGTAAGGTTTCTATTAGACATCTGCACTGCATAAAGGTAAGCATGTATAGTTAAATGTGTATAGGCAAACACAAGAGTCTGAATATGGTGCTGAATCTTAGTTGTGTAGAACTATTGTAGATATCTATGATGTAGCAACCCAGGAGTCCTTCATTTTAATTTAAACATCTGCCTTCTGGAATCTTGTCTGGGCTCCTGTTTCCTTTTCTTAAAGGCACAAGACTCCTTTGTCTCTTGTCATGCTTGCAACCCCATATAAGTATTTTGCATACTGTAGCGCATTTCCCATCACACTGAACTTCAGTGTTTATTTGACTGAAATGTCTTCCTAAAACTAGATAAGAAGAATCCCAACTACAGTGTCATATTTGAAATTCATTGTTACATAGTATGAAAGTACATTTTTCTCTGAGGCGGATGATATCTATGTATGAGCATATCTTTGTGTTGAAGGCCCTTTACCTTCTGGGGCAGCTATGACTTTATTTTCAGTGCTAGCTTGTTAAATATAAACTGCAACAATGAACAGTGAACTCAGTTTTGGAATGACGGTCTCTTAACCACCAGGATTTCTATCACACTATCCAACCTTACAGTGTACTGAGCATTGCCAAGAGAAGTCTTCTGATTACGGTAGCATGAGAAGCCACAATCAGGTACTCCAGAGCCGTGCAGTGGGAGTTAACACAACTTTTGTAATGGAGAATACTGTCAACGATTAACTTGCAAATACTAACCTGCAGTAATTTCCACCTCTTATTTTTCTAAGTGGCAAATGATGGGTAGTTTTGAGTACAACAGTGGCACTTGACTAGTAGAAGCCATAGAAGTCTGGGCCGTAGAGTCTTACTGAATGTACTTTTGAAACTGAAAGAGTCTAATTATACTTTCCAAGTAGTCAGTGTTTTATGAGGATTTATCAAGATTAATTATTGTGACTGTAAACAATTTGTCTTTGAATAATATGAATGTAAAGTGACTTCTTGAAATTCACACACTCTAATAAATAGAGGGGGTTCAATGCCAGTTTTTGTTTGTATATTTGGAGCATTCATCAGTCACGTTACTGACATGTAGTCAGTCCTCTGAAACACAACACAGCAAGTTCAGTTAAATTCAGATTGACAGCGTGAAAAGAAAGTTGGCAGAACACAGGGTCCCGTTGCTAAGCAATGCTTGGCAATACAACACACGCACATTATGGTGCTTTTGATGACACCATGAGGAAAAGAGATGTTTTTAATATACTGAAAATCCATCATTTCAGAGGAGACGGGAAGGAGCAGTAGCAAATAGGGTGAATGGGTGGGAGAAATGTCCATAGGGAACCACATTTTGCTATTAGTTTCATCAGTATGAAAACATTAACTTCATGAAAAATGCTTGGAATTAACTGAGGAATCACTGTAAAATATTTCAGATGCTATGCTGAACCTACTTCTAAGATTCTGTGAAAAAAATATCCACATCACTCAAAATGCTTCCAGTTTGCTATTATGTCACATCAAGTCAGTGTGAAAATTACAGATAATTCCAATTGGCTGTGGATTTCACCATTGCCATTGTGTGCCCCTAGGTTATCAAAGCCCTCAGTGTGTCCCATTCTTCAGCTGGGCCCAAAACAGTGACTCTCGGCTTTCTCATCTCCCTCCAGATCTCAAGCAGATATTGCCCTTTGGGACCTTGAGGGAAGCTGCCCACAGAGGTTGTCCTGGGGCTGAGAAGGTAGAAAAGAACCTTCTCTCTGAAGGAGAGTCCCCACTGCAATCTGAGTCTTGTTAACTGACTTCTGCCTGTCATGTCTTTCATCCTTCTCTGACACTTGATCATTGGTCAGGTATCTTCCAGGTATTTCCAAGTCCATCTGTGTCACCATATTTCTTCTTAATAGCACCGAATAGCTTTATAGCATCTTGAGACCTTGCCTGCTTTCCCCCTCTTCTCCATCCTGCTATTCCAGTCAGATGTTTTCGTTCAGTGTCTCTCTTTTTTTTTTTTNGGGGGGGGAGGAATTGAGAGGGAAGCTGTTAAAATTATAGCCTTCAAATGCACACACAAAAAAGATCTATGCAGGTAGCAAACTGAAGTGCATGTTTTAACTGATGAAAAAATAAATTTGTACAAAACCTTTAAGATACAGCTTTCTACTTAGCATGATTTGTTTTTGGTGGTGGTGGTGGTGGTTTAGTTTTGGATATAGCATGGAGTCTTATGTAGTAGACTTCCACCCAGTTGTAATTTCTGCTGAACTTCTTTGGCAAATAAAGCTTGACAGCCAGCTACATGGCTGTAGAGTTAGAAATTATTATTATTTTATACTGGAGTTAGATCCATCCTGATCCAGTTTTGCACAGTACTTGTGCTAAAGTTAGAAATGAAATACAGTGTTGGCTTTCATTGTGCTCTTCTTAACTTCTCAACAATCACATTAATTCTATTGCCTTCAGTATGCACAACCTCATCTGTAGTTGGTGTTGTTAATTTGATAGCAAACTTGTTTGTTGGAAAGTAAAGAAATCCACACTGTCACAGTCATTGTATGGCCTTTTAAATGGCTGCAGCTTTATGATACACATTTTAGCCCAAGTGGCGTTTTAGCCACAAAGCCTTAACAACTGTAATCATTTTAAAATCAAATGCAGCAACAGAATGTCAGAGCGTTCTAACAAAAATATAGGTGAATAATGGCAAGGAAACACACAAAGGGACTATGAGATTAAACCCAGCTGTAACAGCTTAACTGCAGAAGGTAACAAATGTATTCCATCATAACATTTGGTGTGAAGATTGTATAGAATTTATAGGCTTTTTAAAGAGCTTTGAAGATCCTGGTTAACTTAACAGAGGGGTGATACTTTTACCCTAGGGCATCCATTACATAACCACTGTGTTTGTCTAGCTTGGGATGTGAAAAGTAGCAGAAGAAAAAGCTAACAAAGAAAAGAAAAGAAAAGAAAAGAAAAGAAAAGAAAAGAAAAGAAAAGAAAAGAAAAGAAAAGAAAAGAAAAGAAAAGAAAAGAAAAAA